>CM030869.1:1506336-1548836 GCA_018105865.1 Metaphire vulgaris
ATGCAAAAGATTTGAAACATTTTGACATGAAATGTCAATGCCTTATCGCAATTTGTATATAAGTAATATATGTATAATGTACAGTATATATATATATATATATATATATATATATATATATATATATCCCCATCTTCATTGCATCAAATCCTTCTAGAATAGTCAATATAGTCCGTCTCAAATTTTCTCTACAGCGTTCGAAATGTGACACATCTCACTTTTATTACAATTTATTCACAATATATACTATATAAAGTACGCAGTTAGGCTAAATTTACTTCGAAAATTAGGGGATTCACGGATTTTCGAAAGTATCTGAATGGGTACGCCGACGAAAAAAGTTTAGGAACCACTGGTCTATATGCTGGTCACTTTTTAATCACCCCAGCATTGCGTAAATATCAATAGAGGCCTGGAGGCTGTATGCCTAGTGTAGAAGATTTGAAACTCAATCGCCGCTTAATTAGGTCCTATGTCATGATATAAGTTTCAATAATTGCTTCTTCCGATGCTATTCGTTTGATTCTTGTGTGTTCAAGGGTACTTCAGGACGCGAGGGTCAACCAGGTTCAAACGGTCTGCCTGGACCTCCAGGAAACGTCTTTGTTATATCGGTAAATGTAGATTATTAGCGTCTATTTGATTTCTAAAACATTCACAACCCTCAATCGGAATCAGAAAACTAAAATTATGCAAATATCATTGATGCCTGCTACTGGAACTGCTGCTACTACTACTACTACTACTGCTGCTACTGCTGCTGCTGCTGCTGCTGCTGCTGCTGCTGCTGCTGCTGCTGCTGCTGCTGCTGCTGCTGCTGCTGCTGCTGCTGCTGCTGCTGCTGCTGCTGCTGCTGCTGCTGCTGCTGCTGCTGCTGCTGCTGCTGCTGCTGCTGCTGCTGCTGCTGCTGCTGCTGCTGCTGCTGCTGCTGCTGCTGCTGCTGCTGCTGCTGCTGCTATATACTATATATACTACTATATATATATATATACTGGCTGCTGATTTGCTGGGGGCCGTTGGGGCAACTGCTAATCATGGGGGCCAACCATTTGTTGTTTAATGTATGTACATTAAGTATAAGGTCCCAACTGGGGCCACTGGGGGCCAGGCTCTCAATAGGCCCCCTGATCCCCATATGTATATAAATACTATTTATCTATAGTAATTAATATAATTAATAATTAATATTTGTAGAATATGTTTGCTGAAGATCCTAGACAATTGAATGGAGGCCAACCAGAAGCCCTCAGAGCAATGTTGAGTCAGCACATGGCAAGTCTCAGTTGGCAGTCATCATCATCATCGTCATCATCATCATCGTCACCATCATCATCATCATCATCATCATCATCATCGCCCGAGTCATCCATTGCTCATATTTTATTGTTAGACCCTATATTATGCTATGGCGAACGATAGCGTCTTAGCTGCATCATAATTATTACTGGGGTGTTGCTTTCAGATTGCGGGGGCTGTTTGGAGGGTGTAAAAATATCTCTGGGTCGATGATACTGTGAATAGGTCTACGCTTCTATCATGTATCATGTATCATGTATCATGTATCATGTATCATGTATCATGAATAGGCATGTGGTGCCCAGTTGTCATGCTTTGGGATTCGGTATGAAACTATGAGGATGAAAGTCTCGAGAATTATATTTATATAGCGCCATAGGCGGATTTTATTAAAGGCTAGGGTAGGCTTAAGCCTACCCAACTAATCCCACCAAAACAAAAAAATGTTTTTTCCATCAACACCAGGTCTGTCGCGTGCTGGATGGCACCCCCAGACCCCCATGCTAGCCTACCCAAATATTAAACTCTAAATCCGCCTATATGTATAGCGCAATCCTTCCATTTACAAAACGTAGCATTAAAACTGGGGATCCCGGATTTCTGTCCATTTTATTGAGTTACAAAATACACGGTTAAGAGGGGCTAACTGGACCAATGCAGGGCTCCTGGACCGCAGGGCATGACGGGATCGCCAGGACAGACGGTAGGTATCAATCAATCAATCAATCAATCAATCAATCAATCAAGTTTAGCAGCTAATCATCAAACATTGTCGTGGCCAGTGTGCAATTTGTGACCTGGAACAGTGGGGGAATATGTAGAGCTTGGGGGATGTATAGTTGTTGGAAACTGTAGCAGTGGGGGGATGTAGTGGTGGGGGATGTAGCAGTAGGAGGGTGCAGTTGGACAGTAGGGGGAATTCCCCTCTCCCCCCCGCAAATCGAGCCCTGGTCGTGGCCACGGAGTGTACAGGGGGACGGACCCCATATTAAGGCCGGGGCCGGTCGTGGAATTAGCCATTATATTAGTGCAAAACCTTTGAGAAATTGGGTGGGGAGGGGTAGGGCAACATGATAGAAGAGCGAAAAGAATACGTGACAACGTAAATTTGCTTGTCTCAGACTTTTTTGACCCGAAAATTATTTCGATGTGCCCCATATTCCGCAACCTTGGCTACATCACTCAGTGGCGGCTCCAGGATTTGTCAAGTGGGGGCCGTTGGGTTGGCAACTTCTAAGCACATAGGGGAACCATTCGTTGGTAGGTTTGTAGTAGTAAGTATAGGGTCCCAACAGGGGCACAGAGGCAGACATTCAATAGGGGCACGGCCCCCCGGGGCCCCATGTGGAGCCGCCACTGCGTTACTGTTATTAAACACGAGAGAGAGAGAGGGAAACAGTGAGAGAGAGAGAGAGAGAGAGAGAGAGAGAGAGAGAGAGACAGACAGACAGACAGACAGACAGACAGACAGACAGACAGACAGAGAGACAGAGACAAAGGCTGTGTGTAACTGCTAAATAGCATTTTGATCTAAGGTGGCTATCATTGAGGAAATCAAGAGAAATCTGTTGATTTTATTACACTTGCCGCCTGGTTACTGGCATCACGACTTAATTAGGCCTAATTCGTTTCTGTTAACCCCTTAACTGGGGATCACAGATATATCCGTCCATTTTACACTGAGTTACAGTTAAATACACGGTTAAGGGGTTAAGTAACGTTGTTTTAAGAAAAGTCTTCAATCTGCTTTAGTTGTTGGCAGTGACGTCCATCTGTGGTAAAAGTACTTGTGAGGGACCACCTGTTGTTTATACAAGCTTGTATAGGCCTACTGTGTTGGAGGAGTGCACCATGTAGGCCTAGTATGCAGGGGCGGCGCTAAGGGGGTGGGTCCGCGGTTCCGGACCCACCCAGCTTCGGGCAGGGGCACCCGAGCAAATCGTGCAAATCCACAGAGAAAATTTAATGGAGGGGGTCTGTTCATTGATGTCTATTCATCGATGTCTAGACTCTATAGTCTGAACCGGGTCCTGGTTAGACCCACCCAGCCAACAAACCCCAGCGACGCCCCTATAGTAGTATGTACTCTTTTAGCATAATTCTTTATTAATGTTCTAAAATACCATTTGCTGATTATATCTATTATCTATCTATCCAACGCAACAATCTATTAAATAGTCGTACAACGGCACAATATAGAGATTTATTCAGATTTTGTGACTTGTGAGGGTCCAATGCCCTATCGACCCTCCCAACCACATTTTTGTGAGGGTCCGACCCATGGCATGACCCTCACGGGATTGACGCCACTGGTTATTAGCCGATTAGGCATACAGGGCTACAGCTAGCGTTACTAAATTACTGATGGTCCACGTTGTAGGCCTAACCAGAAGGTAGGTAGGTACAGGGAGGGACCATCCACAAATGACATAACGCACTTAGGCACTTATAGTGGGGGGTTCAGACATTTATTACGATGTGTGACGACGGGAGGGGGTTCGGAAATGTGACGTCACATAATATTAAATTTTTTAGGCGGCGACTTTTTTGCTTGTAAAGAGTTTTCGAAGTTAAGACGAAGAAGGGGGCCTGGGGGTTACGCGTTGTTACGTCATATTTCAGGGGTCTGATTTTTTGTGAGGACGGTGTTTCGAAGGGGGATCAGAAACTGCCAAAATCGCGTTAGGCATACGTCATTTATGGATGGCCCCATAGGCCTATTTGCACAAACTGCTTCTCTGTGCAGATGGCAGCGAGAGAAACATGGCCGTGTGCAGGGGGTAGCCAGGAATTTGATTTGGGAGGGTATAAATATTTTGGGTGGGTATAAATCTGAACTATAACCCACATAAACCATATAAACCACATATAACCACAGGTAAATCACATAAAAACTTTAAGGTAGACTGATTTTGGGGTTATATATTCCGATATACCCCACGTCGCTACGCCCCTGGCCGTGTGGCCTCGAAAATTGTTTTTATATTTTATTTAATTTTATCTGCTTTGATTTTTTCTAACCAGGGTTGGCCGGGACCCGAAGGTCAGAAAGGTGAACCAGGAAATCCAGGAGAAATGGTTAGTGTACTTTGGCCGCCTTTATTTCCAGCATGCCTATGACCAGTAGTCGATAGTCGAATGGGGGTCGTAAAGTACTGTTCAAGAAGCAGTATGAGAAAGGTATGTTATCAGCCAGGCAATAGTCAACGTCCAAAGGGCAGTGCCCCCCTGCCTCAAAGTTTTCGAACTCTTGTGGGGGGTTCGTACATGTTAACACTAGAATTTTCACCCCTCCACTGGAGAGACTGGCTCAACTTTTGGAGAGTTAAAAATTAATAATAATAATAATAATAATAATAATAATAATAATAATAATAATAATAATAATAATAATAATAATAATAATAATAATACTAATAATAATAATAATAATAATAATAATAATAATAATAATAATAATAATAATAGTTTATTATAGTGGTTCAGTAGGCCTATATATATATGGTTTGCCCTGCGTGAGAATTACTAATTCATTGTTTGCCAGTATGAGTTGGCCTTTACCTTCAAATCATTGCCTAAGAGTCACTAACCTAATTTTTTATTGAATAATTGTTAAATTCTACCTTTTGCTAAACATTTCATTTCTAAATATGTAAATTTAATTGCGTTTGGAGCAGGTGCTTGTATCAGTTTGTAACATTGTCATTTGCTGACCTGAGCAGGTGCTTGTATCAGTTTGTAGCTTTGTGATTGGAGACCTAAATTTATCAGACGCTATTTGATTGGTCAATTGGACCGCAGATATTTATCATTAGTTAGAGCGGTAATGTCGTAAAAAAAAACTTATGCACAAGTTTATTATAATTATCTTACGACGGCATTTATTATTGTAAGAGTAATTTTTCGATAATGTGGCTCGATTATGTTGATTTTAATACCAATAGCTATTTAAAATCAAGAATAAAAATATAAGATTTAGTAAGTCAACTGACTTTAACACTGTGTTCATTTGCTTGGTAACCATGTTGGTAATGGTTAAGCAGAGTCACGTGGGCTTATTTTGCTGAACGGCGTGGATTTCATTATCAGAGAAAACAGCGATAGATAAGAATCTGTTTAAGATAAGCGTTAGATGTAGACAGTGGGGTTGTTGTTGTGGCATTTAACCCCGATCGGCTGGACGCGATTGCCATGTGGAGTGCTGTGATTGTTGATTTTAGGGTCCGTTGGGACCAAGAGGGGTGCCTGGATCCCAAGGAGACATCGGAAGACGAGTTAGTATCACGTAATACACGACAGGATCAAATCATAATGATCGTCATCATCACCACCCACCTCCACCATCATCCTCTTCATCGTTGTCATCATCATCATCATCATCAGCAGCAGCAGCAGCAGTAGTTATAGCAGTAGCAGCAGTATGTAAATAATGTAATGAAGCACTTCTATAATGTAGCATTTGTAAACTTTTATAGCGTCTCTTATATTTCTGCTCAGAGGCAAGTATAGGCCAATTCTAGGATCAGAGGTGCTTTAACCCCTTTAGCGCCGAATAAAATTTTGCTTTCTGTCTCCATGGTGACGAATTAATTTTGCGAAAATCCGGATTTTTGACATTTGCCACCTGGATTGAGAATAATGTGAAAATAAGCAAAAATAAGCATAAGTAAGTGAAGTTATTGTTAAAAGTAGCTAAAATATACCAGAGCTGTTTTCCTTCAGATAACATGGGTGGCCCTGAAAAGGGCCGTTATTAGTCGAAGTACGAGGCTCGGTCAGTAGTTAGAGTAGAGCTCGAAGCAGGGGGATTTGGCACAAAGGCACAGCACAATCCTCACACCAAGTTCTGGTCTCTTTCCTACTGGTTTCCCATCCCTGCCCTTGTGAGAGCAGCACACTTTGCAGCGCCTTGTCGGTGCTTCCTTTGCCTCAGTGGGTGGAATATATCGGCAGAAGTGCCGCCATCTTCTCAACAACAACGACCCCTCACCACTTCCAGCCTCAACGAAAATTCTATTTTTAGAAATGAGTTGGTCCCCGCTGCCATCCGAAAAGTATATGTCAATGAATGTATAAATCGCTTTGGAGAACTCAGCTCGGGGCTATCACATAGATACTGTCTGAAGTTCATGACGAACTGAGCTCGGGGCTATCATATAAGGCGGCGCCATGTTTGACGTGCTGGACTCGGGGCAAGCGCTAAAGAGGTTAAAAATCAAGCCATTGAAAACGTTGCCTCTGCTTTGAATTTATTAACAAAGTTTCATACGTTAAAAACTTTAAATAGATCAGCAACTGCTGGAATAATGTGAGAGAACTGTTTTGTCGTTTTCAGGGTCGTCCCGGTCAGGATGGCGACAGAGGTCCACCCGGAGCACCAGGACTTAAGGTCAGTAAGCTTTCCAATCCCACTTCGTCTGATTATCAGATTCTACGGTCAGAAAAATCTACTCGGTCATATTTGATCAGCTGGCATTTGGTAATATTGTTTGGTTTTATTTCTGCAGACCTGTGTGGCAGATGTGCCTTCAGTAGCATTTCTAAATTCCTGTTAAATCATTGATTGCGATTAAAGGAGTAATAGCGTCTGTTTGTCTTGAGAATTCCTCATTTAACTGAGTTGTTGTTATTTCTCCTCTTGTTAGGGCATCATGGGATTTTCTGGAATGCCTGGACCTTTTGGAGAAAAGGGAGACAGTGTAACTAATCACTATTTGTCAATAACTGATTGAAAGAAACTATATTATATATAGTTAATATTGAAATCAATTTATTAAACTTAATTTGTAGATTTCACCAACATTTTGTTGCACTCGTAACAGTGCAGATAAAGAGTCTGTTGTTATTATACTTATACATTATAAATTTTTTCGTTTAATGTTGTTTTAAAGTATGATGGTTTAATACTAAAGGTTTTTGTTATGACAATGTTATGGTAATGCTATGGTCGATGACCAATTGCATTAAAAGACAATTAAATGTAATGTAATGTAACAACATATTTGTACAGTGCCTCTTCTGAAGAATCACTCAGAAGCGCTCCCACAGCAAATTACTGTATTAACAAAGAGATAAGTTTTAAGTCGTTTCAAAAAATAAATATTTAATTAGTTTTGAATTTTTCAGACTCAATGATTGTTTCTAATTGATCAGGGAGATGTTGGTGATCCTGGACCTCAAGGATTTCCCGGACAAGAGGGAGAACAGGTTGGATGCTTTCTAATTGTTATTTATTGTTTATTTATTATGCATGTTACTCAGTATGCATAGCTTTGCATCATGCAATGTAATAATAATAATAATGTGATTTTAAGTGGTTTAGGAGGCTAAGTAAGCCTGTGTGAAAACCACTGATGTAACCATCTGCATTCAATAACCTAGTTTATCTAGATAGCCTTTGAATCCGTTCACTGTTTCAACTGTCACTCCCACCTCGTCCAAACTGTTCCATTTGTCCACAACCCTTGCACTAAAAAAGTTTTTCTTTCTTGGACCAACCCTCTGCTTAAACAATTTGCACTTGTGGCCTCTTGTGCTGCTATAGTGTGCCAATGTAAAGAATCGATCATATGGCACATCTACTTTCCCAGTCATTATTTTGTATGTTTCTATCAAATCCCCTCTCTCTTCTCCTTTTGTAATGTTGTTCTCCACAATATTGAAGTCTTTTTCGAGCAAATTATGGCACCCATTGACCATCTTCGTTGCTCGGTTTGCACTTTTTCTAAAAGTTCTATATCTTTTTCAAGAATGGATTCAAGCCTGAACACAGTATTCCAGATGAGGCCTTACTAATGACTTATAAAGTTTAATGATTATCTCTTTGTCACGACTCACAATTGTCCTTTTCACCATTCCCAACATTTGGTTTCCCTTTTTTGCTGCCTCCATGCATTGGTGAGATGGATTCATACTTCTATGGGTGATTATCCCCAAGTCTCTTTCTTTTTCTGTTGTGGTTAGAACCTTTCCCCCTAAAGAATATTCATTACCATGTAATGTAGAACTTTTATGGCAGCAATTCAGTTTTTAGACACTAACTTCTTTGATGGCTTGATGCAGCTAGGCAAGTATATCATCATCATCATCGAGCTTCTATAGCACCATTTTAAAATGTTCTTGACATCAGTCGATGGTCGCTCCTTGGTTTGAATCGTAGTCATAGTTAAGTCCTAATCTGTGTGGAAAATCATGTGAAACTGATGTTTCTCAGAGGCTTTGATGTTGATAGGAACATGCCACTGGGTGCCAGGAATAAAATCAATAGTTGATAAAGCAGGGAAATGGACACTTAACATCACACTTGCCTTCTTGTGCTTAAGGATAAAGTAACTACTGCAGTACTACCTTTGAGAATGCTATATAAATTAACGAGATTTTACCTATTTGCAAACAAGACTGCTGACAAAGAAACTGCTTTCGTCGATTTCAGTTGTTTCTGAATTTTGGAACAGGCAGGAATTCAATGCATGAGGAGAGGCGGTTTAGCTTCTTTACTATTTAACCTCCTTGGCGTTAAATTCTTTGGCACTTTTCCATTCTGAAATCGTTGAACTGCATACATGTATTACATTGCTTCTGAAGGACATACCCACCTGTCAGACCAGTCATTGTTCCCTGGTTTTGCCTCAGGCCAAAATGCATATATGCACAATCATTGGACTCCTGGACGTGTCAATAATAGAGGCATGCCATTCAATAGGGGCCAGAGTGTCCACTTGCATACCTCTCTTGCTAGAGAACAATGAAGCAAATTACCGCTTTTGTGTGGTCATGTCACAGAAGCAATTAAATGGGTGGTCTCAGCCGCCCCAAATACCTGTAGATTTGAATGCATACCCTACGTCCATAACCCTTTCAGCATCAAATTCGTTGGGCGGATAGCGTACGCTCTTACCACTAAGGAGGTTAAATGCAATTTATAAACAGTTATGATGAAGTTCTTTAGTTCTTTTCAATTGAAATCTTTCCAACTTGCTTTGCAGGGTGATCCTGGACCAGTTGGGCCCCCGGGTCCCGAAGGAGAACAGGTAACTTGGGTTTGTGCTGATTTGAATCTAAAACTGCAATTACAGGAGTATTTTCATCTCTGAATGTTTTCGGCCGCATACTTTGATAAATCTTTAAACTGTTTATGCATTTTATAGTGACGGACAGAATTGCCAGTGAAGGCAATTTAGCGCAGGACACTTTCACTGTGACTCTATTTTAAACAGTGTTTGATTTTCCAGAAATAAGACAATAGAAAGTTTTTGGGTCAAGCATTTTGCCACGTAGGAGGTTGTCTTCGATGAGTGGGGGAGGTTAAGCCAGTCTTCTGTATGGACTGAATGGTTTGTTGTTTCTTTAACCCCTTAACTGTGTATTTAACTAACTCAATGTAAAATGGACGGATATATCCGGGATCCCCAGTTAAGGGTTAAATTGAGTGATATTATGCTGATGCATTTGGTTCAGAATGTTTTAGTTATTCTGTCTTGTTCCAGATTTTCCTTCTTGTTTTGACTATTGGAAGTTATCTGTTGATTGCCATCAGTTTTCCTCTATCTTGGAAATGATATTCTTGTTATTGTTTCTTGAATTTTCAGGGTTCGCGAGGTTTTGACGGCCCAAGAGGACAGGTCGGACCGGTCGGACCTGCGGTTAGTTTTTCACGCTCTGTTTGATGGTACTTTGGTTGATATATTGTCATAATTTTTACAGGAATGTTTTTTTGCAAACACATTTTGAACTGGTGAAAAGATGCATTAAGTAAATAATTAAGTAAAATCTCGTAAATTTATATAGCGCTTTGGAAAGTAGTACAGTAGTAGCTGCTTATTCTTATGCACTTAATCTTTCTTGAAATAGCTATAGGCAAGGTGGGTTGTTGGTTGGGCAAAGGTCAGTGTATCCGTGAGGCGGTTACTTGGATGCTTATGTACGCCATCCTTTGGAAGAGTTTGCTTGCTTTTGGCATAAATCTAGAATTTGTGTCAAACAAGAAGGTTGTGCCACAAAGTCTGTGTCATTTAAAAGAGACTTATATGCATGCTTTTGGGTCTGGGGCTTACTGGCCATTTAGTGGCATGGGAAATTCCCAGGGCAAATAAATTTTATGAGCCCCCTAAACTCAGTGTGTATTGCTGTTTTAATAACTTGTCCTAATTGAAATGTATAACAGCTGGACAACACCATTATAAATTAACTTAACCCCTTAACTGGGCAACTATTTGTAACTCAATGTAAAATGGACGAGCATTACTCGGGGCACCCAGTTAAGGAGTTAAGTAGGAATAGGGCAACTGTGACCAATGGGACCTGAAATTGTCCTGGACTTTGTTTTTTTGCCCAATGTGCCACTTACAGATTTGTTGTTTCTGCAGTTGCCATACTGAGCGATTGTAATGGGTTTAGGGTTAAAGTGGTTACTGATAAGTTAATGTTAATGGTACTTGACAGTTGCTATATTAAAGATATGCTATTGATATTTTTCTGGTTGTCTTGCAGGGTCTACCAGGTGTCGATGGTCCATCTGGTCCAAAAGGGTTCATGGTAAGAGGATGGGGGTTTTAGTTTTGCTCAGATGGAAATTTTAAGCTGTAAAAGAGGAATGGAATTGTCAATGAAAGATGATTTTGATTATTGCTTGTTGATATTTTAAGACAATTATTTCACAAAACCAAGATTAATTGGTGTGCGTGTTAGCCACAAACGCATCACTAAGACATTGACTAACCTTCATGTTTCATTTGCAGTCATAGTATTTTTAAAATTATTAAACCATAGCATGTGATTTAAAATGGCTTAGGAGGCATTACTGCCTGTGTGAAAGCCACTAGGGGTGCTAATGGGGCTTGAACCCACTCCGTCAGCCTACCACTCCAACGCGTAACCCACTCTGCCATCTTCCACCCCTTCTCTTCAGGTTCATAACTAAAAGGTAGATGATGATGATGATGATGATGATGATGATGATAATAATAATAATAATAATAATAATAATAATAATAATAATAATAATAATAATAATAATAATAATAATAACTAATAACATTAATAATAATAATAATAATAATAATAATATTATTATTATTATTATTATTATTATTATTATTATTATTATTGTTTGGGTTTTAAGTGATTTAATAGGATCTCTTGTGTGTTGAAATGATTTGCTTATTCTTTCTCTGTAGGGACCAGTTGGTGAATATGGAAGACCTGGTCTACCTGGAGTGCCTGGTGTTCCTGTAAGACATCTTACGAAATTCCATCGACACTCCCATTCGACATATTCTCATTAAGCACTTTAGTATTTTTATTAAATTGAAAGCAGAATTAGTGAACTATTATATTGCTTATCAACTTTTGAAATTGATTTTCTTAAAATTCATTTATATGACGATTTTATCTATCGACGACAATTTGAAGGAATAGAGGTTGGAACTTGTTGGTGAACTTAGGAAGAAATTTGTATTTTCCATTTGTCTTAGGGTCCTCCGGGTATTTCTGGCCCAGTGGGACCCCCTGGCCTTCCAGGCACCACTGGAAAGACTGGTATTCCTGGTCTTCCTGGCCATGAAGGAGAGCTGGTAAGATTTTACTGCATTTATCTGAAATTTAGAAATGAACACCATTACTCCTTGATTGACATAAGGAAACATAAAAACTATATAAACAAATAGTAATAATACTTATGTTGTGTAATAATACTTGTATATAATATAAGTTAATCTATATATAATGTATATGTATATTATATATTATTATTACTACTATACTATTATTATTATTATTATTATTATTATTATAAAAAGGCAACAAGTTGACAATTCTAGAACGATTTGACACATTAAAGAAGGAATCACAAGAAAAGGTGGTCTTAAATTCATTTCATCACTCCTCAGAATTTTTGCATGCCTACATGTATAACCTACTAGTCCTTCCTTAGGCTAATGTCAAACAGGGAATTGATTTTATAATATTTGTGTCGTCTATTAAACCTACGATGCAAGGAACCAGTTGTCTTAAGACACGGCTCATCTCTCGATCAACTTTTTAGCCATTTGACAGAGAATGGATTTTTGAAAGATTGTGCATGGTGTGGTTTGAAATGACTCACCATTTTTTGTGGCATTTCAAAAGCTCTAGAATAAAATTGACAGGGAATATATTGAGAAGTCCAGAATGATTTAACGCATTAAAGATGGGGACACAAGAAAATATGGTTTTAATTCGTTTCATTGCTGCTGAATTTTAGCATATCTATAACCTACAAAAAAAATAGTGCTTCCATAGGCCATTGTCAGACAGGGTGTCAATTTTATTATTATAGTTTTGCTGTCTATTAAATCTACAATGCAAGGAACCAGTTGTCTTAAGACGCGGCTCACCTCTCGATCGACTTTGTAGCCATTTGACGGAGAAAAATAGATTTTTGAAAGACTTTGTATAGTTTCTTTCGAAATAGTTCACCATGATTTGTTTCATTTCGAACACTCTAGAATAAAACTGTGTCAGAATATAATAGTGCCTTAAGCGTGGAAAACCAAAATCAAGAGTGCTTTGGCATGAGTCACTCATGTGAATGATGGAACAAATGCTCTTTGCTCTTTAGGTTTTCACAAGCTCCACTGCTGTCAGCTTTAGTTATTAATGGTTTTAAT
The DNA here is from genome assembly GCA_018105865.1 of Metaphire vulgaris. Taxonomy (NCBI): domain Eukaryota; kingdom Metazoa; phylum Annelida; class Clitellata; order Crassiclitellata; family Megascolecidae; genus Metaphire; species Metaphire vulgaris. The sequence continues at coordinate 1,519,278 of CM030869.1, forward strand.
TTGTTGCCACCTCAAATTTCCTTTCTTGTCACCTGCTGCACTGAAATACGAAGTTGCAGTGACATGTGGCGTTTGGTCGAATCATTTATTTGTCTTGCTTTTCTTCAAATCATTGTTATTTCAAATTTTAGGGGCCTCAAGGAAGCCCTGGCCTTGCCGGTGAAAAGGGCGTGAAACTGTGAGTCATCAAATTGAATTTTTCTTTTAATGAAAGTATTAACTTTAAGGTCTATGCCTAATAAATGTTTGAACTGAGTTCACATTCTTTTTTTCACATTGAGTTCATGAAGTTTGAACTGAGGTGCTATAAAAATTGCTATATAGAAATTGCTGTTACATTACATTACAAGACTGTTTGTATTTTGGAGGATCAATTGTTCCTAAGGCACTGCTTATTTTCCACTATCATTTGGTAACCCATTTACATCTAAATCATTTATACAGTGATCTATAAATATACCTTTTTAGAGTATGGTTAATATTGTTATGTAGTGATTAAGTTTAATATGTGAATATGATGTGTTCTCTGTCCTAGGGTAGGTCCAATAGGTAAGCCTTTATACCACCCGGGATGAGTTGAATGAGTTGGTTTCTGGTTGCCTTCCTCACAAAAAATTAGGGGGTGAACAACTTGTCCAAAGTTGGTGTTTAATATTGAGAGTCAGACTTGAACCTGCCACTCTCTGGTTGCCACTACCAGTACTCTTCCATGCTCTTCAGTCAATCAATTTATCAATCAATATGAGCTGCAATCAATCAACATGAAATACAGTGTTACATGGGAAGGAAAGGGTGGAATGGTGGTGCTATTTATGTGATATGCATTATAATGTTGCTATTTCAGTTTATTTATTTATTTATTTATTTATTCTCGGCCAATTTTTTAAGAACAGTATCAGGGCTAAGGCCCACGATAAGAGTGCTTCATGCAGTTTATTCAGGAGTATTTTAGTGACTTTAAAAAGGCGCATTTGTTTTCAGTGTTTTATTGTGATAATATGCTGTTCTTAATTATTGTGTGGCACAATTTTTGCTTTCAGGGGCCTGTTGGTCCAATGGGCGACATGGGTCTTCAGGGCCAGCAGGGACTCAAGGTCAGATTTACTTTCATCCGTTCATTGTGAGGCTTATAGCAATTACTTTGGCATTAATTTCTGTCTTCAATACCTGAACTGTGATGTTTCGGCTGACTTTGGTTCAGAGGTGGGGGGGGGGTGGGAGCAGACCAGTGAGGAAAGTATTTTTAATTGTTTCATTATGCTAAATAAGTTAATTAATTAATTAATTAGTTAATAAATCAATACATGGAACAATCATTGAATTCACCAACATTTCAATGATCGGCTCTGCGACTAATAATGGATGGGTCACGATGCAGTGGCATGTGCCGTGAATTGTACTCTGCTTTTGTTACGTGCAACTGGTGAGGCTGGTTACCAATAGCAACGTCGATGAATTGTTTCAGAGACGATTCTACGAACAATTTTATCTTTTGCGCCGCATTTAACATCGTCATTTTGTTGTGATGTTGCTAAACGGTCTAAACCGTCTAAATAGTCAACGCTTGTCCGAGGAATCAAACGGGCTAAACCAGGATAGTCAACCAATCAGAACGGACATACAGATAAAAATATGATAGATTAATTAATAACAGCATGGAACATCCTCCTTACCATGCATAGATCCAGTGGATTCAGGATGCAGTGTTTTTCTCCCACAGATGTCACACATCAGTGTTTGTTTTCAGTCGACAAGTCTTGATTTCGTAATTTCATCTTTTGCATCATTTACGCTTCATTTTGTTGTGATGTTGCAGGGTGAAACTGGTCCAAGGGGAATCATGGGCGATCCAGGAGACCGGTTAAGGAAAAAAATCTATAATACGAAATGTACTTGGTCGCATAGATCCACTTCTAATTTAGTGCCATGTTTTTCTATATACAACACATCAGTGTTTATGTTTTCATGACAATCGAAAACTTTCCACAGAATTTGCATGCAGTGGCTGTTGTCAAGTTCATACCTTTATCACAGAGGTCTTCCTGCAGCCAATGTGTCTATAGTAGTAGTAGTAGTAGTAGTAGTAGTAGTAGTGGTAGTAGTAGTGGTAGTGGTAGTGGTAGTGGTAGTAGTAGTAGTAGTAGTAGTAGTAGTAGTAGTAGTAGTAGTAGTAGTAGTAGTAGTAGTAGTAGTAGTAGTAGTAGTAGTAGTAGTAGACTTTTAGCGCCATTGTAGTAGTACATCTGCACCAGTCGATGGTCGCTTCAGTGAATAATCGTAGTCGTGATCTTGTCCATGGTGAATCAAGGTTGTAATCCAAAGGTCTATATGCCCTTTTGTCCTTTGTGTGTAAATGTCCTTTTGTCCTCTGTGTCTGTATGTCCTTATGTCCTCTGTGTCTATATGTCCTTTGTCTTCTGTAGTTTTTCCATCACTTTGATTCAAATTGTATCAGCAAAAACTAGTGATTTCTATTTTCTTAATAGAATTGAGTTACTTCAGTTTAATTTGGAAATAATGTAATAAAATTTGTCATAGTATTTTAAATTTTTGCACTGAAATGGAATGCATTTCTTGAAGCTCTTTTGCAGAAGTTTGGAAGACTCTGTCATGCTACTAATAATTGTGGAAGATGATTGAGAAGTTAAATATTGTCAGATAACGTAACGCTTGAATGTAATATGATTATGTCGTTATTGTAATCAATATATCACAATATTTAACATAACGCTTGAATGTAATGATTATGTCGTTATTGTAATCAATATATCACAATATTTTACATTTCTTGTAAACAGGAATTGGATTTTATTTCATTATTTAGGGTCCACAAGGATATGATGGGCCAAAAGGAGATACTGGTCCACTGGGAGACAAGGGAACAAAGGGAGACACAGGACCAAGAGGAGAAGAAGGAATCAGTGGACCCAAGGTCTTTGGTCTTATTCTGTTCTTTCTGTTTTTTTATATTTCTGGGCCCAAAATCTGGAACCCTCTCCCTCTGGTTGTCGGATCTTCCATTAAACTGAGTATTTTCAATTTTCATATCTAGGCTTAAGAAACATCTCTTTCAATTAGCATTTCCTCCATGGTCTGTCTTGCTGTTTCCCTCTGACTGATCTCTTGGAATGACCTGGTCTTTTGCTGATGGATTTTAAGTACCATCAATTGATATCTCGGGCATTAGAAATGGTGCTATAAAAGTGCATAAATAATAGGTCAAAAGCGCAAATGTTGCTAAATATTGACTGGCTTTGGAGGCCGGGGGTCGACCGAGGGTCGACCCCCGGCCTCCAAAGCCAGTCAATATTTAGCAACATTTGCGCTTTTGACCTATGACCTATTATTTATGCACTTTTTCGATATGCTGAATTGACAACATCACTACGTGGACTGGTCTTTCTGGAGACTGTCTACTGTGCACCACGCAAGACAGATCGCGATGGAAAACACTGACCCAATCTTGTAGCCAACCATCACCAAGTGACGATGGCGCACTGACTTGGCTTGACTTTGGATATTCAGTTTGGTCATGAGAACCATGTCTGTAGTTATCATAACAATGGTTAAACTTGGACCTGTTTTTACGACTTTCAATTGCAAATGCTTTTGACAATGAAAACTGAAAGTTGTAGCTGTCTGTTACAATCTTGTGTGTCATGCTCAGTGGCGGCTCTAGGGTTTGGCAAGTGGGGGGGGCGTTGGGGTGGCAACTTCCAATCATGGGGGGGCCAACCATTTGTTGTTTAATGTATATAGCATTAAGTATAGGGTCCCAGGGGCGGGAAGATAGATGAGTGGTAATATCACTGGGCAGGCACGCCGACGACACGGGTTCAATCCCGTAGGAGCCCCTAAGGTCGACTCAGCCTTAATCGCTAGAGGGCGATAGTAACATCAAATGAGTAGCAATGGCAACATTGCGATAGTAACCATAGGTTTGGCGGAAGAGACTGGCCACCGTCCGCCGATGTATGGCTTAGCCACCTATGGGCTGATGGCTACTAAATACGGGGATCAACACCACACCTATGGGCATTGAGCCTAGGGTGAAAATTTACTTATTTTTTTTATAGGGTCCCAACTGGGGGGGCTACTGGAGGGGGCCAGGCACTCAATAGGGGGTCACGGGCTCCCCCTGGCCCCCCCGGTGGAGCCGCCACTGGTCATGCTCTCTATTTTAACGGAACTCTTCATTTCTAATGACCTGCAGTACTATTTCTTACAAAGAGCATGGATGTTGGGGTGGTTTGCTATTAGATATTGTTGATTTGTAAACTGGGTGGTTTTTTTGCAGGGTGACATTGGGCCAAGGGGTGAACTTGGACCACCGGGACCAAGAGGTGAAAAGGTAAGACTCGTACAGAAATTACTGGCGAATATTATGATTCTAGAACAAGGCCAAATTGACTTAATACTTTGCGCTCCTATAACATGGAGCATTTGCATTACGCAGTCACTCACTATACTGTGTGCCCTGTATGCTACTAAAGCCATTTAATTGAAACGGTCTCGTGAATATGACAACAATCAGGTTTGATTGCTATTGTTATTGCTATTGTTATTATTATTATTATTATTATTATTATTTCTGACAATTTATTTAGCCCTATAACAAGGCCTAAGCCTAAATCAAGAGTGCTTCACAGCATAAGGTTAGCAGTCAAACGATGCATTGAGCAAGTGTGTCTTCAAATTCTTTGCGAACATTGATATTGTTATTGTTTATGACAATTTATATAGCGCCGTAACATAGCGAGGGCCAAAGTCAAGGGCGCTTTACAAGGAGCGTGGAAAGGAGATATTAAATAAATAAATTTGATTGTATTTTATTGTTGGTTAAATTGATTACTGTTTCAATCTATATTTAGCAGTCATACTATTCTGAGTTTTTATGCGAAAAAAGAACAACCATATTCTAGTATAGCACGGTGATTCTAGTATAGCACGGTGATTCTAATATAGCACGGTGATTCTAGTATAGCACGGTGATTCTAGTATAGCACGGTGATTCTAGTATAGCACGGTGATTCTAGTATAGCACGGTGATTCTAGTATAGCACGGTGATTCTAGTATAGCACGGTGATTCTAGTATAGCACGGTGATTCTAGTATAGCACGGTGATTCTAGTATAGCATGGTGATTCTAGTATAGCACGGTGATTCTAGTATAGCACGGTGATTCTAGTATAGCACGGTGATTCTAGTATAGCACGGTGTACGGCAGTGTTTCTCAGATTGAACTGCAATGCTGTTATTTATGTTGTAGCTTTTACTGGCATTTGTAAAAACATTGAATTGATGAGCAATATTGTGTATTTTTTCAGGGTCATATTGGCATATCAGGATTTCCAGGTTTTCCAGGAACTCCAGGGCCAAAGGTGAGCAGTCAGCCACTCCAACCATAAGTACTATTATGTAGGTGCTTATGTTTGCCATTAGATGGTGTTGATCATTAAGATATCCTGGAACCTCTCTTTGGAATAAACTGAATTTTTTTCCTTTGAAGTGTTATAAATAGAGGTTGGGATGGGATAGTGTGATAGCTTTACAGTGGTTTTAACACCTTGTATTTACATTACATATTCATTGCGTTGATGTATGCGTACGATATACTGTGTAGCAGTGCATATCGTATGCTGGTCTGATAAAACATTTAGACACATTCTTAACAATCTACAGACATTCAGTCATACTTGTGTATACAGTTGCACATACAATTTGGATGTATAACCTTTAAATTTAAAGTATTATGATACCATATCGTGATATGTTTGATTAGGGATTGCAAGGACCATCGGGAAAGCCGGGACGCAATGGGCAAAAAGGAACTGCAGTGAGTTAATAACAATCTATTTTTAAATATAATCAGATCTATAGTTTTTAAACATTGCACATTCTAAATATTTCTAAGTGTGCACGATCACCAATTGCTTAATGTTGAGTTATGCAGCAATGGTCGAAGCTGTTGGAAAGTCTGATAGTATAGTTGTTTTAATTTTGAATTATTTGTAATGTTGTAATACTGGTTTCTGATGCTGTTTTGGTGTTTTCTTTCAGGGCCCATCTGGTCCAGCTGGAGAACGTGGGGAAGTGGGGAACAGGGTACGTTTTAGGCCTTTGACTAATGTACATAATGTACATGTGTACGAATTCAGTTGTTCTTGATTTGTGTTTCATGATAATATTTCTGCCATTTGCGAAATGGTTGTCATTATCATATTCTGAAAGTCTCTTAAACTTCCGCATATCAGAAGATCAGCAACTCATTACAGGCAAACTTGATCAGGATCATCTGACCTTATCACTGTGACCTTAACTGGCAGTGAGGCATTTGGCCACTTATTTTGCAATTCAGATCTGTCCCTTCTCCTTGCAGGTACTGACTCTTGCATACTCATTTGCATACTTGCATACGTTTGCATACTTATCAGCAAATCTCTCTTGAGTATGCACCTTTTATTGCTTGTTTGTTTTCGTGTTCAGGGCAACGACGGACCTCCGGGTAAACCTGGCCCACCTGGTCCTGCAGGATCAAAGGGAGAAATGGGTCCACTTGGTCCAGTTGGCCCTAGAGGTGACCATGGTCTTCAGGGCCCGTCAGGACCACCTGGATACATGGGTCCTTCTGGAGCTCCAGTAAGTGAACACTGCTTGTAAATGTATCGTATTAAGCCCCAAATTAATATTGAGGCCCCACTCTAGATTGGGAAATAAGTGCTGTTGGTATTTAGTTATTGGTTTTTCTTCTTCTGTGTGATTGTCAAGAGTTCCATTTGCATTTATGGCACAGTTAGAAGCTACAGTGAACTTGGAAAATGTTACTGAGTGGGAAAATTAGTCGATGAATTTGTATTATAATGCTTTCAAGTTGGTTTACCTCTTAAACTTGTCAAAATAACTAAAGATTATAATATATGTCAATGCTGATGCACCAGAGATGATACTACTGTATCAGTCTTTGCTACCCAGTCTGCCGAAAACAGTACATCGCAGTAGTATGATAGTGAATAAATAAGTATGTAAAATCTAGTGGACTTATATAGTGCTTTTGAAAGTGGTACCATAACAGCTGCTTATTGTTACAGGAAGATTTTAAGTTTAGATCTAAAGACTTGATGAGAAAATGCAGGAATTAATGGAAATGGGATTTAGAACTTGCACTGTTTTGATAGTGCAATAAGAATGCTCCAACATCAAAAGGTTTATTGATATGAAGGATGAAGTAATCACAGAATGAGTGCTTCTTGGTGATTCCTCAAAAGAGGTGCTATAAAAATATTACATTATATTACATTACATTACAAAAAGTGTGTACTTTGTCTGTAGGGTTATCCGGGAAAGGACGGCCTTCCAGGGTTTAGCGGAGAGCGAGGAGAAATGGCGAGTTGAAAATTCTGGTTTAATTTGCTCCATTTTCACTCTTGCGTCTTTTCATAGAATAAATAATAATCATTTATGGGTTTATTATTTAAATTTGTATGGTTTGAATATATACATCAGCAGGAGTCAGTTAGCAAAATAACAGAACAGAGCAGAAGTAGTAGATTTTGGCATTAAAGTTAATCATAACCAATAGTTTCATAAATTAATAATGAGACGTTAGCTCTCAGGTAATAATTTTGAGGATTTCTTAGTTTTCTGTTGTCTTCAGTGGTTCAGAATTAATAAGCAGATTGAGGGCTGAGACGCAGCAAATTTTTAATGTTTGTTCAGTATGACATCACTGGTAAATTATAGAAATGTTCTACTCCACGAAACATCTGTGCTGGCATTTTGTAATTTCCTGTATAAAACTCAGCACTGTTTTCGGGTAGAGAATTTGTCCCTGTAAGAGCATCTCAAATAATTTAATATTTCGACATGTGTGGCTTGAAACTTTCAGGGTCTTCCAGGAGCGGCCGGTCAACCAGGACACGTTGGACAACCGGGAAATCCAGTAATGAATCTTTCAACAAATATATTTAATTTTAAAGTTAAATCGTGCAATAGTTTTTCTATTCTGAATGTTAATTATGTGATTGCTACCCGTGGAATTTCTTATTTTATTTAGTCTTTCTGAAAGTTTCGACTGATATATTCACAATCTTCAAAGAAGGTTTTGTCTAATTTGTCTTTTAGGGTCCCGCAGGTCCGGCTGGAATAGCGGGAGAAAAAGGGATTCCTGGACTGTTGGTGAGAATAAATCAATGATAATTACTGAATTCTATACAAAGTGGTGAAAGTATGTATGGTGACTAATGTACATGGGCTGATCTGTAAGGTTTTAATTGCATTATTTTATTATTTAGTATGTTGCTGATAGCTTTCTAATTTGTGCATTTGCCTATTTGCCAGGGTCCTCTTGGAGAGAGGGGCCCTCCTGGAGAATCTGGCAAAGATGGAGCTCCAGTGAGTATATATTCTTGTGACATTTTGTGATTACTGTACATCTAGAGATGACGCTAAACACTATTTTAATAGATATTTTTTTTTAAAATCTAGTATTATTAAGCTCAGGCACACTGGAGGAATGGATTCTAGCCCCATTGGAGCCCCTAAGGCCGACTTATCCTTATTTGCTAGAGAGCGGTGGTAAAAAAATAAGGAGCAGCGTTGAGCTGCGAGATAAAGTGCAGGTCTAGACGCTTGGCTGGCAATGTACTCCAGGTTAATGGCATATACAATCTGCATTGCTGAACGTCACAGAAACCAGAGATCAGCTGATTGAAATCAAGTTTGGAAAACTTTACCTTTTAAAGGCCAAGTTAGCATTTTGTAGACACTCCTTAACCATTTACTGCCATTTATTTATAAAGTAATGTAAAATGTAAGCATATGTGAGTCACGACCAGTAAGGGTGTTAATTACTGTACTTTAGGCGTACATATTGATGATATGCTTTTGAAATGCCGAAGTGATAAACTCGCGTTTGTCGTTAGTCGTCACTAATGTATATAGTACTAGCAGTGGTGATTATATAATTATTGACTCTTTTGGGGCAGATGTCGACAAAAGTCAACGTCAGTGTCATAGCGTTGAAATAATTCTGCAATAAAAGAGTTAATCAGATGATAGAAGTTTTGCTGATAGTTCTCTTGTTTTTTGCATTTTTCAACAGGGTACTCCAGGATCGCAGGGGGTGTCTGGCCCAATTGGCCCCACGGGGCCTCGAGGATTTCCTGGAGACAGGGGCCTGATTGGGCCACCGGTAAGCCAACATTCATTTGAAAATAAAACGTCAAGGAATTACTTATTTGGAATCCTTGCCTATATTTTATCATTAAATTAGCCACAATGAATTTGTGGTTCATTGGTTGTTTTTGTATGATTTTGACAGTAACTTTATGTTATGTAGTTCTCACTGGTAAGTGTAGATCATACAATATGCACTCTTTGTATTTCAGGAGTTGATGTTTGTAGTACAGTGAAACCCGCTTAATTGCATAGGTGCCGTGCAAGCCTTGCTTATGCGATTAATTAGGCTATGCGAATAGCCGGGACATCTGATAATTATTATTATTATTATTATTATTATTATTATTATTATTAAATTAGACAATTTCTATAGCGCAGTAAACATAGCTTAGGCTAAAGACAAAGGCGCTTTGACACATGTCACATAATTAATTGTACGCACAAAACACTGGTTCAGGTTTTTATGTTGTTATGCGATTATGCGGGTTATGAAATTAAGCGGTATGCGATTAAGTGGGATCCACTGTACCAGAATCTGTTTTGTGAATCTGCACCAACATCTTTGATCTGTGAAAGGCAGAATGTTTTGCTGACTGGTGTTTACTTTGAGTGAGCTTTGTGAAGACCTCGATCATGAACTTTTTATTTCAATGATGTCTAGTGTCTTGTTCTTTTTTCTCTTCTAGGGCACCGAAGGCCCCAGGGGTGACTCGGGCAGTATGGGAGCCCCAGGGCAACCAGTAAGTTGATGCTATTGCTTTTGATCTTTCAGTAAAACTGTGCTATAGAATTCTTCTTGAAACTGGAAAAATATGAATGATCTGTAAACAAAATATCAATGTCTTATCTGTAAACAAAATATCAATGTCTTATCTGTAAACAAAATATCAATGTCTTATCTGTAAACAAAATATCAATGTTTTATCTGTAAACAAAATATCAATGTCTTATCTGTAAGCATTATGAGTGATGGAGCTAGCAAAAGCCTTTCGATGGTATCTAATATCATTCAGTTGCATACATATCTAATGAATAATGAAGATGATTATAAAAACCTAGTAAGAAATATAATAATGATTTTTTTAGTTAAGCTGAAATTGATTAACTTTTTCAATTGCATTTTTCAGGGAATTAAAGGTGGCATGGGAATTCCAGGAAATATAGGGGCCACTGGTCCACCGGTATGCTATTCAAAATTTCCACTAACAACTGAATAAACCTTTAAACTTTCATAAAGTACATATCTTTATCAAAATGTGTGTGTGTGTGTGTGTGTGTGTGTGTGTGTGTGTGTGTGTGTGTGTGTGTGATATGAGTTTTGTATATATATATGTTTGTTTAAATACAGGCTTTTTGTGAGAGCCATTCATCTGTTAAGACATTTCTTTTCGTTTTGATTTTGGATGCTGAAATTAAATTGTGCTTAGCACAGTATTTAGGTCTGAATTTTGTGTTCAGTTGAATTCTGTGCTAAATATATTTCCAGGGCCGACCCGGAGCCCATGGACCTCATGGACCTCTGGGCGTCAAAGGAAATCAGGTTAAAAACTTTTATATATATATATATATATATATATTTTGCGATTTTATCATATTTATTATCATCATCATCATCATCATTATCATTGTTGTCATCATCATTAATGGCAGACATGTTCATCAGCTCTTAATTCAAAAAGAATCTAAGAATGAAATTTGGGTTACTGGCTCTAAACTCTGGAATAATAATAATAATAATAATAATAATAATAATAATAATAATAATAATAATAATAATAATAATAATAATAATAATAATAACAATTTATTATTATCTGAACATTAGCAGTAGTGGTGGCAGTAGTAGGATTGTTATAATTATTATCATCATTATTTTCATCATTATAGACTTCTATAGCATGTTCTAATACTCAAAGCAATTGATCAATGAATGGTTCTCAAAATTCATACCGCCAAAGACCAGACCTGTTGTAAAGATCAGTAAGAGTCAGGGAAACAGCCAGGCAAACTATGAAGGAAAAAACCTGAAAGATAGGTTTTTATATCGTGCACAAGGACAATGTTAATGCATTTGACAAAAATTTTCCTTGTATTTGAAGGGAATCGCTGGTCCAAACGGTCTCGAAGGTCCGAGGGGAGAAAGAGGTCGACCGGTAAGTGCAATCCTGACTTTATCTTGTTCGATTTTTTTAATGTTTGTGTTTTAGTGCCAATAGAGTTGGTGTTAATTATTTTTCTGATTTCCTTTGGGTTTTTGTCAACTCTTTGTTAACTTGAAATTTTGCACTTTTTGGCAATGATAGAACCTGTGTGATCATGCAAATAAGCAAACGTTACCACTTTCCATCAAACAGTTACCACTTTCCATCAAACAGTTACCACTTTGTATCGAATGTATCATTCAAGCCTCTTAGAATATGAACAAGGTTTTTAAATGGTGATATTGTAGATTATTGTTATTTTGTTATGAAATTTTGTAGGGTGACCCAGGGCCAACAGGATCAATTGGGCTCCCAGGAGACAATGGAGAGAAGGTAATTCAAATATTCTGTTTTCAAATTACTCATACATTTGATATGATAAATTTAATGTGATAACTACAAATGGAGTATGGGTCACATTGTGCCTTGTGTTATTTCACTGTTGGTGGCGTTTTCAGGGTATCTGAGAAAACTTGGTTTTTACCCTTGTCCCGCAATTAACGTCTCCGAGTACTGCTAGGGAGAGCTGTTGGCTTCAAAAATTACCTGTTAGTTATATGATTTTAAAAAACTAAGTAACATTGGATAAGGATTTGTTGTGTTAGCAAATATCATAATTATCATCATTGTATTCCACTGCTCCTTTTAATTATCGTTGGGGTGTGATATAATTATCTTGCTATATTGGTCCTTGCTGTTCTCAAGCTTGGAGAGAGAGAGAGACAGAGAGGAGAGAGGGGGTGAGGGGAGAGAGAGAATATTGGTTTTAGCCACTGGTCATTTTTTCATCAAAAACAGTGTCCAAGTGAAGCTACTCCCACCAAAAATTTTCCCCATTTGGGTCAGGCTGATAAAAACCAAACTCGTTTACCACACTAGGGTTCAGCCTTGACAGCAAAGGTTAACCCCCTCCAAATTCTCTGGAAAATCAGACATTGGTTTTACTAAACAGGTTTATGATGATTTTCAGGGTGACGCTGGCTATGTAGGAGAACGTGGAGTTAAAGGAGAGGCTGGAGAAATGGTGAGTGAGAATACAACTGTCCAGCTTCACGATATATTGACTCTTTAACTCTTTAGGAGCTGTGATTTTATTGACTGTTTAGTAATACACTGGCATGTCTAGTGTGAAAAGGGTTAACGTATGTTTAATTGGCTGTTAGAATGTATTTCAGACTCGGCACAGGTTCTGCCCAGCATTGGACAATGCCGTTAGCATATCTATGCTGTTAGCATATCTATGCTGTTAGCATATCTATGCTGTTAGCATGTTGATGCTGTTAGCATATCTATGCTGTTAGCATATCTATGCAGATGTTGATCATATTTATTAGCATTCTGAGCATCAGTTTAAAATCTGCCTAGCTATTTTTAATGCTGCTAAGTTTTTAATGATTTGCTTATCAGAACATTTGTATACCTATAACTGTAATAACAGAAGGACAGTCAATGAGGAAGACCCAACTGAAAAAGCTGTGTCTCAAATTTAATCTAAATTTAGACATGTACAGTAAACTGGATGATCTAAATGACAGAGTAAGGGTTACTAAATTTTAGATCAGGAATAGATGTGTTTCTGGAATAAGATATGATGTACATGCAGTTGTGGCCAAAACTAATAATGTATAATAATAATAATAATAATAATAATAATAATAATTATTATTATTATTATTATTTAAAAAAATAATAATGATAATGATAATTATAATAATAATGTAATAAAATCTTAGAGGTCTGCAGTCAGATAAATTGACGTTTTTTCATTTTCTTTCTCTGTTTTGAAACTTTTGGCCACAACTGTACTGTACATAAATGGAAGGCAACACTTGTTTAGGTTATGTGTTTATTCAGAGCAATTGAATTCTACTTTATCTTCATCTACAATGAATATAGTCACTCTGACAGAATAACCTTTAGTTCAGTCATGCTTTGTTTCTATTTCAGGGTCCTCCTGGACCTCCAGGAATTTCTGGGCCCCCAGGGCAGATGGGTGCCGCTGTAAGCCGTTTGCCAATTTTTTTACATTAAGTATATGTATAACTTTTGAAGTAAAACTTGAGCGTATGAGTGCTTCACTAAGTCTTTGGGTGTAGCTGATCTTTTGATTCAGAATTTAATTGCTAGATGAATTTAATTAGTGAATTTATAAATGGTTAGAAATTAACAGATTTTTCGTCTGTCTAGGGCGCTGCTGGAGAACCAGGTGAACGAGGATTGCAGGGTCTGCACGGAAGTCTAGTAAGATTAACGGCCATTAATATTTTTTGCTCAGTGGTTTTCAAATGCAGATGGTATTTTAAAATAGATATAAGCTGAAAAATGTTTCGTTTGTGCGTAGAAATGTTAAAATGCATCTTACCATATATACTCGTGTATAAGTCGACAAATTTATGCTCTAAAATTCGCTTAAAATCGCAGTTGACTTATCCACGAGTATATATGGTAATTTTATTAAATAACAATAATCAGATGATTTTATTCTTGCTATTGTCACTGTTAAGTAACTCTGAAAAATTATAATGACGAAATGTGACTCTATTCTGACCAGAATGGGAACTGTCACATTAAATCTCTTTTTCGACGATGTCTTTTCCACGTTAATTCAATGCTTCATTTAGTTTAAGAAAGATTCTTCAAACTGAATACTCAATGTAAACAAATCTGTTTATTATTAACCATCCACAACTCACTGCAGTATTTTTGTTTTTATTTTTAATGAAAACTTAATGCTGTAATTAGATAGGATAGAAATTGTGTTTTTCTACTAATGGTCTTTACTTTTCCTTGTGTTTCAGGGAGCAGAGGGGCCCCGGGGTCTGCCAGGCCCCATCGGCCCATCGGGAAAGCAGGGCCTGCCAGGTTCTGTTGGTCCAAAAGGTGAAATTGGAGACCCTGGTCAGAAGGTGAGCACAGCACACCTGACATTTTGATGCTATATTATTGCCTCTGGTTATGTAGCATACAGTAGAACTTTGTTGCAAAGCATTTTAGCAGGTCTGTAAAAATATTCGAGACACTTTATATCCAATACGATCCAATGCATTAGCGCATCACAAGGGACTGTACATTGCAGTACGTTGTGACAACTGAGTATACGTTATAACTGAGTTCGTTATAATGAAGTTCTACTGTATTTTAAGTAACTGTATGTACATGCAATGCGGCTGTACTTCAAGAAGTTCAAATAAATCTCTATGCTCCTATTTTGCTCTATGCTTACTTTGATGACGACTGTCATTTGTTATAGCACTGGATTTGTTATAGCACTGGATTTGTTATAGCACTGGATTTGTTATAGCACTGGATTTGTTATAGCACTGGATTTGTTATAGCACTGGATTTGTTATAGCACTGGATTTGTTATAGTATTGGTTTGTTATCTGCCATTTGTTATAGGCAGATTTGTTATCCAATTTATTATAGAACAGTCTTGTTATAGCACTGAGATCACACTGGTGCTAATAAGCACTGAAACAGCACTGGACAGGTATAGCGCTTTCTTATACTGGTCGTTCCTGGATTTGTTATAGTATTGGTCCGTCTGTTTGGAACAATGTCATCCAATCTGTCACTTCACTTAACTACTTCGATGATTGTTTTTAATAAACTGATACAGAAAACTGTACTGTGCAGTTTGGCCTACACTGTTTTTGCCAACGCTGCTCACCCCTGTTTGGATGATTCTTAAATCAGTGAATGACTTAATGTTTCGCATTAACAACCATGTAATAATAATGATGATGATGATGATGTTGATGATGATAATAATAATAATAATTCTTAAATAATGAATGATAATAATAATAATAATATTTAAAAATATTAATAATATTAATGGTAATAATAATAGCAGTTAGTTGTAACATTGGTGTATCTGTTGTTGTTTAAGGGGCCTTCTGGACCAGCTGGCACACCTGGACCCTCTGGAGCACCAGGAATTACGGTAGTTTGGCATAAATATTATTTCTTAGTTTCTTTGTTGTATGTCGGACTTTGACTTCACTCTCGTACAGTCATTGGTGCTTGTGCAATGTGCAGTACGTAATGGTTGGGAGGTTCCATATTTTGAATGCTGTTGATCGAAATGGAGAAGGCCAATATTGATTATCCTTGAACAGTTTGGAGAAATTAAGAGAGATACAAGCGAAAATGTGGTTTTTGTCTGAGAAATTCTTCAATTCGCTGAGATTTTTACATATCTATGAGTCGACTGATTTGTGCTAAACCGCAGCATTGAAATGCATTTTCTAATCTGTTGGTTTCTTAATTCTAGGGTCCTCCTGGTTTGCCGGGTCCTCTGGGTCCCGAAGGAAGACAGGGAATCAAAGGTGAGACGGGTATCGATGGACCTCCAGGACAGAACGGAAGAGATGGTCTACCAGTAAGTGCAGCCGGAAAAATTGAAAGCAGAATTTGATATAAATAACTTAAACTTATTTCTTGTTATTCACTTAGTTGTCCAAAAGCATTTAACCTAATTTTAGGTTTACTTTATCTTGTAATACTTTTTTGTTTTTTTTAAAAATTAGATTTATGTTTGTTTTCATTGTTTTTATCTAGGGTGCTCTCGGCCCAGCTGGGGCCAAGGGCTCAACTGGGACCACTGGGGTGCCTGGTCCAGCGGGGCCACCGGGGAAGACTGGTCCCAATGGGCTCAAAGGATACATGGTATGGATGTCACGTAATTAATATTAACGCATTGAATCAGATTCCAAGGATATAATTTTAAACTCTTATGAAGGGTGGAGCTGGTGGTTATGCGACAGTTAATTTGAGAATAGATGTTTCGGGCTTTGACTTATTAGTTGTTATTGCGGTTAACGATATAGCCATGGTCTTTTCTAGTTTGGGTCATATTTGATTCTAAGAAGTAAATCACTAACACTGTTGTCGATAGCCAGATAGCCCAGTGGTTAGTGTGCTGAACTGCAGATGCCAAGGTCTCTGGTTTGAACCCAGACCACAGCAGTGAAATGCATCAGTAATGAATATATTAGATGTTATAATTCAGTAAGTAAGTAAAATCTTGTTAATTCCTTTAGCGCTTTCAAAAGCCGTGCCGAAGTTGCTTCTTATTCCCAGGTGCTTAATCTTAGAATGAAATAGCTATAACCAAAGGTGGGGTCATTCATGCAGGGTCATTTAATCCAAGGGACCAGTGGTTGAGACATTACAGCTATTGAAAAAATGATTTTTTGAAGATTTTTTGAAGTGATAGTGATAGATAACAAATGATAGAAATGACTGTTATTATTATTATTATTATTATTATTATTATTATTATTATTATTATTATTATTATCATCATCATCATCATCATCATCATTGTCATCATCATCATTATCATCATCATCATCATCATCATTGTCATTGTCATCTTCATTATCATCTTCATTGTCATCATTATCATCATTGTCATCATCATCATCATCATCATCATCATCATCATCATCAAAACAATATATATATAGACAAACAAATTGAGACGTTTAATGCCTCAGTTCTAGAATCTATGCTTGAAAGAACTCTGGAACTCTGTATTGTTGAGAATGTGAACCATTAATATCCCAAATGCTTTTACTTTATTTTGTTTTAATGATTCCTGTGATTTTTCTTTTTAAGGGGACCATTGGTTTTCCAGGTGCTGCAGGTCCACCTGGAAATCCTGGAATCAAGGTAACAGATTTCACCTGTATTATAATTTCAATATATTCTATTATGCTAATGTGAATAAACCATAGTATGTGATTTAAAATGGCTTACGAGGCATTACTGCCTGTGTGAAAGTCACTAGGGGCACTAACAGGGCTGGAACTTCACTCCATCAGCTTACCGCTCCAGGGTGTAACCCACTCTGCCATCTTCTGCCCCTTTTTAAGTGGGCTGGTTGCTAAATACATGACACCCTTACAAAATGCAGAGTTCTTTTGCATTGAATATCTGAATGTGGTTTTATAAGATCAGTCAACTGTAACAAGCCTGTCATCAGTGGCTGCTAGTTAACCCCTTAACTGGGGAATAAATCTGTAACTCAATGTAAACTGGACGGCTCTGAGCCGTCGCGCCCGGTTAAGGGATTTAACTGAGAAAGAGATTTAATGTCTTGTTGAAAGAATTTATATCATTAATGTTCTGTTCATCCTTATTGTATTTGCAGCGACAAAGATTTGAATTTCTGTATATCAAGGGGATTGTAGACTTGAGCCTCACCCCAGATGCTCACTTAACTGCAGATGTGAAATAAGTAGGATTGCTCCCTTGTGCCTTGACCCGTCAAATGCGCGACCGACATTTGCGCGCCCTGACATTTGTGTGCCGACATTTGCACGATGTTCGTTGATATAATACGTGCTTTTGTCGGTCGCACATTTGTCGGCGCACATTTATCGATTTTACGTTAGCGCATCTGTCGTCGTGCAAATGTCGATCGCGCAGATGTCGGGTAGGGTGGCCCAAAAAGACAAAGTATGAGATAGAGACCAGGGTACCATTTCATTTTGTACCTTTTACCAACTGTAGTACTAAGTAAAAATTTCAGGATCTTATTTATCTGGAAGGGAGTGCTCAATGGCCCACCCATTGACCATTGTACAGATTTCATAAATATTCTGTTACAATTGCCTGCTTGCTGATTTAACATTATGCAGTAAATGGACAAAGGTGTGTAACATTCCATGTTCAGGAAACATGTTTGACTGTTGTCAGCAATAAATTTACAAAGTGCAATCGTTATGTCAGCCTATAATAATAAAAAAATGTTGCAGTTTTACAGAAACAGTATCTAATATTACATAACGTGCCTACAATCAATGGCTTCAACCCACTGTTGTGAAATGATATTTCTTATTGGTACCAGGAACTTGGATCCACTAGTGAAACTATGGTACATCAGCTTCCAACCCTGAGACAAGTGCTGTAGCGTTCTATTACCATCTAAAAGAAGTCAAGTCTGTGTGTGCTTAATGCTAGTCACTTTACAGTTGATGAGCTTTTAGCAGTTTAGTCCAAAGCCACTGTTCCAGTTACATTCAAGAAGCATGCTGTGGAAAAACTAGAACAATACCACACTGTGTGGCAAGTTGGCAACTGTTGAAAAAGAACATGGTATGCCACTCTTTTTTTCGATGTACAGCAAAAACAAGACCTAGAATTCACAAGACAAACAGACTCACTCTTTGATATTGCGTAACGCTGGTGCACTGACAGAAATCCGACAGGAAGACCATAAATTCCTCATTGATCAACGGGCTGATCGAAAGATATTCATTTATACTGAAGACAAGAAATTTATATTTTATGCATGAGCAAAGAGAAAATTGAAATTAGAAGCACGGAGGGAAAACCTGCAGCCTGCATGCATCAACTGCTGCCACTGGTTGCTGCATGACTGACACTAACATTGCTGAAACTTCTGACACTGGCATTTCAGACAATTTCACATCAACCCGCCAAAAGAGAAAGAAAACAACGTGAAGTCAGTGTTAATCATCAGCAGTGCTGTTCAGTATGAACGCCACAGGTGCAAGGTGCATAGCAGATCTATTGTATGCTACAAAAATCATTCTCTTCTGGGACCAAAGACATATTTAAGCTCACCAAGGCAGAAAAATTGGCCTGAAAGATTTGTTCTCTTTGGTGTCCTTTACTATGCCAAAGTCATGGATTTCAGCTCCAGCTGAGGCCCAGGATCAGATCTGCAACTTTGGGTTGATCTTGGGGAATTTGAACTGATTGATCCACAGATTGATAAGGCTGTAAAAGTCTGTTCTCAAATGCCATCTGTTTTGCCTTCATCTCTGAATAAGTTTCAGTTGGTGGCAAGGAAAAGCTGGTGTGCGATATGAGCAAGGAGCCCGGAGAGCGGAAAGTATGAAGTGATCCAGCCATTCTGAATGAAAGAGTTGTCCTTGGAGACTTCACTACAACTCAGACATCATACCAGATATCAGCAGAGGACTTAACAACTGTGGAAGCAGCATTTATCAGAGTTGCAAATAAAATGTGATTAGTGCAATGCGTCTTCCATTCTCCAGCTGTATAACAATGAATATGTACTCTATTTTGTAAAGCCATTCATTTGCAGACACCACCTGTTCCACATGACCATTTTCACACTCAAAGTCAAGTCATCATAGGCCATTGGACACATTTTTAGACCCAGTAAAATTGAGGGAATAATAATATGGGAAATCTGTTTGCACGGAAAGAAAATATAGCTACTGGACAGTTTTCAGAATAAAAGTTACAACCCTGAAATAAAGAGAAAGGTTCCCTTTGGAGAGCTAAACATTGAATATCAGGAAAGGTGCAAAGTGTTTCTTCATTTTTTGTGACACTGCAGGAAGTACAGTTTTGTCAATAGACAAAGTTCTGCTCTTGTTTTATACAATACTACTAGTAGTGAATAGGTTCAGAAAGTTTCAGCCTCCTTATGATATTTCTGAAGTTATAGAGCTCTGAAGTTGTTAGAAATTTAAGTGACTGTCGTGAAACGCCAAAAACGGCCAACCCTAGGTACTATGAATGATGAATATCTTAAAAACAGCTCAAGATAGCAGGCTAAAATTTTGCAGATTTTCATATGTATGTTTGAGGATCATTTGTGTTAAATTTCATAATTATCTGAGATGGTCGACCTGCAGTCATCTGTTGAATTGTCACAGAATGACTCAAAACGGAACATTTTTTGAATCTTTGTGGTAATTGAGCACTGCCTTCCAGTTGGAATAAACAGCTGAAATTGCAT
Organism: Metaphire vulgaris; assembly: GCA_018105865.1. Classification (NCBI taxonomy): domain Eukaryota; kingdom Metazoa; phylum Annelida; class Clitellata; order Crassiclitellata; family Megascolecidae; genus Metaphire; species Metaphire vulgaris. Next base: position 1,539,405 of record CM030869.1, read on the forward strand.
CAGAATACTACAATTACCTAATGGAACAAAAGTAGAGGGTACCCAGATCTTTAGCTTTAACTTTGTTTTTCCCCATGCAACTGTGAACCACCCTAATGTCGGGGCGCGCAAATGTCGGGGTGCCCCTTGTGCTATTCTGTCATTGTGCTTGAGAAATTAGACCTCTATTACAGGGGTATTCAAATGGCGACCCACAGGCCAGATCCGGCCTGCCAATGGGCGTGAAATGGCCCGTGAAGATGCTGAAACGATAAATAACTTTTCATCTAATACTTAACGGAATATTTTTCCGTGTCTTGTATGTGCCTGACCTTTGGACACCAGCCGTAAAAAAGATTTAATTGCTGCATAATTATGATTAGCTATGTTATATTTCATGTCTTCTGTTTCTCACAGTGGCATTACCTAACACCTTCAGATAGTGTTGAAGAAACCCCCACTTAATGTCAGAGCAAATAAATTTTGTTATATAGTTTCCATGGCAACCAAACCAAAATTTTTAAAAATCTTATGGAAGATTGATATTCTAAAACACCATTGGGTAAACATCACTGTTTTTCGGATGGTTATCGTTCTGTTTTTCCGATTCTAGGGGCAGCCTGGTCTGAGAGGGAAGGAGGGAAAGCTGGGAGACGCTGGCCGTGCAGTAAGTCAGTAATACATAACAATGTAAACTGGAACTGATGTATTCTGTATTATAGATTAGATTTTTTATTTTACTATTTCCTCTGTATGCAATTTTATCTGGTGAAGTCTTCAATACTAGAACGTGAATCGAAGCATCAGCCGAGTGATGCGAGATTCAATTTATGAAAATTTCTCATCATCTCATGCCTCTATAACTAAAGAAAATCATTATTCGCATTATTTTTAAGACATTTAACTTGGTAATGGGAAAATATTGTCCTAAGGACCAGGGTGCGATTTGTGACCTGGAGCAGTGGGGAATATGACGAGCTTGGGGGGATGTAGTTGTTGGGGAAATCTAGCAGTGGGGGGATGTAGCTGTGTGGGATGTAGCAGTAGGGGATGTAGTTGTTGGGGAAATGTAGCAGTGGGGGATGTAGCTGTGTGGGATGTAGCAGTAGGGGATGATAGTTGTTGGGGAAATGTCATCAGTGGGGATGAGCTGTGTGGGATGTAGCAGTAGGGGATGTAGTTGTTGGGGAAATGTAGCAGTGGGGATGTGTAGCTGTGTGGGATGTAGCAGTAGGGGATGTAGTTGACCTTTGGCAGTGGGGGAAGATTCTCCCTTCCCTCCCCCCCTACAAATTGTGCCCTGCTCAGGACAGAAGTTAACACATGATAGAACTGGGAATCTTGATGCAGATCCAGAATCAGGTCAAAGATATTTGTCCCCTAAAAGTAACATAACTACATGAGCCATGCCTATTTGCCCCCCCCCCAACAAGCCACCCCAAATTTTGTCTAAATTGTTATTTATACATAAAGGATTTTCAAAATTTGTCTGAATCTCTGAGCATCATGTGCATCCCATGATGATCATGCAGCACCTGGGCTTAAAAATTATTGCAAATTAAAAGGGTGGAGGGGAAGTGGAAAGAAGGGGAGGGGAAAGGATGGGGTAGATTCAGAATGGTGAGTTGAATACAGAGTGCCCCTCTAAACTGAATTTCTGAATTTCTAACTCTGGTCCTAACTTGTGTGTGTGTGGTGTGTGTGTGTGTGTGTGTGTGTGTGTGTGTGTGTGTGTGTGACACTGTGTGTGTGTGTATTTTTTATTTTGTGTAGGCTGTTTATTGCAGTCAGTAATGACTGATGGTTAATTGATCTTTTGATATTTGATTGATCTAGGGTCAACCCGGTGGTCCTGGTGATTTGGGACCTCCTGGTCCACCTGGAAAAACGGTGAGATGATCATGTGTTGCTGCCATCTTAGATGACCATTAACCCTTTCTCCCCATAAGGCCAATATTTCTGCTTCATATCCTATTGGTTATACGGATTGAGTTGGTAAAAAGGTTAACATGCTTACATTCTCCATAGACATGTGGAATACAATAAACGCAATCATCGAATAGAAAGGTTTAGAAACATTTAATGGGGAAAAGCAGAAGAAATATACAATTAGAATGAAATTTGAGGATATTCAGTAAAATGGATAACTATTCAAACATTGCATAGTCAAATATGAGACTTTAGTATCGATATTGTTCTTTGAATAGTGCTATTTACCAAGCTGATAAAATTAACACTTACAAGATGCTGTAAGGTGGCCCTGCTTGATGGCAACATTCATTAAAACATCTCTTTCTCTTATGAAGTACAATTCTGAGAACTGTTGAATATGTTGGCATGATTGCATTCAATGAATAGAAAAGGATCTGATTGAATGTGATGTGATGTTGATTAAGATCAATCTAGATTTTTAGAATTCTTCAGTTACCGGTAACCATTAGACTGGTTTACTGGTTTACATTGGACTGATTCTCTAATAGGGAAGAGTTGTTTATAATATTGTTGCTGGTCATTTTCTAGGGAAAGCCCGGTCCAGCTGGACCTGCTGGAGAGGCTGGTTATGCAGGTCTTAAGGGAGATCGAGGATTGGACGGGCCACCTGGAGAAAGGGGACCATTCGGACAAGCGGTAAGACAGAGAAACCTCCATGATGATTATATGCCCAAACTTCTGATTTTGATCTAAAGTTTTGAGCTAAATAAACCTCAAACCTGAAAATTGATTAATAAGTTCTGAGTAACCGTACATAATATTTTGTTTAATATCTCATTCTTGTAAAGCACTTTTGACTTTGGCCTTGTTAGCTATGCTTATGGCACTCTAGAAATTGTCTTGTATAATAATAATAATAATAATAATAATAATAATAATAATAATAATAATAATAATAATAATAATATGTATGGTTGCAAATTGTGTCACAACAAATGGAATAAAACAAATGGAGGACAAGAATTTCAGTTATTTATCTGTTGCTGGAATTCTCTACTTTCTGTTTTTCTATGAATCAATACTTTTAAATAGGCAGTCTATCACTCTGTGCTGGTTGTTCTTTAGGGTGCTGCTGGAAAGACGGGGCCAAGGGGAGCCAGAGGCCTTCCTGGACCCGCGGTAAGTTTGCCACAATCACATTTATTTAACCATAGAAGAATCTGCCCGTGATAATGCAACTGAAGAAGTGTTTCAATAGTTCGATTAGCTTTTGATCGTACAGTGAAACCCGCTTAATTGCATAGGTGCCATGCAAGCCTTGCTTATGTGATTAACTGGGCTATGCAAATAGCCGGGACGTCTGATAATTAATTGTATGCACAAAACACTGGTTCGAGTTTTTATGTTGTTATGCGATTATGCGGGTTATGCAAATTAAGCGGTATGCGATTAAGTGGGATCCACTGTATCTAAATTGTTGATAGCACTAATTAACTGTCATTGTAGTTCTTAAAGGTTGAGACATATTCAGAATTTGTTGATGACAGTGACGGAAATCAGTGCGGCATTCTTGTCTTTCTGTATAGCACTTCAGGCTGATGACTAGTGCGTTATCATCAAAGTGCTATATAAATTGAAGATTTGGATTTCAGTTTTGGATGAATGCATTAATGAAATATTGCATCATCTTTCTCTGCATCATTTTTATTCTATGCATTATGGATGTTCTATGCATACTGGCCTGTGTGACGGGTTTTCTACGCACTGATTTAGTGTTCTACCTCTCTGTGTTCTTACTCAGCCACTGGCTTTATTTGTGGTTAGGAATAATAATAATAGTGTTTTAAAATGTTAAGTTAAAGCACCATTGATGTTTCAGGTTCACAGTTAAATCATTGTTTGATGCACATATTTTTCTTGTTGTTACTGGCTTTTATTGTTATTTTGTAGTACAGTAGTAGTAGTAGTAGTAGTAGTAGTAGTAGTAGTAGTAGTAGTAGTAGTAGTAGTAGTAGTAGTAGTAGTAGTAGTAGTAGTAGTAGTAGTAGTTGTAGTGGTAGTTGTTGTTGTGGTTATTATCACTGTAATATTCTTCTATGTTGAATATTTTATTTTAAAGGGAGAAGTTGGACCCACTGGACCACTGGGTCGCCCTGGGAAACGTGGACCCAGCGTAAGATTTTATTTGACTTCTTGGCAGTTCAAGAGTTAATGTTTAATGTCCTACAAACATCAATCAGACAATTTATATTTTAAAAGAAACTGGGTCATGTTTGACTTTCTGAAGAATTTATAATTTCAACATGGTTTTTAGTTGATGTTTTGCTAGGCTGTTATGAGTAAAAGTTCATTTTTCAGTGATTTATTGGACACGATGGATTTCATTTTTTGAAGAATAGAGAATAAATCAGATTGGTATTTTTAATTTAGGGAGCTCATGGTGCCTATGGAACCAAGGGAGAAATAGGAATCAAAGGAGATAAGGTAAGTCATTTGTATGCTTCACTTGTTGTTGATTGGACACGTACTAAGAGGAGAATCATTACTCAGAACAGTAATTGAGGGAAGAATATCAGGAAGAAAGACAAAAGAAGACCAAGGAAGATGCTACTGGACTGGATGATGAAAACAGATGAACAGCGTCACAAGACATATGCAGGGTGTGATTTGTGACCTGGAGCAGTGGGGGGAATATGTCGAGCTTGGGGGATGTAGTTGTTGGGGAAGTGTAGCATCGGGGGGATGTAGTGGTGGGGGATGTAGCAGTAGGGGGATGCAGTGGGGGGAAATCTCCCCTTCCCCCTTACAAATCGTGCCCTGGACCTATGCAGAAATCAAAGAAGAGGCAAGACGCAGAGAGGAATGGAAACAATGGAGCCCTGAACCTGCCCCAGGACAAAGAACATGATGATGATGATGATGATGATGATGATGATGATGATGATGATGATGATGATGATGACTTGTTGTTTGTGACTCTTTGAAAAATGCATTGTTATTAATTTTGTCTGATGCTGTTAAATCTTCTGATAACTTTCGAAAAAATAGAATTATGGTATGGAGTGATTCTTCATTGTATCAAATGAAGCCAGGCAGTTGAAGAGGAGGACTCAGAGAAGAAATTTTGCTTTATTCATAGCAGTAATTATGTTATTATGAACAGCTAGGAGAGCTATGTGAGTTGAATAGAACTTTTGGTAGGCAGGTTGAAGTAGGTGACAAAGAAAAGTACAGGATACATTTCTTATTGATCCTATGAGTATCTATAATTAAGTTCAAGCAATTTCGAGATAAGAGGGAGGTTTGAGTCTGTATTTGTTCAAACTGTCAAATTTGGATGATGGCTTTTTCAAATTGCTTGTACAATATCGTACACTAAGGTCATACAACTAGAGCAGTTTATCAGGAATGTGTATTTGTACAGAAATGTATATTTGTAATTAATTACATGTACTCTATGTCAGATTGTGAATCAAGATTATACAACAATATTTCATTTACTGTTATATGTTTTCTGAAAGTTAATCTTGTCTCTATTTAGGGTCACAGAGGCGATAATGGAGCATTGGGTGACCGTGGTGAAACGGGACCTAAAGGTGAACGGGGACCCATGGGGAGTCAGGGTCCCCCTGGAGACCGAGGCTATCCAGTGAGTTGACTAACTGATTGTGTACTAACTTGACTATATTTGTATTAGATGCTGAGGATGCAGAATCAAAAATCTTGACTTTTGTCTGTTTGTTTCTATTTAACTACAGTAGAACTTTGCTATGAAATACTTAGCGGATCTGTAAAATTTAGTATGTTACATACAAGGTGCGTTATATCCGATACCAGCCAATACGGTAGCGCATCACCTGAGACCGTACATTGTGGTACATTATAACCAAGGATATGTTATGACCGAGTCCGTTATAACAAGGTTCGACTGTAAATGAGTCTATGTTTGAGTGATGAAATTATGGAAATCTTGCAAATTATTCTATTTAAAGTTTGTCAGTACTGATTTTTCTAAAAAAAGAGTATTAGATAAAATATTAAATGAAACAATGGCTTCTTACTGGACTTGATTAGTCTGTAGAAATTTGTTGGACATGGAGTGGGCCAGTATGTTGTGAAACCTTTTAGTGTTTTCTTGTTTTTAGGGTCCTGAGGGTGGTCGTGGTTTGGCTGGAGTTGATGGGAGTGTTGGCAATCCGGTAAGTTTCTTGACACTAGTTGTTCTAAAGTCACAATATAATAGTCACGCTTTATTCGGGGACTTTGCAACTAGATATCTTCATTCAGTGTCTTGACAAAATCGACTTTAAAATTTTCCACAACTTGTATTATTGTCCTTCTAGATATGAATTATTCTCACATTTAGAGAGTCATTTGGAATTTTTACTATGTAGGTTATTGCTTTATTCATCATATTCAACCACATGGTTGCAGTTGCAATTTTCAAATAATTTTTGCATACTATCTTACTGTATGTACGTACCTGCTTACTCTTATGTCATTGGAAATTGTTGCCATTGCTGGTAAATTTGGGTACTTAACTAACTAAATGCTGTGATATTGCAGAAAATTCATTGGTACTTTTTCTGAAAACTTACTTGAGATTCGGACCACTTGCATCTCCTCATTTTCAAACTCCAGTGAGGGGGGTCTGGAGATGCAAAAGAAAAATTCGTGACCCCTCCTACCGGTGAGGTTAAACCCCAGCAGGTCATATAGTGAGAAAATTTGAAGATAATTAACAATTGTTTCGTTTTGAATACTTGAAAATTCATTTTATTTTTCAGGGATATCAAGGAGTATTGGGAGCAAAGGGTGAAAAGGTTATATTTCTATCTTTTGTTCTAGTACCCGTAAATGTAAATAAGTAATCTAGCATGTTCTAGTTGTGTGGGAGCTTGGAAATTCAATAGGCTGAGAGTTTAGCATTGTATTTTATAATGGTTATTAATCACTATTTATGTATTGCCAGTACATCCATTTCTACCTCAAATATATGAAATGGTGGTGGTGGTGATGATGGTGGTGGTGGTGGTGGTGGTGGTGGAAGTGGCAACAGAGATGGTGACTGCATTGTTAATACTCTTTTGATGTTTTTTTAACGGTAATTATTTGTGATTTTAAGCAGATTATTAGTCATATTAGGTGTGAGTATGCGGCTGATAATTTAATTTCTACATTTAAATATGATATTAAAACTGTTGCAATCGTCTTCTGAAAGTTGACAATTGTCGGTTGCTTCAGGGTCAACCAGGTGCACCGGGTCCTTCAGGACCGCCTGTAAGTAAACACTGATTTACCTATTTTTGATAAGTGAAAGAATGTTTATACTCTAAAAGACCTTAAAATGCAGCAAGTGGTCTGGTCAGAGTTTGAGGCTAAAGGTTTTCTTTGTTTGCTTCAAATTTCTCATATCATGTCTTGCTTTGCAAAAGTTTGTGTGATTTTTCCTGTTAGTTTCTTATGATATTCCATAGGAGAAGTCAATGTAGGATAAAGTTGATTGAGATGAATGAAAGAATGAATCAATGAATGTCACATTTATTATAATATTATTTGTTATTTTTATAATGAATATTAGTAAGAAGATTTACATTTCTTGTAACTTCCTGTCTCATGTGGCATATCTTAGCAAATCATGAATACACCAAAGATGAAGGTGAAGACGATGATGATGATGATGATGATGATGATGATGATGATGATGATGATGATGACGGCGATGATGATGCTGATGGCAACGACGACAATGATGATTATGATTGTAATTATGATTATGATAATATTATGTTTTTGGTGGTGATGATGATTATGATTATGATTGTGGTGGTGTTTATGATGATGATGGTGGTATGGGTGATGGTGGTGATGATGATGGCTATGGTTAATGTTAGTTACTGTTGATGTCCTAGGGACCTTCCGGTCCACATGGATCTCACTCGGACAGAGAGGAGCAAGTGAGAAGAAGAAGGCGCCGCTCTGTCACTGAATTTACCAAGACTCTGAGCGGATCGATCGATCGACAGTCGCATGGAAAACTTCTCGAAAAGATTTTTGCGGAAATCGACGGACTGCAGAACGACGTCAGCGACCTGATAAAGTCACGAGGAACTAAAGAATCACCAGCACGCACCTGCAAGGACATCTACCTGGAATTTCCAGCAATGCCTGATGGTCAGACAAAGCTATTTTCGTTTCAATTTTTATTATTATTATTATTATTATTATTATTATTATTATTATTATTATTATTATGACCAGGGTGCGATTTGTATGGGGTAAGGGGGAATTTTCCGCTCCACTGCCCAACTGCATCCCCCTATGCTACATCCCCACCACACACAACATCCCCCCACTGCTACACTTCCCCAACAACTACATCCCCCCCAAGCTCGACATATTCCCCCTCCACTGCTCCAGGTCACAAATCACACTCTGATTATGACAACATATATAGTGCATTAAGCACGGCAGAAATGGCGAAAGGCCAAAGTCAAGAGCACTTTACACGTGGCACTTGTAGGAGATATTGAATAAGTGCGTCGTTAGTTTCTTTGCAAACAGTTCGGAAGAGGTCACTTTAGCCACTTCGTCTGGTAATGCATTCCATAGGTTCGGGGTTCCACCCACATAAAAGATCTCTCCTCGAGTTTCACCGTTTTGGACAGAGGGGAACGGACAGCAGAACAGCAATGCACTGGATAAAGAATAGATATACTTTTATTATTATTATTATTATTATTATTATTATTATTATTATTATTACATGGTTATTAACACATGTTGGGTCATTCAAAAAAGATTGTAAGTGTGGAGCAAGTCAGAGGTGAAAACTTACAAAGGGTTGCTATGCAGTGGCTAGGGTGAGATTCGAACCCGCCACCCTCCAGTTGTATGTCAAGAATCTTACCACTACTCCACCATGCCTCTCAAATATTCCATAATAAGAAATTTCATTAGTAGTTATATTTGGAGGAGCCATGGAACCTGACAAGTCACATTTTGTGGATCAAAGCCAATGTAGCTATGGTGAGGGGAGAAAGGGTTCCAATGTTCTCCTGGTCTGATGGCAGTGGCGGCTCCCGAGTTTGGCAAGTGGGGGGCCGTTGGGGTGGCAACTTCTAATCATGGGGGGCCAACCATTTGTTGTTAGGTATGTAGTATTAAGTATAGCGTCCCAACAGGGGGCCACTGGGGGCCATGCACTCAATAGGAGGGGCACAGGCCCCCTGCCCCCTCCCTGTGGAGCCGCCACTGCCTGTAAATCGAAATTGAAAATGATATTATTGATTATTCTTGCCAATAGTAAAGCAGTAAAGATGGAACAAGAGGAAAATGTGGATTTTGTCAGATAATTTCTCCAAATCGATTAGATTTTTCGATATCAAGGCCCAATAAACCCTCTATTCAACAGGCCTTTGATTGGTTTCTCTCACACAGCGAATTAATTATAAAACTTGTTTTTGACGTCTATAAGACCTGTTGTATAATGAACCAGATATCTTAATATGTGGCTCTTCC
>CM030869.1:1553836-1570318 GCA_018105865.1 Metaphire vulgaris
AAAAGGCATTCTTGAGATATACTGTCATTTGTAATAACGTTAATCAATTTTTTAATGTGATTGAGTGATACTTTTATTTTAGCTAATGACTACTGCATGTACTTGATAATATGTGCATACTGTACTGTACACTTGTATGTACCGGAAAACTTATTATTTCATCTAAGCAGTTTGCCAATTATTTTGATTGCTTTTGTCTGACTGACTGGTTACTGGCTGGCTGGCTGGTTGGTTGGCTGGCTGATTGGTTGGTTCAATACTCAGTGTTGATGTTGAGAAATACAGTGGGTCTAATCCCACCATAAAATTTAGAGCTTTGTTGTTTGGCTAAAAACCACAATTTTCGACCCCCCACCCCCACAAGGTTTATCCCCCCACCCGTCTGGTAAATCAAACTTTGTGAAGGTTTTACTGTGCTGTTGGTAGATTTCTTACATCAATGAGATTCAGATGAATTTCCTAAGAATTCTGCACAACGAAGCCCACCAGGCGTTCACCTACTTCTGTCGCAACTCCGTCGCGTGGTACGACGCCAAGTCCAAGTCGCACGACCTTGCGCTCTCCCTCGTCGGGGCGAACGGACACGAGGTCCAGGCTGGAGACTTCCGCCAGAGGGACGTCGAGATGGACGGATGTAGCGTGAGTGCACTGCGGTTATTTGTTTTAAAAGCTGTTGTGGCGGCAGTAGCATTGGTGTAGCCACAGGAGGGACTGGTGGGCATGCCCTCCCCCAGGGTGCGATTTGTGACCTGGAACAGTGGGGGGGGGGGATATGTCGAGCTTGGGGGATGTAGTTGTTGGGGAAGTATAGCAGTGGGGGGATGTAGTGGTGGGGGGATGTAGCAGTAGGGGGTGCAGTTGGGCAGTGGGGGGGAAATCCCTTATTTCCTCCTACAAATCGCGCCCTGCCCTCCCCCGCCCCCTATTCGGGCTGGGTTCGGTCTTGATATATAGTAAATGTTCATATTTATTCCAACACTTTTTCCTAGTAAATTATTTGCATATACTGGTCCGTCTGCTGCATCTTATTTTGTGTTGAGATTTTTGGCTGGTAATCAAATTTTGGGAGTTGCACATTTTGAAATCCTGCTTTACCCATCAACAATAAAGTCCACGGGTATCTTTAGAAATGTTACTGCTGGGTCACATTCGGTGTTGTATGGAAGTTTTGTGATGTCGCTTTTGCTCTAAAAATTCTTCAGCACTCTTTTCAATCAATCAATCAATCAATCAATCAATTGACTTCTATAGCGCTGTCACTGTCGTAATGCCAAGGGCATCAGCCGGTGGATGGTAAAACCAAATCCTGTCCGAACTGGAGCTATCCGGTAACAGGGTTTCATCTAGGCAGTTTCCGGGAGGGAAAAATTGCCCTTTTCCCCGAAAATTTCAAATTCCCCCCGGAAATTTTGTCATAATACATCAACTAACAGCGGCCCCCTAACTGGCTTTTCCCCCGGCCTTGTCAGTCCGCCCCCATCCCGGGTCCAGGAGTCTAGATTAGACACTGCCCATAAGTCTGCACAGTTTGTACAATAATTGCACACTCCATCCTTTTCCTTGTTTCAGTGCAAATCAATTTTATTGTGGAAGATTTGCCTCTTGGATGTTAACGACCCCCCACCCCCACCCCACCCCACCCGTGGCGTCGTTGTGGTTTGATGAAGATGAACGCGATGCGCATGCGCAGTATCGGCGTCCTCTAATGCGGCGTTGTTCTTAATCAAGTGCCGCTTCTTTTTCGATGGATTGAAATCGTAATTACCGCTGTCTAGTATAACCATTAGCCTAATTAGTCACGAGATTGCCATAGATATTGCCATAGATATTCAAGACCAGTGTCTTATCCAGACTCCAGGCCTTTGCATGGGGAGGAAATTGAGGCTTTCGGGGGGGGGGGAATCGACTTGGTTGGAGGGGAAAAGACACAGTTCAATGTAAAATTTGTGTAAGTGCTGGGATTTGGGGTGGGGGGAATTTTGAGGTTTTGGGGGAAAATCTCTCCTCCTAACAGGCCTGGATAAAACACTGCCCCAGTAACATCAAATTCTCTTATTATAATAAGTGATTTTGCTTTGCCATGTTCTTCTTTTTACAGTTTCATTTCATAATCGCTGAAATTGTGCCTGCTTCCATTTTCCCCAGGGGAGGGGGTGGTGCCAGAGTTTAATCTAGGCCGTTCCGGGGAAAAATGGCCCTTCCCCTCCCGGAAATTTCAAATTATCCCCCGGAAATTTTGGCATACTACATCAACTAACAGCAGCCCCTAGAGCAGAATCCCCCCGGCTTTGTCAGTCCCTCCACCGGCTTTGTCAGTTCCCCCCTCCCCGGAGTCCAGGAGTCTAGATTAAGCACTGGGTGGTGCAGCTGTATAGATCCGGCCTTTTTCTGATTTGAAGCATTAGAGTCCGACCTAATTCCACGCTCCTCTTTCCAATTTGCTTCTTTCCGGGTCACGATCGAAAAAGCCGAATTCTCCTTCGCGAAACAATCGACGAACGAAGAGAGCCAACACAGGGGCGTTTTTTCTGTGGGGCGCCGTAATTAGGAGTGGTGGTCAGTGGCGGTTCCAGGATTTCTTGGTGGGGTGATGAATGAATTCATAGAAAGTTGGTGGGGCAGGAAAATGTGGGGGAAAATATCAATAAACTTTGCCGAAAAAGGAAGTTTTATCCGTAATTTTACTACGCTTTTAACGGAAAAATAGGTTGACAACTTGTACCAAAAAATAGGTATTCACTAGCAAAAAAGTAACTCCGAAAGTACGGTGGGGATGCATCCCCACTCATCCCCCACGTGGAACCGCCACTGATGGTGGTCATCAGTGGCGTAGCCAGGTTTTAGTACCGAGGGGCGCCACCTTCATAATTTTTCATTTCACTTTAAAAAGCGCTACCATGTCAAATATTTTTCCCAGATATAAAAATGTCTTTAATGTTTTTTTTTGGTTTTAATTTATTACATTAACGAAAAACGAAAATGCGCCACTTTTCTTAAAATTTCCTCCGGAGCAGCGGTCGCCTCTCCCCTGCGTCCCCTGGCTACGCCATTGGTGGTCATTCTGCTGTTCGAAGGCACCGGGGACGGCGGGCCGGCTCTGTCCCCCTCCAGCCCCGCCCGTGGAAGGCTTCCACTTGCTCAACGCCGTACTCCGAGGAAGAGGGTCCTTCGCAGTCGCTCTTTCTTTCTTTGCGACGGCTTTTGTGTCCCAGTGGCGTAGCCAGGGTTCGGGAATAAGGGGGGGGGCACGTCGACATTTTCTTGGAAAAAGTCTCAGGTGAGCAAAAAGTTTGTCAATGAGTTATTCGAACGTTTGTGTATTCATTTTGATAATGCTGCCTATCTTCCCCCCCATTTCAAACATTTTTGCGCAATTCCCATGCCCGGCCCAGCCCCCCGTGCCTACGCCACTGTTGTGTCCTACTGTGTGGTCTCTCTGTCTCTCTCTCTCTCTCTCTCTCTCTCTCTGGCTATCTGTGCGTGCCTATCTACTCTGCATCTCTGCATAGGCATAGATCGCCATTAGGTCGGTAGGCTCGCACCCCCAACTTTTCGAGAGGCTAGGCTCTGGAAAGAGGAGGGAAGGGGAGAGATGTAGAGGTTGGCGGCCTCCCACTTTTTCATCCAAGTTTACACCTATGCTACTGTATGTCTGCTTGATCCTATGCCCACCTCAGTATTTCTGCTTATCCCTCTCCATCTATCCATCCATCCGTCTATATATCTATTTGTCTGCCTATCCATCCATCCATCATTCTGTCTCTAGTTATGATTAATAGGGACAGAATGATGGATGGATAGGTAGACAAATGGATAGACAGATAAATATGTATCTGTCTGTCTACCTATCAATCTGTCTGTCTGTCTGTCTGTCTCTCTCTCTCTCTCTCTCTCTCTCTCTCTCTCTCTCTCTCTCTCTCTCATTCTATGACCTTGAACTTGTACCTGTTTCTCGGTAGTCTTTCCTTCCCTGTCATTTATATTCCCCCTTTTGATCTTCCTGCGATCGTAGTCTCGTATACAGGTATTAAATATTCGTACTTCAAAAATACGTCAATATTGTCGAAGCGCTTGCACATGTTACAAATTAATCTGGCTGTTTGATGTTCAGTGCATGTCTCTGTGCTAGTCTCTGTGCTTGTCTCTGTGCGTACCGTATTGTGCGTGTCTGTGTGTCTGGTTTTGAACGAATGCGCTTAATATTGGACAGCACATTTTGTCCAGGGACGTTGATTATTAATCAAGGGAACGCATATTAAAATTTGACCTGTGTATCATCATTATCGTCGTCGTCGTCATCATCATCATCATAATCCTGCCACTGCACCACTTCGGCGCTGGGCGATGACATGGGCAGTGTTTTATCCAGGCCTTTTAGGAGGCGAGATTTTCCCCTCCAAAACTTCAAAATTCCCCTCTCTCCCCAAAAAACGCAGCACTAAAAATTTGTTCATTAAACTGTGCCTCTTCCCCTCCAGCCGACCGAGTCAGTTCCCTTCCTCCAAAGGCCTGGAGTCTGGATAAAACACTGGGCATGGGTTGACTGCCTCCACGATGTCCTGTCTTGTGCGGCTCGGTGTACTTCTGGTTCTGTCACAGAGGTCCATTCTGTGATGCTATTCATACAGGCAGTGTCTTATCCAGACTCCAGGCCTTTGGGGGGGGGAATTGAGGCTTTCGGGGGAAAATCGACTTGGTTGGAGGGGAAAAGACACAGTTCAATGCAAAATTTGTGTAAATGCTGGGATTTGGGGGGTTTTTTTTTTTTTTTTGGGATCTCCCTCCTAACAGGCCTGTATAAAACACTGCATCCAGGTCTTCCTCTGCTTCTTTGTCCTTCTGTGATCCATAGCATTATGGACTTTTCTATGGTGTACTACTGTATACGTGGCAGTATTTTTCACCACCGTTGTCATGCCTGACCCCCATTAATTGTGAGAGAACCCCGTCCCCCCCATTTTCACTCTCTCAAGGAGTCGGTTTGCACAACGATCTCGACTCCGCTTTAGAATTCCGACGATATCGACCCCCAAACCCCATTGACCGTACTCCTAACAGCATTTGATACACCCCCATTCCCGACCCTGCCGCCTCCTGATCGAAAGCACTGCGGACTAGGACAGTTTGTGGGGTGTTGGAAGGGGGTGGGGTCAAAATACCGTCAAATTAGGAAAGACGATGCTGTCTTGAGTGGAATTCTGTTTGCAAAGGATCCGGTCTCCTGTCTGTTTGTCTGCCTATATATATATATATATATATATATATATATATATATATATATATATATATATATATATAGAGAGAGAGAGAGAGAGAGAGAGAGAGAGAGAGAGAGAGAGAGCGAGAGAGAGAGAGAGGGATATATATAGAGGGATAGATAGAGGGATACATAATTTTATATATATATATATATATATATCCTCTCTCTCTCTCTCTCCAAATCAATGGGAGCTCTTTTATCTTTTGGGTCTCGAGAGGTTCCGTCTGTGACCTTCCATTTGACGACGGCGCCCTCGCTAGGTGGCGCGTCGCTGTCCCATCTCTATTTAGATTTCTACGCTACGACCCTCGTCTTCTTCCAAAACGAGGCTATCTTCTGCCTCCTCCTCCTCCTCCTCCTCGTCGTCGTATTCCTTTGTACCCGGCGGCGGTGTTGCCGCCGGGAGTTTTGGAACAACTCCGTCGGTCGGATGTTGGACGAATGATTAGGTTACCGTCTTTGACTATTAGATTGGACGGAGAGAGAGAGAGAGAGAGAGAGAGAGAGAGAGAGAGAGAGAGAGAGAGAGAGAGATTGGACTGGCGACTTTGATTGATTTGCTCCCGTTTTGGGTCTTTGCCCATTGGTTTCTCTTTTCCGACCGATAGGCTGTCTGTCGTAACGGTGTCGATTTATTGCTGGTGCGGCTTCTATGGGCTCGAATGAAGAGTTCACCCTCCGCCCCCGCCCCCGCCCCCTCTCCCCAGCGCCTTCGCCCCTGTTCATTCGATTTTGTCTGTCAGAAGTCGATTTCTAAAAAAAACTACAGAAACGAATTAAGTTTTCCATTTCCTGTCACGTGACACGTCATCGTTGCGTTTGACTGTACATAAGAAGTTGGGTTGGGATTGAGGAATGTATGAGCTATAGTGGGTTTCAACGCAGGAGAAATCCTACTAAACCACTTAGAGATCCAGTTATTATTATTATTATTATTATTATTATTATTATTATTATTATTATTATTATTATTATTATCTGTTCTCAACTGAACGTAGAAAGGTGCATCCAGAGATGAAGGTCTTAAATCAGTGGTTCTCAACCCGTGGTCCGCGGACCAAAAGTGGTCCGCGAGAGAGGGTCTAGTAGTCCGCGTCAAATTCTGAAAAAACGTTAATGAAACTTAGACATATATATATATATATATATATATATATATTTATTTGTTTATTTGTTTAATTGTTCGGCGTTGGAGTTGACTCGGTTCTTGTGGGCGTTTTTCTTCCGGATTATTTTGTCGGTTATGTTTGCCTGTGGCTTCGAGAGACGCGGCAGGGAGAAGGGGGAAGCATTGTTGACTATGGGTTCGACGTAGACACGTCGTTGGAAAGAGATTGACTTTTTCTTTGAAGAGCTGTTGATCGAAATCCAACGGGCGATCAATGAAAGCTTATGAGAAATATTTCTCATCATCCGCCTTCGACTCCTGTTTGCTTAGATATTGAATCGCAAAAGGAAAGAACGCGTCCACTGCACGGAAAGAATAGAATTCCTTTGAAATACTCCAAATATTAATAATAATTATACTACTACTACTACTACTACTACTACTACTACTACTACTACTACTACTACTACTACTACTACTACTAACCTCTACGGCCCCTTTGCTTGTCGCGGAAAATGTCGAAATGCCCTCTTATCCTGACTACGCCTCTGTTACTGCTGCTACTACTATTACCCCTACTATACTACTACTGCTACTACTCTACTACTACTACTAATAATAATAATAATAATAATAATAATAATAAATATAATAATAATAATAAATATTATAATAATAGGGACCTACCACATGTGCTTGCTGTTTAGGCCTATACTATTACTACTGTAGGCCTACTTAAGAAGTCTCGTACATCTACTAAGGCTTTCTACAGTGGTAGTTGTAGTATTAATAGTAGTAGTCGCTAAATAGTAGTGGGTGTAGTAGTAGCTGCAGCAGCCTGTTGCAGCAGCAGTAGCAGTAATAGCAGTTTAGCTGCAGCAGCAGCAGCAGCTGCAGTAGCAGCAGCAATAGTAGTAGCAGCAGCAGCAGCAGCAGTAGTAGCAGTAGTAGCAGCAGCAGTAGCAGCAGTAGCAGCAGTAGTTGTAGTAGTAGTAGTAGTAGTAGTAGTAGTAGTAGTAGTAGTAGTAGTAGTAGTAGTAGTAGTAGTAGTAGTAGCTAGTGGTGGTGATGATGATTTATAAGCAGCGGATGACGAAAAGGTTAATTCGAGGAATATCATTCAGAAAGATATCTGTCAAAAATTGAGAACTTGAGAGAAACGATGTTTTTTGTTATCGTATGGAAATTGCCTTGGTGAGACGGAAGATGGCGCCTGGTGAATAGTTCAGGTGCACAGTAGTCACGGTATCGTTGTCTAATCGATTATAATTATAATTATATATTGTACGTGAAGATGTAGCAGTAGTTGCCGCTGCTACTCTGTGCCTGGCCTTGGAGCAGACTCAGCAGAGGTTTCTGAGCCACGGCCCGCGGGGAACTTGTGGCCCGCCACCAGCTATCAGAAAGTGTCCCGCGAGCATGAGCGGAGTTTATCAGGGGTTGGGAGGGGGAATTCCCCAGAGAAGGTCTAGAATAAATACAGAATGAAAAATAATTGACATTGGTTTTCATAATTATCAAAGGGTTTCCTTTTTTTCGGACACCGTATATATATATATATATATATATATATATATATATATATATATATATATATATATATATATATATATATATATATATATATATATATAGTAAAAACAAATTGCCTTTGTTTGTCTGTACAGAAGCTTATGGTTACGTGCAATTTAATTAAATATAGACTGTGGACTTAGCGTTGGTTCGTTGGTCTTAGATTAAAATCTCACCCCCACCACCCCCCTGCCACCCCCACCCCCTCCGCCACCACCACCCCCCCATTCCGATGCCGCGTCTGGAAAGCCTCCTCTTTAAAAAACAAGAGGAGGAGTTTGTTGTTGGGAGTGGGTTTAAAATCGCGGACGTCTGTCGGGTAATCCCCGTCGGGGCTTTCTCTCTGACCGGTCAGTGGCCCCCTCTTCTTCCCCTCTCCCTCCCCTCCCTTGAAGAATTTTCGGAAGCTTAACCCCTTAACTGGGGATCCTGGATATATCCGTCCATTTTACATTGAGTTACAGTCAAATACACGGTTAAGGGGTTAAGCTACTACACTCCGCAGTTCAGATATATATATATATATATATATATATATATATATTCTGTTCTTCAAGCGACCGTCGACCTACTTTCGTACGGGCGCAAAAGTGGACCTTTGTAAGCAGGTAAGTAAGTAAGTAGGTCGACATGTCACTTCGGAGGTCAGATGAGACCCGGGCCAAGTGGCCTGCCTGGCTCCTCCCTCCTCCCCGTGATAGGGCGTGAGTAAGTCAAATCTGGACGTAACCAGAGGAGGTTCCACGTTGGGAATGACTGGGGATGCTTTCTCCCACCGCGAGCTTCTTTTTTGCTTATCAGCGTTTCAGGGTGGTTTACCGGTGTGGCATATTATATTAACTCCCATATAATAATAACTCCCCAGGCATCATTATATATATATATATATATATATATATATATATATATATATATATATTAACTTCCCTGTCGTTATGTATGTGTGTGTGTATGTATGTATGTATATATATATGTATATATATAGGTATATATATATATATATATATATTAACTCACGCTATATAGGCCTAATAATAACTCCCCAGTCATTATTACGTATATGTGTTATAATGACTCTGTCATTAAATATATATATATATATATATTTATTTATATTACCTTATGTTTTTATTTATATTTTTTATTTTATTTTAATTTTTTATTTTATTATATATATATATATATAGATAGATAGATAGATAGATAGATAGATAGATAGATAGATAGATAGATAGATAGATAGATAGATAATGATTGGGGAGTCATTATTATATGGGTTTCATTATTATATACTATACTGATCCGAGTCGTTACACCGCTATACATGTCCTCCGCCGGGCATTTGTATACAAAACTGAGTTGATGAACTTTTATGCATGTCAACGTTTTTCGGGGTTTCACCCCCCCCCACCAACGTTCCAAAAATTCCTTGCATCCCCCCACCAAGAATTCTTGGAACCGCCACTGGACGTAGTGAATCTAGTAAGTAGGCCTAAGTAATGGCCCTTTCGGGGAGGGGGTCAGTAGAGACCCGGGTCATTCAGAAATTTATGTCCATCAGTCAGAGGCGGGGTTAGGATGTCGGGCGCCCGGGGTCAAAATATACTGATGGTGTCCCCTTCAACGCCCGAAAATCCTGGCAAACAGTAGTAGTAGTAGTAGTAGTTGTTGTTGTTGTTGCATTTGGACTAGTACATCTGTACTTCTTTTTATAAGACTGTCTTGTAAATTCCTTTTATTCCATTCTGAATATTTTATGGCATTTTATGGTTGGTTGCTCCGTCTCCCGTCTACGTAGTCTCCCGGCTCCGTTGAACCGGGAGACTGCGTAGATAGCGATGGAGACTGTGAGTTATTTAGCATCGGGTAGAAGGGGTTAAGCCGCCGCCAGCGAACGAGTCAATTGCATCGGATGTCGTACGAATCGAGTCGAGAAACGGGCAAATCGGATACCGTCGGATGTTGAATGTAGGGTCCGATCGATTTGGACCTTTCGTCGGCATTTCTCCCCTGTGAACAGTTTCGGATTGACAAATAGTGCGCTATATAAGCCACAGACATTTTTCGCCCGATAGGTGTTTAGGTTTTATGCAAACCCATATTGTAGACGCAATTTAAACGTTTTTAAATGCTATGTTGCGTCATCTCTTTATCGCATAAAAGCTGTAATCCTCGGTTTTATGGCTGAGAAAAAAATTTAATGGGGCATTTTTCTGAGTTGACCATCTTTTTCAACACCACGATGCGCTCAACGACCCTTACCGCGAAAACCAATAGGGATGACTGTAGAACAGCGGTTCTCAGCCTGTGGGTCGCGACCCCGACGGGGGTCGAATGACGATTTTCCAGGGGTCGCCCGAGACCTTCAGAAATATAGGGTTGTCTCTTTTATTGTTATTGCACGAAATTCACTCATTGGTAATATCTAGTTGTTTTACTATAATTGTCATTCGAGGACAGACATTGGAGACAATTGAATAATAATGATTTCGGACATTTTAATTATTCTTTTTTAGCAGTTTACATTTTGAACGAAAATAATTTTACCGTTGGGGGGTCGCCACATCACGGGGAATTGAATTAAAAGGGTCGCGGCACTATAAAGGTTGAGAACCGCTGCTGTAGAACATCATCATCATTGAACTTCTATAGCGCCATTTTAGTAATGATCTTGGCATCAGTCGCTCCTTGATTTGTATTGTAATTCTCGTTGTCCAATCGAAGTCATTCCGATTTTCTCGGTTATGGCGGATAGGCAATACGATGACCTTGCATATTGAACACCAATCAATCAATCAATCAATCAATCAAACAGACAATCGATCAATCAAATCCAGGTCAAGCCGGAAATGAAAGAAGCATGAGTAGTCGCTCATAATATGACGCATGCATGGATCAAAGAGAAGCGAAATTAAGTGAGATCCGCCTTCGCTTGAACTATATTGCATACTGTTGGTGTCTCAGTGTCCAGGCTGCTTTGCCGGGTATTTATTATAGCGGCCCTTCTTGTTAACGGTGGCGTACCCAGGGCTCCACAAAAGGCTTCTACAGACCTGCATTTCCGGTGCCGACTAGTCACTAGCCCCCGTCTGGAAAATGTGTGGGGGTGCATAGGCATAAACTTCTATTAGGCCTCTAGACCCCACTTTTTTGAAGGGCAACCATAGGAAAAGGGGATGGTATATGGGACCCCCCAACTTTTACATCAACGTTTACGCCGTGGGTCTTTTTTAACGCGCAGTGATAAAATGAAAATGTGCAGTGTTAAAATGAGAATTTTCAGTGTTTTGTGCAGTGATAGATTTTCCGGACGACCCGCTTTTTTGCTTGTTTTTACGCGGATATCCGCAGATTTTCTGAGTTCAGCGCAGTGATAAATTCTCCTTTAAAAAGGCTCTGGTTTACGCCAACAGTCAGTGTTACTGACTAGCTATCGACTGGATATTGAGATTATAAATAGGATTATTATTATTATTATTATTATTATTATTATTATTATTATTATTATTACTCTGGTTTACGCCAACAGTCAGTGTTACTGACTAGCTATCGACTGGATATTGAGATTATAAATAGGATTATTATTATTATTATTATTATTATTATTATTATTATTACTCTGGTTTACGCCAACAGGAGGGAAGTGTAACGTCTGCCAAGTGTATATTGTTTGTTTTCGTGTTTTAGTATCGTCCTGCCGATGGAGCCACTGTACTTAAGCTGAAGTCGACCAGAATGCAGCAGTTTCCCATTGTTGATTTTCGACCGAAAGATTATGGTTCTTCGGGCCAGGAATTCGGGTTCGAAGCCGGACCCGTTTGCTTCAAATGACGGCCCCCTCCTCCCCCTCCCCAATGACGTCCGTCTAACCGAGGTTGTTTCCTTATTAGAGGACGTCGCACGAATAAAAAAGTTCCTTTAATAATATGTCGGGGGAAAAAACACTGCCAGTGAGCAGTCAGTGTTACTGACTAGCTGTCGACTGGATATTGAGATTATAAATAGGATTACTATTATTCTTCTTCTTCTTCTTATTATTATTATTATTATTATTATTATTAATGTTATTATTAATATTATTATTGTTGTTGTTATTGACTTATTGTTATTATATCGGCAAATCTCTGTTCTCTTTGACTCTTATCATCATCATCACTGCCATCAATACGACTGTACCACGTGGTAGTTTCGGATACGCTTCACTGCCACCGATACGACGTATATTAAATAATGCGGTAGTCTGCGTCACTGCTTGCGATTGAAATATTAGTCTTGATTAGTGCACGCATGTCCACAAGTTTTATATTGATAATAATAATAATAGTTATTATTATTATTATTATACATGTATGTCGTTATTTGTTAATTATAGTGAATATATTAGTGATTAACACTCAGGCATGTTGAGGTGAAAGTCATCTCTTGAATCGATTCGATTTTACAAAATTATCAGTTTTATTAAAAGTATATTTTAATCAATTTAGTTGTTTTACTATTTAATAGACGCATTAGCTATTAAACTGCTTGTATTGTTAAATGAAATCATATTTCTAGATCAAATATTTTGTTTTCTTACTATACGGACTGCAATTAGGCCTAAGTGTGAATTCTTACCTTATGTAATTTTTATTCTCAGCAATTTCTCTGTCTGCTTACAGTGACATAGCCACTGGCCAGGGTTCCGGAATGGGGAGGGGTAAACCGTCAATTTGGTTAAAAAATTCTCTGACGAGCAAAAAACGCATTCTCCTATAGTATGGATGAAAGAGATTAGATAAACATTTAGTAATAAATCGAAGGGCCCGACAGATATAAAAGAGCTAGGCCTAATTGCAGATTCTTAAAAGACGTCGAAAGGGCTTCAAATGGCGTGAGCTTCAAGGGAATCGAAGGACAAAAAAATTTCGCAAGAGAATTGTAGGGGGCCTTGTAGTGATGCCTTTGCACCAGAAATTTTGCCCAAATTCGCCCTGAATCTCTCGATTTTACCACTAAAACCATTTCTAGCATTCTCTAACTTATAGGCCTATATATATATTATAAAGGCTACATAAAGATTAGCCATAAATCGAAGGGCCTGAGAGATATCAAACATCTATTTGCAGATTCTTAGAGGACATCTAAAGGTCTTGAAATGGTGTGAGTTTCAAGCGAATCGGAGGACACAAAATTTTTACGGCGAAAAAAACTCTGGACTAACCATCGTCGTTTTTTGAGAAATTTGACCAAAAATTCATGTCCGGAAATCGCTCAGATTTCGCAAGAGAGTTGTAGGGGGCCTTGTAGTGATGCCTTTGCACCAGAAATTTTGGCCATATTCGCCCTGAATCTGTCGATTTTTCTACTAAAACGATTTCTAGCATTCTCTTAGTAATACGCCTATATAGATAATATAGATTAGCAATAAATCGAAGGGCCTGGGAGATATCAAACATCTAATTGCAGTTTCTTAGAGGACATATAAGGGTCTTGAAATAATGTGAGTTTCAAGAGAATCGGAGGACAAAAATTTTTGCGACGAAAAAAACATGGCTTTTTAAAGGGTTAAAAATCTATACAATGTATAGCCACCATTGTTATATTTTGCAATATAGACACATCAATAGGGTGGAAAGTGACGGATTTTTCTAGTCCACTGACGTCACTGCAAGGCGTTTGAGGGTTCTAAAGAGAAATTTGGGTGAAATAGCGACATGAATTTTTGGGTCGCCCGAAAATTTTTCATGGACTATAGTCCACGGTATTTTTTCGAAATTTGAGCGAAAATTTGTGGTGTCGTAGGGCTTTCATATTTGCACCGATTGAAGCCCAGTCGATGCCTACAAGGAATCTGGACCCGCCTCTGGGATATCTATCAGGTGTCTGACTTTTTAAAGGGTTAAAAATCTATACAATGTATAGCCACCATTGTTATATTTTGCAATATAGACACATCAATAGGGTGGAAAGTGACGGATTTTTCTAGTCCACTGACGTCACTGCAAGGCGTTTGAGGGTTCTAAAGAGAAATTTGGGTGAAATAGCGACATGAATTTTTGGGTCGCCCGAAAATTTTTCATGGACTATATATAGTCCACGGTATTTTTTCGAAATTTGAGCGAAAATTTGTGGTGTCGTAGGGCTTTCATATTTGCACCGATTGAAGCCCAGTCGATGCCTACAAGGAATCTGGACCCGCCTCTGGGATATCTATCAGGTGTCTGACTTTTTTAAAGGGTTAAAAATCTATACAATGTATAGCCACCATTATTATATTTTGCAATATAGACACATCAATAGGGTGGAAAGTGACGGATTTTTCTAGTCCACTGACGTCACTGCAAGGCGTTTGAGGGTTCTAAAGAGAAATTTGGGTGAAATAGCGACATGAATTTTTGGGTCGCCCGAAAATTTTTCATGGACTATAGTCCACGGTATTTTTCGAAATTTGAGCGAAAATTTGTGGTGTCGTAGGGCTTTCATATTTGCACCGATTGAAGCCCAGTCGATGCCTACAAGGAATCTGGACCCGCCTCTGGGATATCTATCAGGTGTCTGACTTTTTAAAGGGTTAAAAATCTATACAATGTATAGCCACCATTATTATATTTTGCAATATAGACACATCAATAGGGTGGAAAGTGACGGATTTTTCTAGTCCACTGACGTCACTGCAAGGCGTTTGAGGGTTCTAAAGAGAAATTTGGGTGAAATAGCGACATGAATTTTTGGGTCGCCCGAAAATTTTTCATGGACTATAGTCCACGGTATTTTTTCGAAATTTGAGCGAAAATTTGTGGTGTCGTAGGGCTTTCATATTTGCACCGATTGAAGCCCAGTCGATGCCTACAAGGAATCTGGACCCGCCTCTGGGATATCTATCAGGTGTCTGACTTTTTAAAGGGTTAAAAATCTATACAATGTATAGCCACCATTATTATATTTTGCAATATAGACACATCAATAGGGTGGAAAGTGACGGATTTTTCTAGTCCACTGACGTCACTGCAAGGCGTTTGAGGTTCTAAAGAGAAATTTGGGTGAAATAGCGACATGAATTTTTGGGTCGCCCGAAAATTTTTCATGGACTATAGTCCACGGTATTTTTTCGAAATTTGAGCGAAAATTTGTGGTGTCGTAGGGCTTTCATATTTGCACCGATTGAAGCCCAGTCGATGCCTACAAGGAATCTGGACCCGCCTCTGGGATATCTATCAGGTGTCTGACTTTTTAAAGGGTTAAAAATCTATACAATGTATAGCCACCATTATTATATTTTGCAATATAGACACATCAATAGGTGGAAAGTGACGGATTTTTCTAGTCCACTGACGTCACTGCAAGGCGTTTGAGGGTTCTAAAGAGAAATTTGGGTGAAATAGCGACATGAATTTTTGGGTCGCCCGAAAATTTTTCATGGACTATAGTCCACGGTATTTTTTCGAAATTTGAGCGAAAATTTGTGGTGTCGTAGGGCTTTCATATTTTGCACCGATTGAAGCCCAGTCGATGCCTACAAGGAATCTGGACCCGCCTCTGGGATATCTATCAGGTGTCTGACTTTTTTAAAGGGTTAAAAATCTATACAATGTATAGCCACCATTATTATATTTTGCAATATAGACACATCAATAGGGTGGAAAGTGACGGATTTTTCTAGTCCACTGACGTCACTGCAAGGCGTTTGAGGGTTCTAAAGAGAAATTTGGGTGAAATAGCGACATGAATTTTGGGTCGCCCGAAAATTTTTCATGGACTATAGTCCACGGTATTTTTTCGAAATTTGAGCGAAAATTTGTGGTGTCGTAGGGCTTTCATATTTGCACCGATTGAAGCCCAGTCGATGCCTACAAGGAATCTGGACCCGCCTCTGGGATATCTATCAGGTGTCTGACTTTTTTTAAAGGGTTAAAAATCTATACAATGTATAGCCACCATTATTATATTTTGCAATATAGACACATCAATAGGGTGGAAAGTGACGGATTTTTCTAGTCCACTGACGTCACTGCAAGGCGTTTGAGGGTTCTAAAGAGAAATTTGGGTGAAATAGCGACATGAATTTTTGGGTCGCCCGAAAATTTTCATGGACTATAGTCCACGGTATTTTTCGAAATTTGAGCGAAAATTTGTGGTGTCGTAGGGCTTTCATATTTGCACCGATTGAAGCCCAGTCGATGCCTACAAGGAATCTGGACCCGCCTCTGGGATATCTATCAGGTGTCTGACTTTTTTAAAGGGTTAAAAATCTATACAATGTATAGCCACCATTATTATATTTTGCAATATAGACACATCAATAGGGTGGAAAGTGACGGATTTTTCTAGTCCACTGACGTCACTGCAAGGCGTTTGAGGGTTCTAAAGAGAAATTTGGGTGAAATAGCGACATGAATTTTTGGGTCGCCCGAAAATTTTTCATTTTTCATTTTTTATAGTCCACGGTATTTTTTCGAAATTTGAGCGAAAATTTGTGGTGTCGTAGGGCTTTCATATTTGCACCGATTGAAGCCCAGTCGATGCCTACAAGGAATCTGGACCCACCTCTGGGATATCTATCAGG
>CM030869.1:1570418-1597918 GCA_018105865.1 Metaphire vulgaris
TAGTCCACGGTAATCTGGACCCGCCTCTGGGATATCTATCAGGTGTCTGACTTTTTAAAGGGTTAAAAATCTATACAATGTATAGCCACCATTATTATATTTTGCAATATAGACACATCAATAGGTGGAAAGTGACGGATTTTTCTAGTCCACTGACGTCACTGCAAGGCGTTTGAGGGTTCTAAAGAGAAATTTGGGTGAAATAGCGACATGAATTTTTTTGGGTCGCCCGAAAATTTTCATGGACTATAGTCCACGGTATTTTTTCGAAATTTGAGCGAAAATTTGTGGTGTCGTAGGGCTTTCATATTTGCACCGATTGAAGCCCAGTCGATGCCTACAAGGAATCTGGACCCGCCTCTGGGATATCTATCAGGTGTCTGACTTTTTAAAGGGTTAAAAATCTATACAATGTATAGCCACCATTATTATATTTTGCAATATAGACACATCAATAGGGTGGAAAGTGACGGATTTTTCTAGTCCACTGACGTCACTGCAAGGCGTTTGAGGGTTCTAAAGAGAAATTTGGGTGAAATAGCGACATGAATTTTTGGGTCGCCTGAAAATTTTTCATGGACTATAGTCCACGGTATTTTTCGAAATTTGAGCGAAAATTTGTGGTGTCGTAGGGCTT
The DNA here is from genome assembly GCA_018105865.1 of Metaphire vulgaris. Taxonomy (NCBI): domain Eukaryota; kingdom Metazoa; phylum Annelida; class Clitellata; order Crassiclitellata; family Megascolecidae; genus Metaphire; species Metaphire vulgaris. The sequence continues at coordinate 1,571,056 of CM030869.1, forward strand.
TCATATTTGCACCGATTGAAGCCCAGTCGATGCCTACAAGGAATCTGGACCCGCCTCTGGGATATCTATCAGGTGTCTGACTTTTTTTAAAGGGTTAAAAATCTATACAATGTATAGCCACCATTATTATATTTTTTGCAATATAGACACATCAATAGGGTGGAAAGTGACGGATTTTTCTAGTCCACTGACGTCACTGCAAGGCGTTTGAGGGTTCTAAAGAGAAATTTGGGTGAAATAGCGACATGAATTTTTGGGTCGCCCGAAAATTTTTCATGGACTATAGTCCACGGTATTTTTTCGAAATTTGAGCGAAAATTTGTGGTGTCGTAGGGCTTTCATATTTGCACCGATTGAAGCCCAGTCGATGCCTACAAGGAATCTGGACCCGCCTCTGGGATATCTATCAGGTGTCTGACTTTTTAAAAGGTTAAAAATCTATACAATGTATAGCCACCATTATTATATTTTGCAATATAGACACATCAATAGGGTGAAAGTGACGGATTTTTCTAGTCCACTGACGTCACTGCAAGGCGTTTGAGGGTTCTAAAGAGAAATTTGGGTGAAATAGCGACATGAATTTTTGGGTCGCCCGAAAATTTTTCATGGACTATAGTCCACGGTATTTTTCGAAATTTGAGCGAAAATTTGTGGTGTCGTAGGGCTTTCATATTTGCACCGATTGAAGCCCAGTCGATGCCTACAAGGAATCTGGACCCGCCTCTGGGATATCTATCAGGTGTCTGACTTTTTAAAGGGTTAAAAATCTATACAATGTATAGCCACCATTATTATATTTTGCAATATAGACACATCAATAGGGTGGAAAGTGACGGATTTTTCTAGTCCACTGACGTCACTGCAAGGCGTTTGAGGGTTCTAAAGAGAAATTTGGGTGAAATAGCGACATGAATTTTTGGGTCGCCCGAAAATTTTCATGGACTATAGTCCACGGTATTTTTCGAAATTTGAGCGAAAATTTGTGGTGTCGTAGGGCTTTCATATTTGCACCGATTGAAGCCCAGTCGATGCCTACAAGGAATCTGGACCCGCCTCTGGGATATCTATCAGGTGTCTGACTTTTTTAAAGGGTTAAAAATCTATACAATGTATAGCCACCATTATTATATTTTGCAATATAGACACATCAATAGGGTGGAAAGTGACGGATTTTTCTAGTCCACTGACGTCACTGCAAGGCGTTTGAGGGTTCTAAAGAGAAATTTGGGTGAAATAGCGACATGAATTTTTGGGTCGCCCGAAAATTTTTCATGGACTATAGTCCACGGTATTTTTTCGAAATTTGAGCGAAAATTTGTGGTGTCGTAGGGCTTTCATATTTGCACCGATTGAAGCCCAGTCGATGCCTACAAGGAATCTGGACCCGCCTCTGGGATATCTATCAGGTGTCTGACTTTTTTAAAGGGTTAAAAATCTATACAATGTATAGCCACCATTATTATATTTTGCAATATAGACACATCAATAGGGTGGAAAGTGACGGATTTTTCTAGTCCACTGACGTCACTGCAAGGCGTTTGAGGGTTCTAAAGAGAAATTTGGGTGAAATAGCGACATGAATTTTTGGTCGCCCGAAAATTTTTCATGGACTATAGTCCACGGTATTTTTTCGAAATTTGAGCGAAAATTTGTGGTGTCGTAGGGCTTTCATATTTGCACCGATTGAAGCCCAGTCGATGCCTACAAGGAATCTGGACCCGCCTCTGGGATATCTATCAGGTGTCTGACTTTTTAAAGGGTTAAAAATCTATACAATGTATAGCCACCATTATTATATTTTGCAATATAGACACATCAATAGGGTGGAAAGTGACGGATTTTTCTAGTCCACTGACGTCACTGCAAGGCGTTTGAGGGTTCTAAAGAGAAATTTGGGTGAAATAGCGACATGAATTTTTGGGTCGCCTGAAAATTTTTCATGGACTATAGTCCACGGTATTTTTCGAAATTTGAGCGAAAATTTGTGGTGTCGTAGGGCTTTCATATTTGCACCGATTGAAGCCCAGTCGATGCCTACAAGGAATCTGGACCCGCCTCTGGGATATCTATCAGGTGTCTGACTTTTTAAAGGGTTAAAAATCTATACAATGTATAGCCACCATTATTATATTTTGCAATATAGACACATCAATAGGGTGGAAAGTGACGGATTTTTCTAGTCCACTGACGTCACTGCAAGGCGTTTGAGGGTTCTAAAGAGAAATTTGGGTGAAATAGCGACATGAATTTTTGGGTCGCCCGAAAATTTTTCATGGACTATAGTCCACGGTATTTTTCGAAATTTGAGCGAAAATTTGTGGTGTCGTAGGGCTTTCATATTTGCACCGATTGAAGCCCAGTCGATGCCTACAAGGAATCTGGACCCGCCTCTGGGATATCTATCAGGTGTCTGACTTTTTAAAGGGTTAAAAATCTATACAATGTATAGCCACCATTATTATATTTTGCAATATAGACACATCAATAGGGTGGAAAGTGACGGATTTTTCTAGTCCACTGACGTCACTGCAAGGCGTTTGAGGGTTCTAAAGAGAAATTTGGGTGAAATAGCGACATGAATTTTTGGGTCGCCCGAAAATTTTTCATGGACTATAGTCCACGGTATTTTTTCGAAATTTGAGCGAAAATTTGTGGTGTCGTAGGGCTTTCATATTTGCACCGATTGAAGCCCAGTCGATGCCTACAAGGAATCTGGACCCGCCTCTGGGATATCTATCAGGTGTCTGACTTTTTAAAGGGTTAAAAAAATCTATACAATGTATAGCCACCATTATTATATTTTGCAATATAGACACATCAATAGGTGGAAAGTGACGGATTTTTCTAGTCCACTGACGTCACTGCAAGGCGTTTGAGGGTTCTAAAGAGAAATTTGGGTGAAATAGCGACATGAATTTTTGGGTCGCCCGAAAATTTTTCATGGACTATAGTCCACGGTATTTTTTCGAAATTTGAGCGAAAATTTGTGGTGTCGTAGGGCTTTCATATTTGCACCGATTGAAGCCCAGTCGATGCCTACAAGGAATCTGGACCCGCCTCTGGGATATCTATCAGGTGTCTGACTTTTTAAAGGGTTAAAAATCTATACAATGTATAGCCACCATTATTATATTTTGCAATATAGACACATCAATAGGGTGGAAAGTGACGGATTTTTCTAGTCCACTGACGTCACTGCAAGGCGTTTGAGGGTTCTAAAGAGAAATTTGGGTGAAATAGCGACATGAATTTTTGGGTCGCCCGAAAATTTTTCATGGACTATAGTCCACGGTATTTTTCGAAATTTGAGCGAAAATTTGTGGTGTCGTAGGGCTTTCATATTTGCACCGATTGAAGCCCAGTCGATGCCTACAAGGAATCTGGACCCGCCTCTGGGATATCTATCAGGTGTCTGACTTTTTAAAGGGTTAAAAATCTATACAATGTATAGCCACCATTATTATATTTTGCAATATAGACACATCAATAGGGTGGAAAGTGACGGATTTTTCTAGTCCACTGACGTCACTGCAAGGCGTTTGAGGGTTCTAAAGAGAAATTTGGGTGAAATAGCGACATGAATTTTTGGGTCGCCCGAAAATTTTTTCATGGACTATAGTCCACGGTATTTTTTCGAAATTTGAGCGAAAATTTGTGGTGTCGTAGGGCTTTCATATTTGCACCGATTGAAGCCCAGTCGATGCCTACAAGGAATCTGGACCCGCCTCTGGGATATCTATCAGGTGTCTGACTTTTTAAAGGGTTAAAAATCTATACAATGTATAGCCACCATTATTATATTTTGCAATATAGACACATCAATAGGGTGGAAAGTGACGGATTTTTCTAGTCCACTGACGTCACTGCAAGGCGTTTGAGGGTTCTAAAGAGAAATTTGGGTGAAATAGCGACATGAATTTTTGGGTCGCCTGAAAATTTTTCATGGACTATAGTCCACGGTATTTTTTCGAAATTTGAGCGAAAATTTGTGGTGTCGTAGGGCTTTCATATTTGCACCGATTGAAGCCCAGTCGATGCCTACAAGGAATCTGGACCCGCCTCTGGGATATCTATCAGGTGTCTGACTTTTTTAAAGGGTTAAAAATCTATACAATGTATAGCCACCATTATTATATTTTGCAATATAGACACATCAATAGGGTGGAAAGTGACGGATTTTTCTAGTCCACTGACGTCACTGCAAGGCGTTTGAGGGTTCTAAAGAGAAATTTGGGTGAAATAGCGACATGAATTTTTGGGTCGCCCGAAAATTTTTCATGGACTATAGTCCACGGTATTTTTTCGAAATTTGAGCGAAAATTTGTGGTGTCGTAGGGCTTTCATATTTGCACCGATTGAAGCCCAGTCGATGCCTACAAGGAATCTGGACCCGCCTCTGGGATATCTATCAGGTGTCTGACTTTTTTAAAGGGTTAAAAATCTATACAATGTATAGCCACCATTATTATATTTTGCAATATAGACACATCAATAGGGTGGAAAGTGACGGATTTTTCTAGTCCACTGACGTCACTGCAAGGCGTTTGAGGGTTCTAAAGAGAAATTTGGGTGAAATAGCGACATGAATTTTTGGGTCGCCCGAAAATTTTTCATGGACTATAGTCCACGGTATTTTTTCGAAATTTGAGCGAAAATTTGTGGTGTCGTAGGGCTTTCATATTTGCACCGATTGAAGCCCAGTCGATGCCTACAAGGAATCTGGACCCGCCTCTGGGATATCTATCAGGTGTCTGACTTTTTAAAGGGTTAAAAATCTATACAATGTATAGCCACCATTATTATATTTTGCAATATAGACACATCAATAGGGTGGAAAGTGACGGATTTTTCTAGTCCACTGACGTCACTGCAAGGCGTTTGAGGGTTCTAAAGAGAAATTTGGGTGAAATAGCGACATGAATTTTTGGGTCGCCCGAAAATTTTTCATGGACTATAGTCCACGGTATTTTTTCGAAATTTGAGCGAAAATTTGTGGTGTCGTAGGGCTTTCATATTTGCACCGATTGAAGCCCAGTCGATGCCTACAAGGAATCTGGACCCGCCTCTGGGATATCTATCAGGTGTCTGACTTTTTTAAAGGGTTAAAAATCTATACAATGTATAGCCACCATTATTATATTTTGCAATATAGACACATCAATAGGGTGGAAAGTGACGGATTTTTCTAGTCCACTGACGTCACTGCAAGGCGTTTGAGGGTTCTAAAGAGAAATTTGGGTGAAATAGCGACATGAATTTTTGGGTCGCCCGAAAATTTTTCATGGACTATATATAGTCCACGGTATTTTTTCGAAATTTGAGCGAAAATTTGTGGTGTCGTAGGGCTTTCATATTTGCACCGATTGAAGCCCAGTCGATGCCTACAAGGAATCTGGACCCGCCTCTGGGATATCTATCAGGTGTCTGACTTTTTAAAGGGTTAAAAATCTATACAATGTATAGCCACCATTATTATATTTTGCAATATAGACACATCAATAGGGTGGAAAGTGACGGATTTTTCTAGTCCACTGACGTCACTGCAAGGCGTTTGAGGGTTCTAAAGAGAAATTTGGGTGAAATAGCGACATGAATTTTTGGGTCGCCCGAAAATTTTCCATGGACTATAGTCCACGGTATTTTTTCGAAATTTGAGCGAAAATTTGTGGTGTCGTAGGGCTTTCATATTTGCACCGATTGAAGCCCAGTCGATGCCTACAAGGAATCTGGACCCGCCTCTGGGATATCTATCAGGTGTCTGACTTTTTAAAGGGTTAAAAATCTATACAATGTATAGCCACCATTATTATATTTTGCAATATAGACACATCAATAGGTGGAAAGTGACGGATTTTTCTAGTCCACTGACGTCACTGCAAGGCGTTTGAGGGTTCTAAAGAGAAATTTGGGTGAAATAGCGACATGAATTTTTGGGTCGCCCGAAAATTTTTCATGGACTATAGTCCACGGTATTTTTTCGAAATTTGAGCGAAAATTTGTGGTGTCGTAGGGCTTTCATATTTGCACCGATTGAAGCCCAGTCGATGCCTACAAGGAATCTGGACCCGCCTCTGGGATATCTATCAGGTGTCTGACTTTTTAAAGGGTTAAAAATCTATACAATGTATAGCCACCATTATTATATTTTGCAATATAGACACATCAATAGGGTGGAAAGTGACGGATTTTTCTAGTCCACTGACGTCACTGCAAGGCGTTTGAGGGTTCTAAAGAGAAATTTGGGTGAAATAGCGACATGAATTTTTGGGTCGCCCGAAAATTTTTCATGGACTATAGTCCACGGTATTTTTTCGAAATTTGAGCGAAAATTTGTGGTGTCGTAGGGCTTTCATATTTGCACCGATTGAAGCCCAGTCGATGCCTACAAGGAATCTGGACCCGCCTCTGGGATATCTATCAGGTGTCTGACTTTTTAAAGGGTTAAAAATCTATACAATGTATAGCCACCATTATTATATTTTGCAATATAGACACATCAATAGGGTGGAAAGTGACGGATTTTTCTAGTCCACTGACGTCACTGCAAGGCGTTTGAGGGTTCTAAAGAGAAATTTGGGTGAAATAGCGACATGAATTTTTGGGTCGCCCGAAAATTTTTCATGGACTATAGTCCACGGTATTTTTTCGAAATTTGAGCGAAAATTTGTGGTGTCGTAGGGCTTTCATATTTGCACCGATTGAAGCCCAGTCGATGCCTACAAGGAATCTGGACCCGCCTCTGGGATATCTATCAGGTGTCTGACTTTTTAAAGGGTTAAAAATCTATACAATGTATAGCCACCATTATTATATTTTGCAATATAGACACATCAATAGGGTGGAAAGTGACGGATTTTTCTAGTCCACTGACGTCACTGCAAGGCGTTTGAGGGTTCTAAAGAGAAATTTGGGTGAAATAGCGACATGAATTTTTGGGTCGCCTGAAAATTTTTCATGGACTATAGTCCACGGTATTTTTTCGAAATTTGAGCGAAAATTTGTGGTGTCGTAGGGCTTTCATATTTGCACCGATTGAAGCCCAGTCGATGCCTACAAGGAATCTGGACCCGCCTCTGGGATATCTATCAGGTGTCTGACTTTTTTAAAGGGTTAAAAATCTATACAATGTATAGCCACCATTATTATATTTTGCAATATAGACACATCAATAGGGTGGAAAGTGACGGATTTTTCTAGTCCACTGACGTCACTGCAAGGCGTTTGAGGGTTCTAAAGAGAAATTTGGGTGAAATAGCGACATGAATTTTTGGGTCGCCCGAAAATTTTTCATGGTTTTTTTTCGAAATTTGAGCGAAAATTTGTGGTGTCGTAGGGCTTTCATATTTGCACCGATTGAAGCCCAGTCGATGCCTACAAGGAATCTGGACCCGCCTCTGGGATATCTATCAGGTGTCTGACTTTTTTAAAGGTTTAAAAATCTATACAATGTATAGCCACCATTATTATATTTTGCAATATAGACACATCAATAGGGTGGAAAGTGACGGATTTTTCTAGTCCACTGACGTCACTGCAAGGCGTTTGAGGGTTCTAAAGAGAAATTTGGGTGAAATAGCGACATGAATTTTTGGGTCGCCCGAAAATTTTTCATGGACTATAGTCCACGGTATTTTTTCGAAATTTGAGCGAAAATTTGTGGTGTCGTAGGGCTTTCATATTTGCACCGATTGAAGCCCAGTCGATGCCTACAAGGAATCTGGACCCGCCTCTGGGATATCTATCAGGTGTCTGACTTTTTTAAAGGGTTAAAAATCTATACAATGTATAGCCACCATTATTATATTTTGCAATATAGACACATCAATAGGGTGGAAAGTGACGGATTTTTCTAGTCCACTGACGTCACTGCAAGGCGTTTGAGGGTTCTAAAGAGAAATTTGGGTGAAATAGCGACATATAGCGACAATTTTTCATGGACTATATATAGTCCTCGGGCCTGAGAGATGTCAAACATCTAATTGCAGATTCTTAGAGGACATATAAGGGTCTTGAAATGGTGTGAGTATCAAGAGAATCGGAGGACATAAAATTTTTGGTATTGATGGCGAAGATTAGGTGGGCTGAAAATTGAAATTGGATGCTTTTTGTGTAGATTTGAAAACTTGTATAAATGGTGCAAGATGTGTAGAGAATTTGCTGTGAAAATATCATTCTGTACCCTGTTTCTTAAAAATATGCTTTGGCTTTGTGTCTCTAGCGGGTAGCATGTTCGGATAAAAATATATCTGTAATTACGTAGTAGTTTAATAGGTGGTAATCCGGCTGACCAAAGTGGGTGCGTGTGACTGGATAATATTTTAGCGCCAATGTTTAGAAATATTGACTCCTCCTAATGGGCGTTTTCATCTGTCGATTTTATCTCCCGTCTTAATCCGTTGCGTCGGCAATTAATTCGCTTTCGAGCGACATAAAACATTCTACAGCATTTGCTTCGTCTCGGGGGCGGATCAAGGAATTCAGTTGTAGAGAGGGGCATTTCGTTTTCCACTCTGCATTCCTCCTGATGCTACCCCTTCCATGCAGGGGTGTATCGACGGGGGGAGGGTATATCGGTATATATACCACACAAATCAGACTTCCTTAAAAATTTTAATGTGCTTTTAAAGATTTTCAAAGTTTTTTTAGATTTATACCCCGCCCCCAAATCACATTATATCCCCCAAATCAAATTCCTGGCTACGCCCCTGCTTCCATGTGGATAAACACACGGTGTTGTGATCATTCCAGTGGAAGAAAAGACAACACTCGCTTGGTTATTCGTGTCTTCATCGCCTTTCGACTTTTAAATGTTGATGAAATTAGCAAAAAAATTGCGATTGGCACATGTCCCCGTGTCTCTGGATACGCCTATGTTTATACTTCCTGTATCTTCTACGATAAACCGGGGTTCTATGCAATTTTCGTCCCTGGCTTGATCTCTTCCTCTTTATTATTTATTAATGCGCCGTACACATGTTACTGTTTATCTTCAGCTAGAGTATATAAAGCTCCAGTGTCAACATTCGGAGAGACACGCGAAACATAGCATGGCCTGTAATGAGGAAAAAATTTGACCAATAACACAACAGCACGCAAGATCCGTGTAAATATGTCTATCATATGTCTTAGACTCCCAGGCAGTATAGCGTCGAAAAAGATCCTCTGACATGCAAGTGTTCCGTCTCTTTTGCTCGTCCCTCTTACTACTGGGAGCCAAGCTGCTTGCGATATGTGTTCTGCATCTTCTCCCTGTCTGTCTGTCTGTCTGTCTGTCTGTCTGTCTGTCTGTCTGTCTGTCTGTCTGTCTGTCTCTCTCTCTCTCTCTCTCTCTCTCTCTCTCTCTCTCTCTCTCTCTTGTCTCGGGGGTATATTCATCAGTCAGCCAAGTGAGATATGAGCGGCATATTCTATAGATGCATCCCAGGGGAAAAGCCTCTCTAGTCATCTCAGCTCTCTATCTCACTCTCTCTTCTCTCTCTCTCTCTCTCTCTCTCTCTCTCTCTCTCTTTCTCTGCTTCCTGTCTCTGTCTCTCTCCTTCTTTATCCCCTCCCCTCTATCTCTCTGTTTCTGCCTTTGTATCTGTCTCTGTCTGTCTTTCTCTATATGCCTCTTTCAGCTTCATATCTATCTATCTACTATCTACTATCTACTATCTATCTATCCATCTATCTATCTATCCATCTATCTATCTATCCATCTATCTACCTATCTCTCTCTCTCTCTCTATCTTCAGGCAATTAATCATTGTGTTTCGTCTCGGACAGAACAGAGATTGCGAAGCACTATTATTGTTGCCACGATGATCGGTTGCTAATTAGTAGGAAAAGGAATCGATCGTCGGCCATCGGGAGTGACTGGACATAAGTCTTATGCGTGACGTCGCTCTTCGAGATCGGTGACTTCGCTCTTCAGACGATCAATGCAGACAATGGTAAAGGTGACGTCCACGGCCCTGCATCCTACGCATGCTACCTGGGTTCTCCTGTTCCTCGTCCCCAATCAGTCTTTCTCCCAAAGGTGCAGGGTCAGGAATTCTGAAAGCGAAAGCAAAAAGCAAGAATCATCATTTTTAGATAATTAGTAGTAGTAGTAGTAGTAGTAGTAGTAGTAGTAGTAGTAGTAGTAGTAGTAGTAATAATAATAATAATAATAATAATAATAACTGAATTAAGTTCTTTAATAGGATTTCTCGTGTGTTGAAAACCACTGTCGCACATACATCACTCTATTCCAACTTTCGTTTGTCATCTACAGACAGATGTAGCGCTATATTAAAGTGGGATGTGAACGCTAAGCTGTGAATTTACAATTGAAGACGCTCTTGTGGCACTAAATAACCTTTCAATAATAATGATGATGATGATGGTGGTGATGATGATGATGATGATGATCATAATAATAATAATAATAATAATAATAATAATAATAATAATAATAATAAGGCAGTGATTATGGTGGCATATCCTACAAGTCCTGCTAGAACACCGAACAATTGAAAACATAAAATGTGACATACTTAAATAAAATTGATGGGGTTTGGATGGGGAGGAGAGGCTGAAAGCATTCTTGGGGAAGAAAATTCAGACTTCTAGACCGATGTTCACCTTCCAAGTAAAATAAATTTGTTTGCTTTTTCTAATCAGCGAGAAATAGTATACTTTCGTTACGGACAATTAGTTCCTGTTATGACTGTCCAGACTGCCTCTTTTGTTGCTGCTGTTGTTGCTGTTGCTGTTGCTGCTATTGTTGTCGTTGTTATGCCATCGGTGACCATTGGACTCGTTTCCGCCTTATATTCTGAGTCCAGTGGCGTAGCTAGGATAGGACAGGTGTGGCAGATGCCCCCTTGTGCACCACTTGAAGGGGACGCCAAGAAGTCTGTGATCTTGCTCTCTACTCAGCGTAAAAAGAGAAGACACTGAGAAAACTGACCTTGAGCACATCATAGCATCGCGTCAGCATCGTCAGCATCATCTTCATCATCATCATCTTCATCATAATCATCTTCATCATCATCTTCATCATCACCTTCATCATCATCTTCATCATAATCAGCATCATACAGTAATCATCATCATCATTCATTCATTCATAATGATTCATTCATTCATCAATCGTCGAATGCTTGCTTGGTCATAGAAGACCAGTTCGCGTCAGCATCGTCATCATCATCGTCATCATCATCTTCATTATCAGCTTCATCATCATCTTCATCATCATCATACAGTAATCATCATTCATTATTCATTCATCGAATGCTTGCTTGGTCAAGCCATTGTATAGTGTTGTCACTTGTCACTCAACTGATGGAGGGCCTCCAGACCCCTTCTATCGTCATCATCATCATCATCATCATCATCATCATCATCATCATCATCATCATCATCATCATCTTCTTCTTCTTCTTCTTCTTCTTCTTCTTCATCATCATCTTCATCATCTTCATCATCATCAATCACCGTGGGCTCAGTTGGTGTCTGATGCAATTAAGGTTTTGTCCCAATCTTTTCTGTTCGCAGCTATGTGACATATTTCTTGCAGACATTTTCCACACCAATCACAAATGTCATCACACCATTGTGTAATGACATTTGGAAGTGTGACCTTCCTGTCTTCTTGGAACCATCCATTATTCTCAGCGTTCTAGTCTTGATATTTCTATCATGTTTCATACGACAAATATGTCCAAATAGACGCAGTTTCCTCTGTATCACTTTTTGCACCAAGATTTCCTTTGCCTGGATTGTCTCGCATAGTTTTTCATTGCTGATCTTTTCTACCCATTCAATCCTAAGAATTTTCTATAGCAGTTTCTTTCAAATATTACAATTCTTGCTTCCAATTCGTTTGTGATGGTCCAAGTCTCACATCCATATATACAAGAAGCTGCTGAAAACAGGGCCGGATTAAGGTCCGAGTGGGCCTGGGGCTGAGAAGTAAAAAAAAGTTAGTCGCGCTTCCATAATTAGAAAATTGTCCCTTGTAAAATTTCCCGCCTTCACTAAAAATCTATGACATGCAATAAAGGCCTCGCTTGTAAAACGGTGGGCCTATTTTTTATGGTGGGCTTGGGGCTTCAGTCCCCTCAGCCCCCCGCCTTAATATGGCCCTGGCTGAAAAAATATGTTTCAAGAACCTTTTTTTACTCTGAGACTTATTGCTTTGATCTTTCAGACATTGTCCATTGCCTTCGGATTTCCTAAGGATTTCGCTGCTCTTATTGCTACTTCTTTCTTGCAGTCCAGGTCATGTGTCATATTGCTTTCCAAGGTAGGTGAAATTTTCCACATTTTCCAATTCGAATCCATCCTCTGTGATCCTTCTTCCAATATCTTTCTGTCCAAAAACCATGGTCTTTGTCTTTTCAAAGTTCATCGATAAACCATAGCGCTTTGCATCATTATTCAGCATCTGTACAGTATCCTCCAGGTCACCTTCATTTCCTTCAATGATATCGACAACATCAGCATATCTCAGGTTGTTTATGTGTAGTCTTTGCACCGTTATTCCCTTTACAGTGTACATGCTCCATTATTTAGTCCGTTGTTCTTTCCGAGTCAGAGATGAATATCAGGAGGTCAATATAAGCAAGACAAAAAAATCTGCAGTTTCAATCTTGCGCCAATAAAATGCAGTCATGATTTGTTAATTAAAATCTGCTAACCTGCCAATTCAATTTTTAGGAATCTCCTTGATAGCTGCGCCAAATACCCTAGGCACGCCCCTGTCTGACTCGAAGTTATGTCTCAGCCATTAACGACACCCGCGCATAACCGCCTTCTTCCCCATCTCCCCCGCCCCACCCAACCCCAACGCCGTCGCCCGATAATACACAGGGCGAAAGACTCCCACAGCGATATTTCAAGCTCTTTAGTACAGTGGAACTTCGTTATAACGCACTCAGAAGGGTCTGTAAAATTTATTACGCTATATCCGAGTGGCGTTATATCCGATACCATCCAATACGGTAGCTGCAGCGCAACACACGAGACGGTACTGTACATTGCCGTATACGCTATAACCGATTGCGTTATAACGAAGCTCTACGGCTTCACGAATGCTTGGGATCAAAAGCGCGTCTGGTGTTATCGACGATAATTCACCTTTGAAAAAAGTCATGAATGATTGACCGCCAAACCGTATACAAAGCGTTAGTTTAAGCGGAGCGCACAAAATCGGCGCCACATAAAAATCCGATCTCTCTGCACGGCGTAAGGATTTCTGTCACACTAAACACTTTTACGACCTATACGAAACTAAATAATTCGCGTATAAAACCGAAAGTTTAGGAGATCTGGTTGGCCCCGAGCAGCGACCAAACAAATGCACGGAAAATGGCAGGTATTGATTCTTGCGTTTCTAACAGAATGACAGATGCTGACTTAATTATAAGGATCAGAAAAATCCAGCAGGTCGCAATAACTTCGCTTCCACAACGAAAGGTCAGGTCAAGTCTGGCAAGGCAGGGCGTTCCAGCGATCCAGTATAGGCCTAAGAAAGTGCCTGTATGTAGACGTTTATATATATATATATATATATATATATATATATATATATATATAACACTAACTAACACACGAATCTCAAGACGTTAGTCGTGAGATTTTGTACTGTTTATATATAGATATATATATATAATGAGATTTTGTCCTGTATATATTAATATATATATATATATATATATATATATATATATAAACACAGGACAAAAATCGCACGATTAACGTCTTGAGATTCTTGAAGAGCAGTGATGGGTAATTCAATTTCTAATTCTAATTAATTAGCTAATGAATTAGCTATCTGTCTAATTCTAATTCTAATCAATTACTTCCAAAATATCGCTAATTCTAATTCTAATTCTAATGAATAGCTTGCTAATTGTAATTGAAAAGAACAATTAGTTGCTTAATTAGCACACTTGCTTGTGTCAAGTGCTTTGGAACCACGATTCAAACTCAAGTGGATAGAGAGTGCTGAGGAAGGATAGTTGTTCAAGGACAAATTAAACGTCAAGTAAATTCAGTCTCAAAGCAGATAAACAATACACCTTTGACACCGGCTATGGACAATGACAAATCAGTCACACCTCAAATTAAGTCCCACAACGATCTATTTGGATATATGGAAGAAACTTTGCTGACGTCAACAGAAACTGAAGAGCTCCAAAGTTACTTAGATACTCCTACCAATATGAACACTAATTGTATTTCTTTTTGGGAGGACCATAAATTGAACTTTCCCTGTTTATACCAGCTACATTTGCAGCATCATATTGTACCAGCCACATCTGCTGCTATTGAAAGATCATTTAGTGCAGCTGGATTTATTCTTAATGATAGGAGAAAATGAAATCGATTAGATGATACTTTGTTTGAGTCACTTTTACTTGCGAAATGCAATTCTGATATAATCTAGATTACGGAGGATGAAATTAATTTTTGCCATTACATCAAAATGCATTGCAATTTTTATCACTGCACTTCTAATTGCTAATTCTAATTAAATTAGAAGGTATCTAATTCTAATTCTAATTAATTGGTTGTGAAATTTTGCTAATTCTAATTCTAATTGTAATTGTAAAATTTCAACTAATTCTAATTCTAATTAATTAGATAAAAAAGGGCAATTACCCATCACTGTTGAAGAGTAATGGCGCAGTCAGGGTTCCGGGAATTTGGGGTTGGGGTGGGACACATCGACATTTTCGGGTAAAAAAACATCCGACGGGTGAAAAAGGCTTCGCACATTCGCCTATTCTCTTCGATCAGGCTACCCATCCATCCACCCACCCCCACCCTGCCAAAAGCATCGATCCCAATTAATATGGCGAACATAGTCCTCAACACGCCTTTTTTTACAGCGTCTGAAAGAGGACAACCCGATCTTTGCAAGAAACTAGTGGGGTAACATGGGGCAAAACGGACCCCTTAACCAAAAATTTTAAAAATAATTAGGTTACCAAATTTTATACACTCTGCAAAAACGTTTAAAAAATGAGCATTATTACAGTTTCAATTGAGTACCACTAAATTTGAAAACAGAATACCCATTGTATACTAAACTAATAAAATAATAAGGGATCAAAGGTGGCTATTTTGTTCCCAAGGTCAGGGGGCAAAATGGCCACTGGTGACTCTTTTGCCCCAAGTTTACAAACTTTGTAGCGTGTTGTCTATCGTGCCAAAAAGTGATCACTTAATTAGCAGGCACAAAGGTTATACTTCAATTTTTTGACATATTTGAATAAATGTAGGCTAAGTAGTAAAAACGTTTTGCAGCTAACTAATATAACAACCACATTGCAAGTCTATCAACTGTCATAAGGAATTAATTGAAAAGACTTCTAACAATCAGAAAAGGGCAATATGGAAACTGCTAAATTGTTATTATGCCCATAAATGAAAAATAAAAGGCACCACTCAGGTGATTTAAGGTACACATTTGTAACAAATTTGATCATCATCTGGCCCACATGAATCATGGTACCAATTCCCACACAGACGACATGACGACCAAGAATCAACTGGTGGTTCATTATATTTCCTCAGACAGATACAGCATGGTGTTTCATCAGCTTCTGCCACAATTTTTCTTTTATTTGTGCTTTTGGCGGATTGGGCTGATGACTTCTTATTCTTCATGGATGACCCTTGTTTTCCTCTCGAGTCAGAACGAGCTGATTTTTCAGACAACATTTTCTTATATGGCGATGAGGTTAACACCGCCGCAGATTCACCTATGCGAGTACGTAGTCGAGGTGACTTCAGTTTTGGTCGTGGTGAAAGCTCGGCAAGAATTGCTCTGGCTTTTTCAAGGCCAGGATGTGGCTCGCAGGCTGCAGCTTCCGAAACCGAGACTGTCAGCGCCATACCACTGCTTTCAGCCAAAGCACATCCTACACACAACCAAATGGACAATAATTAAACGACGTTGGTTTCTGTAAATGTCAGAAAGCAATGTAGGCCTATGCGAACTGTTTTCGCAATTTAATGCCATCAAATTACATTAGGTTAGTCATAGCCTACCTGGATCAAAAGTAGCAGCATCCAAAGCCAATGACGCAGTTTCATCGAGAGTAGGAGGAGGCGGTTCTGACAGTGAAGTAGTAGGCCTAGACTCTGACACAGGATCTTTGTGTGATAATGTTTCAGTGGACAACAACAGATGCGTTTCTGCCTGTAGTGAGGAATTGGCAGCTACTGCAGCTGGAAGTGCATCAGGGTGTATTGACGGCATCACTGTTGGAAATGGTTCATCAGTCAGCTCAGCTGCGGAAAAATCCGCGTCTGTAAACCTGCGGTCATCATATGGCCATAGGCCTGTTGTTTCAAAGCCTTTCTTTGCCTTCTGAGAAGCTAACTCTCTTTCAAATTCAGTACAGAGCACTGGTTCAAATGATCCAAACTTGACAGTTCTAGGACATTTTGTCTTCGAATCTCGATGTCGCCGGAGTGTTGCTCGCGGAACATTATAATCAACCGATGCTTTTTTCAAAGACAAGCCTTCACTTATTGCAAGAAGCGCTTGTTGAATAGCATTCGATCCGTATGAACCACGAGTCGTTTTCCTTTTATAATTCCGCACCATCTAAAAATATTGGTAAAATCTACTGGGTAAGTAGGCCCACAAGAATTTCTTATATTAGCTGTATTTACGGCACTAAACATGAAAATAGGCATAGGCCTAATTAGGCTTTGGTAAAAGTCTCAGCTTCTCCATAAACAACTGGGGCAAAACGGCCACAGGTGGCCTATTTGCCCCACACATTCACTGGCCGTTTTGCCCCACGACCACGGTTTCAATTCAAGTGAGCATATATACAAATTGGTCCAATTATCGCTCACAAGCTAATGCTAGTATTTATTTATCATAACTGTGTGTAAAATGTTGTAACTATCAAAAGTTTAGTTAACGCTCTGGTATTATATATAATATTGGCAAAAAGTGTAACGTTAGAAGAAAAAGTCCAAATACCTTAAACGTTGATTACTCGCAAAGTTTCTGTAGATCCAAGAAGCAAAACTCATACAGGACCACGCTCTGAAACCGCCTAATCTATTAATAGCCATTGGGCATGAAGCTGGTTCTCTGCATCAGTAAAACAGAGTAGTGTCATTATGCCCCGAGGGTCCGTTTTGCCCCATATTACCCTGCTTAGCTGTGGTTCTCACACAGGCAGACTCTGCTGAAACACTCTATTATTATTATTATTATTATTATTATTATTATTATTATTATTATTATTATTATTATTAATTTATTATTAATTTATTATTAATTTATTATTAATTTATTACTATTATTATTGTTATTATTATTATTATTTGTTGACAGCTTCATGGAAAGCGATTGTTAAATCTCTGGAGTGTCATTGAAAATAATCGCTGTAGCAGAAAGGATGACTCTCTTTCTATTATAAATATTATTATTATTATTATTATTATTATTATTATTATTATTATTATTATTATTATTATTATTATTATTATTATCATTATTATTATTATTATCATCATCATCATCATTTAAGTGTCGTAGAAAATAATAATAGCCTATCAAATGTTTCATAATAAAACGAAAACTAAATATAGGTGTGGTATATACATAGAATTATATACTGTATATATTTCAGGATAGATAGCTCGTGCATGTTTCAGCTTTAGATCGTCACTACAAATGACCGCTTGTAGACACGACGCGACTTCTACGTGACAGTGACTGACGTTCAGCGTCATGAAACTGACGCTCGTTTTCTATCATCTGCAATACAAACACTGTTAGCGGCAATGTGGGCATTCGACGTCGAGGTCCACTGCTTATCGCATTAGAAGGACATTACATTCGTAAACTCTGGAATTCATCTGCGAAGCGCACGACACCCGCATTCGAACTGACGACCTGACATCCGACGTGACCATAAATAAAATTCATTTATCTGTCACCAACCGAATTTAGAAAAGTCACGCACAAATTGAGCTTAGTTAAGCTATTGCTAACCCTGAAGCCCAAGTGAGAATATAAAGACGAGAATAGTCAGTGTATATATATATATATATATATATATATATATATATATATATATATATATACTAGAAAGATGCTCGCTTCGCTCGCAGTGCAGGATAATACTAATCCAATACCTATACCTAATACGCAATCATTGAATTCATGCTGAACAACATTTCAATGATCGCCACCTAGCCAAGCTCTGCGCCACGTAATAATTAGGCCTATGTACGCTAAAATCACGCAACTGTGGCTATTTGTGACGCTGTACACGTATTTTTTGTGTACGTTAAAATGTACGTTAAAATTGCAAAACTACCTGAGGCTGCGAACAGTTGTTACCAATAGCAACGTCGTCGCACGCCCAGCCCTCTGACGCTGCAACGACTCGACAAAACCGTGTTAAACTACCATTCTACGAACAATTGTTACCAATAGCAACGTCGTCTTCGAACATCGCCCACCAACGCATCGCGCGACGTAAGGACTAAACCGTCTACCAATAGTCAACGCTCGGCCACCAACGCATCGCGCGACGTAAGGACTAAACCGTCTACCAATAGTCAACCAATCAGAACGCTTGAAGGTAACAGACAGAGAGACATACAGATAAGGATCTTAATATTATAGATATATATATTACAGTAGGGCCTACAGTGTATATAGGTTATGTTGAATTCAACTTAATACATATATATATATATCCATTTAATATAAAACATCAGTAGTCTTTTTATTTTTAATATAATATTTATGTAGAGAGAAAAGTAGAAAATAATATACATAGAATTTTGAAACATGAAAGTAAAATGCCATAGTCACCAGTGGCACCAAGTCTTCCATAGACCGACATTTCTAGTCTAAGTTAGGAAGGAGGCATAAGCCTGTAAGATGTTAGGGTAAAATAATAGATTCAAATCTTGAAATGTTGAGCATAATTAATAAACAGCCAAAGGTTTACTAGACCCATAGCATCTGCATTGATCATTTCAGAAAGGTTAGTCACGTGCAGTGGCGGCTCCACCGGGGGGGGCCAGGGGGGCCGTGCCCCTCTATTGAGTGCCTGGTCCCCCAGTGGCCCCCCAGTTGGGACCCTATACTTAATGCTACATACATTAAACAACAAATGGTTGGCCCCCATGATTAGAAGTTGCCACCCCAACGGCCCTCCACTTGCCAAATCCTAGAGCCGCCACTGGTCACGTGTCTTAGTGCAATATAGAAAGGCATTAATCTAGAATATGGACATTGATTCACGTGAGCAGTGGCGCCTCTAATGGAGTGCAGGGGGTGCGGGTCGTATCGGGCGACGCCAATTACAACAACACAAATGGGTGACACCAAAATATTTTGCGTCTGTAAATTTAATAGGATAAACGATTCCATTTGTGCGCATGGGCTGGTACTGTTGGATTCGAGGAGGTCCATGGTATAACTTTTTTTGAGGGTGGGGGGGGGTTTGAGGTTGGGGAGTGACACCATGGCTTTACCGCACCGGGTGATGCCCACTCTAGTGACGCCTCTGCACATCAGATCATATTTTCCTTTAAGAAGACAATTTTTAATAATTTCCCTAAAGTCAAACAACCAAGAGCAGTGGCGGTTCCACGTGGGGGATGAGTGGGGATGCATCTCCACACCGGACTTCCGGACTTACATTTTTCGCTTGAGAAACCTATTTTGGGTACAAGTTTAGTAAAACTAACTTCGATTGACCATTTTTTGCTTCTCAATCTATTTTTCGGTAAAAGTATAGTCAAATTAGGGTGGAAATCTCACTTTTCACCAATTTCGGCAAAGTTTATTGATTTTTTCTTCAATTTTCATCCCCCGCGGACTTTCTATAAATTCGTTCCATTCCCCTCCCCACACCAAGAAACCCTGGAATCGCCACTGTCCAAGAGTTGACATTTAGTTAGGAGAACTCTTGGAACTATTTCTGAAAGCGTAAGGTAACTAAATTTCAGCTGGGAGAAATCGTAGACAGAGAACGGTTATTGCTGCACATGTCCTGGAAAAGAAGGGCGGATCACAGCGATATCACAGTCGCGATTAACGTAAGACTGATTGCTGTGCGCTCGAATTCAATCAATCAGGAAAAACTACATCGAAGAGCGAGAGATGGCGACGACATAAATTAAACCGATGAAGTTTCGCTCTCTGCTAATAAACATTGGAGGCGATGCACAGCCATGGAAGTCTTTAAGAAGCACGACACGTTTCTTCTTCTTCTTCTTCTTCTTCTTCTTCTTCTTCTTCTTCTTCTTCTTCTTTTTCTTCTTCTTATTATTATTATTCTTCTTTTTCTTCTTCTTCTTCTTTTTCTTCTTCTTCTTCTTTTTCTTCTTCTTCTTCTTCTTCTTCTTCTTCTTCTTCTTCTTCTTCTTCTTCTTCTTCTTATTATTATTATTATTATTATTATTGTTAATGTTATTATTGTTATTATTGTTATTATTGTTGTTGTTATTATTATTATTATTATTATTATTATTATTATTATTATTATTATTATTATTATTATTATTGAAAGTTAAGATTCATGTGTTAAATTGTCCTAGGAGGACTACTTGAACACATTACATAGTTCATGAATAATATAGGTCAGGATTTAACAGAATAGGCTAGTTGATCTCAAACAGCCAAATCTTCTTCTTGTATACATAGAAATGGCGGGAAGAGAGAGAGACAGACAGAGACACAGAGAAACAGAAACAGAGAGACATAGAAAGAGAGAGACATAGATACAGAGGTAGAGAGAGAGACATAGAGACAGAGAGAGAAACAGAGACAGAGTCAGAGACAGACAGACAGAGACAGACAGACAACAGACATAGAGACAGACAAGAGAGAGAGAGAGAGAGACTGAGACAGAGAAACAGAGCCAGAGACAGACTTACAGATATAGATAGAGACAGACAGACCCAGACAGACAGACAAACAAGGCAGACGGACAGACAAGACAGAGACAGACAGAGACACGTGTCAAATGGTACATTTAAAAAAACTACGCACTTTAACAATGCTTATTTTGAGTTTAGGGGACACCGTGTCTTTGTGTAGTGAAATAATGTAACTACGATCCCCCGTGTGGTAATTGTATTAGTTTTGCTGTAAACAAAAGGGCGGATCGAGGAATTCATTATAGGGGGCTTTGTGTTCCATATGGATTGACGCATGTTATTAACATTACTGAAATGAAAAAGACGACGTCCTTATGTCCGTGCGCACCTTTGTAATTTTCTCGGCTTTTCGCCATAATGAAAAATTAGCAAACAAAAATTTGGGCCGGGTTTGGCTCCTTTGGATCTGCCCCTGTCAGGAAAGCCGGTCGTATTGATTAACTGATTGACTATTGCTTAGAAAACAAATGATAAAATTAAAGACAAATAAAAGCGTAGGCATTGTAATTTCGCCATACAATGGCTTACAGAGAGGACAGATCATAGGCATACTGAACTACTCTAAACCCATTGCTTAATCAATAGCTCTATAATCGAGGACCTACAGTATACCGCTCAAGTTATTCAACTAAGCATACATGATGTTTGTGCTATTAGCCTATGTTTATGTTCTATGACGTTTGGAGTTTTAACTAGGTTTCTTCATTTTGTCATTATTATTATTATTATTATTATTATTATTATTATTATTATTATTATTATTACCACCACCACCACCACCACCACTACTACTACTACTACTACTAAAACTACTACTACTACTACTACTACAACTACTACTACTGCCACTACTGTTATTAGTGCTTTTGTTATTATTATTAATTTATTATAATCATCGCCATCATTATCATTATTATTATCATTATCATCATTGTCGTTATTATTCGTGTCCTATATCCAGTGGCGGCTTCAGGATTTGGCAATTGGGGTGGCAACGTCTAATCATGAGGACCAACCATTTGTTGTTAGGTATGTAGTATTAAGTATAGAGTCCCAACAGGGGGGGCCACTGGGGAGCCAGGCACTCAATAGGGGGCACGGGCGCCCCGGCCCTCTGGGAGCCGCCACTGCCTATATCCTCAATTGTGTTCTGTTTTAGTCTCGAACTTCACACATGTTATCCGTAGCTAAGTTTTTTTGGGGCGTTAGAGGGGGCGTTAGAGAAAACACAATCTTTTTGATGGATGTTTTTGTCTCCCTTATAAATTACAAACAAGCAGGAATCTGAAACGAAAAGTTTCATTTTCCGGACATCGGAGGAAAGCACGGTGCTTTGAGCGGCCTTTGAAATACAAATTCCCGCTTCGTGTTATCGGATTACTCGAGAGAGTTTTGTGGAAATCAAAGGCCTGATGATAAGAGGATTAGTTCTTTCGGCGATGACAACGCCAAGAACCCGGAATCTACGGCGACCGGAACAAGGGAAGCTGGAAATGCCCGAGGAATCTAGAGAAGGATTTACAGCGAGAAACAGTGTCACGGGATAGGTCGACGCTATACTGTAGGAATAGAAATTCCACTGGCTATCACATAATATGTCAACGGGATAATAGCAATTTATGGAACTCTTTGAAGTGCCGGACACCTTGATCTTGACACAGACAGAAAGGCAGACAGACAGACAGACAGACGGACGGACGGACAGGCAGACAAACAGATAGACAAAGAGAACGACTATTTCGGACTATGAGCTGTAGAAACATACAGGGTTACTATTTCCTCGACGAATTCTCAGACAAATTTCCTATAGTAAAGCTTGGCATTTTGAGAAGTAAGATTTTCGAGGATTTTTTTTATCTTAATTCATTCATCGTGAAGAAGAACGACCAGAGACGACGCATACCAATGAACTACCAAGTACCAATACACGGCATGCGATTTCTTTGCTTTTCTCTCTAAGAGGTAAGCAAGTTCATTGGTCAGTGTTTTCTCGACGTCAATGAAGAAGCAGCCATCTTGTCGCTGTATTTACGAATTATAACTACAATCGTTATTATTACCACCGCCATCATCATCATCATCACCATCATCGTCGTCATCATCATCATCGTCATCATCATCATCACCATCATCATCATCGTCATCATCATCTTCATCACCACCATCATCATCATCACTATCATCATTTAATTAAGGATTTATTGCGATCGTGTTACTACCACCAACACAATATTCTTTTGCTTCTATGTTCGAAATTCTTTGAGTTGAGTTGAGTTGGATATAAAATTCATTCCGTTATTCATTAGTTCATTAATTTGTTAATTAATTGATTGATTGATTGATTCATTCGTTCATTCTTTCTTTCATTCATTCATAAATTATCATTATCATTATCATCACCACTACCATATTTATTTTAATTTTCATTATCATAATGATAATTATTACTAGTATTATCACTATTATTGCGCTAACCATCTGCTAATTAATATCGTAACATTCTTCACTTTAAATAGGCAGTTAATGAAGTGATATTTCAATCGGAAAAAATGTCTGGCATATTTGCAAAGACCGCAGGGTCGATAAAGATGACAAACTGCATCTTTTGTTTCTCTCTATTTGGCACGATCCGATCGAAACACATCTCTTCCTCTTATCTCTTCAAGTAAAAAGCAACGGTGACGTCAATGGTTGACGTAATTGCGACGTCAGTCGAACGGCCTCGTCGTCATCGGAGACCGAAATGGCGTAAGTCGTCGGGCCGTGGTTGCTAGGCAACGTCCCGTCCAATTCTCTGATGCGATGGACGGCGACAAAGACATCCGATCGATCGGTTTGTTTTTCGAACGACAAAAAAAACGCCCGAAAGGAATTCGCTCGAATGTCATAATAGAGAATCGAGTGATGCTTTAAAAGATGCGCTCCTATATCACTTCTCTGGTTCAATACGCTTGGGCACCCCCACTCCACCCACCCACACCCCTTCGTTGGCTCTCTAACTGGCAGAGTACCCCCTAGTCAGTGGCGGCTCCACCGGGGGGCCAGGGGGGCCCGTGCCCCCCTTATTGAGAGCCTGGCCCCCCAGTGGCCCCCCAGTGGCCCCCCCAGTTGGGACCCTATACTTAATGCTACATACATTAAACAACAAATGGTTGGCCCCATGATTAGAAGTTGCCCCCCCAACGGCCCCCCTACTTGCCAAATCCTAGAGCCGCCACTGCTCCTAGTTCAGTTACTACTTCTACTACTACTACTACTACTACTACTACTACTACTACTACTACTACTACTATTACCGCTACTACTACTACTACTACTATTACTACTATTACTATTTCTACTACTACTACTACTACTACTACTACTACCACCTCCACTACTACTACCACCACCATCACAACAACTATTGTTATTATTATTATTATTATTATTATTATTATTATTATTATTATTATTATTATTATTATTATCATTATTATTTTGTATTGAAAGTTCCGCGGAAGGCGACAGCGTTAAATCTCTGGAGTGACACTGATATTCGCTGTAGCAGAAAGGATGTTTCTCTTTCGTCACCGGATTGTCGCTTAAGAAGACCGTCGATTTCCTTTAAGAAACGGAGACCTTCCTCGTTGATTGGCCCCATCGTCTCCAGAGCCAGAGGGATGAAACGGTACGACCCAGACAGTTGAAGGTATTTGGCCGTTTTCCTTTCGGCTGCACGTTCGGCTGCAGCACCCGCAGTTGATGCTGTCTGACGACAGTAGGAAGCAGCGAAAGTGTCTGCGACAGTAACGTCCCAGATAACGCATTTTCCTGTCCTCCATGGGATGAGAGTGCAGCCATCTGGTCGTTTCCCATCGGATCTTGAAAGACCTGAAGGTTCCTTTGACGACGGGAAACCGGCCTTTATCAGCGAACGACATAAGAGATCGTTCAGGGCGGCGTGGCGGGCGATTCGACCAGGTCCTAGCCGACAGGAGAGACCATGGTGCCCATCTTGTTCGACTAGAGTACCGCAGGGACAGCTGTGCGGCATGCACAGTGTCGTTCCGGGTCGTAGACCAGCTGCTACACGCACTGATTCGTTGTCGAGTCTGAGGCCGCAGTTGCTGATAGGCAGTGCAAAGAGCCAGTCGCCTGAGTGCTGTGATGTCAATGCGTTCAATCTAGCTCTCTGTCGATGTCAATATTATTATTATTATTATTATTATTATTATTATTATTATTATTATTATATAGCGCTACAGCAGAAAAAGTAATCCAAGAACACTAAACATGTCAGCTCCGTTATTGAAGCGACATTTCAATAGAAGAAATATCTTGCATCTGTTCTAGGATATCTCCTCTTCACCCTTCGCAACTCGCCCACGAAACTTAGATCTGAACTCGAGGTCCATCTCTTTGCCCCGTTCTATCCGGCGTAGGCTGTCATCCGGTTGTCCGGCCTCATATTCTGGATACGGATTGCCATTTACTGATGCCGCTGTGCATTGCGTGGCTGGCGCTATAGAAGACAACGGTTGGGTTAGATTTAAGGAAATTGCAGTTTTTCTCTCCTCTTGATTCCGCCATTGCCCGTCGATTTTTGCCGACGTATGTGTACGTGTAAAGAACGACTGGAAAAGAGGAAGGAAATAAATATATTTATCAGTGGCGGTTCAGCGTGGGGGATGAGTGGGGATGCACCCCCCCACCAGTCTTTTTCGCTTTTGAAACCTATTTTTTGGGTAAAAGTCTGGTAAAACTTTGGGGAAAACTGCGGATGACCTTTTTTGCTTATCAACCTATTTTTCAGTGAAAGTGTAGTAAAATTATGCGAAAACGATTCCCTTTTGTCAGTCTTTTTCGGCAAAGTTTATTGATTTTTTCTTCTCTTTTCAGCCCCCCCCCCACCAACTTCCTGTGAATCCATTTCATCCCCCACCAAGAAATCCTGGAACCGCCACTGATATTTATGTTTAAATTCACCAAATTTTTCATAGCTTTCAAGGTCTTCTTGGCTTCTCGGAGTGTGTATCTCTTGTTCGTAGACATTTCTTCTTGTATCTTTATGAAACTATATTTTATGCATAAAGCAATTCTCGAAAACCATTCCTCAACAACTGCACGCACGGCGCTGGTCAGACTGACGCGTGGCCCGAAGAATATTGCGCTGTTTCAATGCTCCGTGGACTGACAAATGCATTTTAATATAAGCAAATGTTCTATAATGCATGTTCGAAAATCTAATCATGGAACAGAACATGCTTTCGGGGGGGGGAAGTCCTAACCATCACAGAAGAATAAACAGACTTAGGTGGGTGAGTGGGGGGGGGGAAGGGTTGATCACCCATGGAAGTGTAAACCCATATGCAGTGGCGTAGCCACTGGGGGTTTGGGGTTAACTCCCCCTTGGACGGCGGGAAAAAATTTTTTGATGAATTTCCATGCAATTTTTGTTTTTTGAGGCGATTTTTGGCAATTTTGGGGGTGAAAACCCTCCCCCCTTGGCGGTTATCGACGAACTTGTTTTCTCAACCCCCCTTTCAGAAATCCTGGCTACGCCACTGGCCATACCGACAAAGCACGGAGACAAGCAGCAAAAATGGAAAACCAGTTGTTGGGATAATGAAAGGAACAATAGTGCGCAGGGACAAAGAGATAATCGTAAAACTATATAAGTATAGAGTACTGTCCCCAGGCATGGAATCTATTTTTGGAAAAACGATATATATATAGGTAAAGGTAGGTCCCGTAGTCGAGTCCGAGCATTGGGTTCCGGCGCTTATCTCCGGCCTGGGCAATCAGCGACGTGGGTAGTATAAGCCATTAATCTGGGGTAGGTTGCCATTATTTTCCTCAGACCCACGTTTTACCTTCGCAGCTTAACGCTGCTCCTCAATTTACCACCGTCCTCTAGCGAGTAAGGATGAGTCGACCTTAGGGCTCTTGCGGGGATCGAACCTGCGACCTT
>CM030869.1:1602918-1657918 GCA_018105865.1 Metaphire vulgaris
GGCCTAACCTCAGCCTGAGTGCAATACGAGATTTTAAATAAGGCAAATGCTCGCCCATACTCGAGTTCCGGCGTTGGGACCGGCGCTGATCTCCGGTTTCGGGTAAGCAGCGACGCAGGTGGCTTGCGCCATTAATCTAGAGTAGTTTGCCATTGCTTTCTCCAGACCCGCGTTTTGCCTTGGCAGCCAAAGCTGCTACTCAGTTACCGCCGCCCTCTAGCAAATGAAGGCTAAGTCGACCATAGGGGCTCCTGCGGGAGTTGAACCCGTTCAGTGGCGTCATTTCACACTTTCCTTGGGGGGGCGAGAAATTTTGTAAAATTTCCTTTTAAAATTTTTTTAATTTTTGGAAATTTTTTCGACTAAGTTTGAGTTTCGAAAACAAGTTGACGACCTTTTTTTGCTCGTCAGTTCTTTTACGGTTACCAAAAAATAGTTGACGACCTTTTTTTTGCTTGTCAGCCCTTAGGAGTGCTGACTTTTTTGCCCGCCCCCCCAAACGCAAATGACGTCCCTGTTTTTGTTTTTTGTTGCACATTAATACATTATAAATTAATATTTTCATTTCCTTGGGGGGCCACGGCCCCCCAGCCCCTCCCCCCAAATGACGCCTCTGAACCCGTTCCGTCAGTGTATCGCTTTAGCGTTTTGTCAATCTGCCATCTTTCCGCCCCAAGTGTAATACTATAGCAGAATTATGGGTCACTATTTGGGATGTGCGGGTATACCCGTACCCGCGGGTATACCCTACCCGTACCCGTACCCGCGGGTACGGGTAGGGTAGGGTACACATTTTACGGGTACGGGTCGGGTACGGGTACAGCGCTACGGGTACGGGTATAGCGGCTACGGGTACGGGTATACCCGTTTTACCCGAAAAGTTATATTTTCATTTCTCACTACTATAGCAAATTAGCAATGCAATAATAGAAAAATAATATTGAGTAAAGTGTATTAGTATAACTTGTACATCGCGTTCAGTTTGTCAGACAGCATGCATTTTACTTACTGAAAACACAAAGGAAATACAGATGACGTAATCTGACATCTTCAGTAATAAATCTATACTGGCGTCCTCTGACTCCTCCAAGGACTCTTTGACCGAAAAAGTTCTGGTAAAGTTTTGTGGTTTAACTTGAGCTCTAATGCCGCCTGCTCATAGATAAATGATATCTACTAAATATTTTAAACAAGCCCATTCGTGTCGGCTTAGGCTAGCTGACTGATTATCCTGATTCCTAAGTACTAGATCTGTCCTAATCTAAACATGCGTGCTATTTACAATGAATAGTTATCCCAATTTCGTAGCCCCGATTTCACTGTTGCCTCTCTATAGTCTCTAGGAACGGATACGGGTTCACGGGTCCATGTACAGGTCCTTGTAGTACTTGTACCCGTAAACGCACCCGCGGGTACGGGTCCAAAATTCCAAATCCAAAAAACTCCAAATTCCAACCAAAGTCGGTTACGGGTACGGGTACGGGTACGGGTACACAGCTTACGGGTACGGGTCGGGTACGGGTACAGCGCTACGGGTACGGGTAGGGTAGGGTAAAAAAGTTTTTCCACGGGTACGGGTAGGGTAACCATTTTGCTGTACCCGCACATCTCTAGTCACTATGCTGTGTTGGTTAGCGGTTCTGCATGTACCAAAATACCAAAATGGCATTTTGTCCAAATGTGGCCTGGGACGCAGGTATCTTCGTTACCAAAAACTGGTCCGCGACTTTAAAATGGTTGGAACCCCTGCTTTAGAGTATTAGACTGGTGCTGTAAAAGTGCACATTTATTTATTACTATATTGACGAAGACACTGACTGTGTTACGCTGTTGTCAATACAAACGTCAGAGTAATTACACGATTACAAAAACACCGATTAGGGGTATCCAGTGTTTACCAACAAAGTCCGGTTGCTCCGCCCACTGGTGGGCAGAAACCATAGAAACCATTGTCGTCTATTAATAGACGCCAATGGCAGAAGCAGATTTCTTGCTGGTGGGCATAGATCAGTGACCATAGAGATTGTTCTGGATACTCCTATATTCACATAATCACACCCGCATAATTTTCCTAATTTGTTCTCTTATACAAGTTTGACATTTTTATCGATTACTGTCCGACGCAGCCGTCTCTGACAGCCAATAAGCGTAGAAAAAAACTTGGAACCACGTAGCCACGCAGACATGCAAGCAGACAGTGGCGTAGCGCGACTTTTGGGGGCCCGGGGGGCATCTTTGCCATGGGGCCCCAGAGTTTCGAGCTGACGAGCAAAAAAAACGTTATCGCCTCATTTTTCATCATGACGAGCAAAAAAAGGTTGTCAGCACATCATTTCTAGGGTTAGGGTTAACCCTAACCTAACCCTAGCTTAGACCCCTCTTCGGGGGCCCTCTCGTCCCGGGCCCGGAGGCTGTCAACAAAGTGCCCCCCACGTTACGCCACTGAGCAGACAGAATGGAGGATCGAGGAGACAAAGAAGTCGAATATTATTTGCGTTCGTCGCTATTATGCCGTTTGTGAAGATAGCAACAAAGACGACGGATGACAACAAGAGCCTCTCCCTCCGGTGCAGCGCCATGTGTATCCGATGTCCGCCCCTCCACAGAACAGGAACACCAGTTTACTTAAAAAGAACTTATAATGACTTCCTAAGGCACTATATATATATATATATATATATATATATATATATATATATATATATATATATATATATATATATATATATACTATATACATTACAATGCACTCTCTAATAACAGGACAAATTGTAATCAACACACATCTCGAATTTCTTTATAAAATTTCTGTCTTCACTGTGCAAATGCGCTTGTGTGTGTGTGTGTGTGTGTGTGTGTGTTTGTGTTTGTGTACGTGTGTTTGCGTGTGTCGGTGATCCCTTTTGTCCATCGGCGTAACTGTGTCCGTCGATAAAAAAACGAAACTTGTGCGCGAACCATAGAAAGCACGATAACATAACGTCGCTAGCGGCCACGCAGAGACCGAAACACGCTTTGTCTGATTATTATCTATTGATAACGAGTCGAGAGAAACCTAGAACTGAACTGACGCTAACAGACAGACAGACAGTGAGTGAGACAGACAGACAGACAGACGGACAGACAGATAGATAGACAGACAGGCATATAGACAGACACACAGACGGACAGAAAGACACACACACAGACAGACTTATAGACAGACAGACAGATAGACAGACAGACAGACAGGGAGGCTGGCAGCTGTAGGGGATTTGTAGGCCTGACTTTAGACATCGGACAAATGACTGGATGAATGGCTGTTATCGAGGGCGTCTAACGAAGTGCGTGATGATGGTGCTAATGAAGGAATGTCGCAGGATATGCTCTTCGGTCGAAGTCAACAAGACGACACGCAGCACGCAGTCTTCGCCCCATGCTCCAACTGATACTTAGACGACTACTACTTACTCATTGCAAAACGAACAAGATAAAATCAAGACGATAACAACAACGACGACGATGATGATGATGATAACGACAACAACGCCACAGCAACAACGATGAAGATGAAGAAGAAGATGATGATGATGAAGAAGAAGAAGAAGAAGATGATGGTGATGATGATGATGATGATGATGATGATGATGATGATGATGATGATGATGACTGCGAAACATTTGATGCCAATACTTAAAGTTAAATATACCGGGTTTGTTGACAAAGGCAATTGGGTAAATTTTTGTGTTTTTCCCATGCGCCAAGCACCGTCAGAATAATTTGTCGAAAATGGACAGAGTTGAGCTAATCGCGACATCCCGGGTTGAACCCGGGTTCGATACAGACTCACTTTGGAAGGAATTCGCTCGAGGAAATTCCAGCTGCTTTTGAGAATTATTATCGCAAAAACGAGCAAGATGAGGCTACATGTGGGCCCCCTGTTAATTAAAACGTACGCTGTGATGGTATAAAAGTCGGACAGTTTGGTAGGAAAATTATTACATTCCCGATGTCACAGAAAGAATTTCTGAATGACAGATAGATGAAGCAAAATGGATGGGCTAACTTGTCATCAAAGTAGCCTATGCTGTTAAGTACTTCTGCCTCTTTGACGTTTTTCCTGTTTCAAATTGGACGACGAAGAGTGATGTATTCAACCAATGAAGCGATTGTACGCGTTCTTAGCATGACGTCAGAATACAGCTCCTACAAAGCACGTGACTGATTATTACGAAAAAGCGACTGTTGTAAATTGTAATGTGATAAACGCAGATGGCGCTATATAAATGACAAATTGCGAATAAAATATGGCTGTCATATATCCATTTATCAAGCGGGTTGTCGTTCGGTTGACATAAGACAGCGAATCCTTTACAGTACAGAAGAGCCTCGTTATAGTGACGCTGGTTACGGCGAAATACAGCCTATATTGGCACATTCCTATAATTATTAGTCGCATAGAGGCTTTTCTCAGCAATCGGATAAGGTAGGCGTACACTTCTTCTACCAGTGCTCGTTTGCCTTGTGGTTTTCTCTGTTGATCGTCAGTCCTGCAACCGAGAGATGCTCTATCGACCCGGGTTCAAACCCCGGACGGTCAGAGATTTCATTTTGCAGGCAGTTGTATGCCCGCCAGCACTAAGTGGATGTTAGAATGGTCTGTGTGATGTGTCAAAGTTCGCTGTGCTCGGATGTATACTATGCTAGCGGCAATAGACAGTGAAGCGCGGTCGGTCAAGAAGATCCGCAATAATAACTACCTGACAAAGCAGCCGCACACAATCATCACAATACGCACAACAACAACAACAACAACCGGCTGGTCACCGGAACTCAGGACAGGACAGAAGGGAATTGAGGATGAGAAAAAGCGACGGAGAAAATCTAATTTGTAGGAAATAAGCCTTCATCAGAACCACAGAAATTAGGTTAATTGAATTACAGATCTCTAGGCTCGAGTCTCTTCTCGTTAGCATTTTCAGAGGCTAGGCTCTTCTTCTTCTTCTTCTTCTTCTTCTTCTTCTTCTTCTTCTTAATTCTTCTTCTTCTTTTCTTTCTTCTTCTTCTTCTTCTTCTTCTTCTTCTTCTTCTTCTTCTTCTTAATTCTTCTTCTTCTTTTCTTTCTTCTTCTTCTTCTTCTTCTTCTTCTTCTTCTTTTCTTTCTTCTTCTTCTTCTTCTTCTTCTTCTTCTTCTTCTTCTTCTTCTTCTTCTTCTTCTTCTTCTTCTTCTTCTTCTCCTCCTCCTCAGTTGCCATGCATTTGCTGCGTCGGCGGCCATGGACTTCCACTTTTCACGATCTCTGGTATTTTTCTTAGGATTTCCTTTTTGCTTGTGGCATGTTGTGAGCTTAAAAAGTAGATACGATAATGTTTTTTGCTTGTCAGGATTTTTCCAAAGTTGGTCACGGTCAAAGCAAAAAAACCAAACCCCCTTTCCAAAAATCCACGCCACGGTTCTCTTTGTTACTTCTTCCATCACTTTATAATAATGCTTCTCAGGTACTTGAACTACGCCGCATGCTCTATTTCTCTTCCATTTAACCCCTTAACTGAGGATCCTGGATATATCCGTCCATTTTACATTGAGTTACAGTTAAATACACGGTTAAGGGGTTAATAGCAGGGTGCGATTTGTGACCTGGAGCAGTGGGGGGGGGGATATGTCGAGCTTGGGGGATGTAGTTGTTGGGGAAGTGTAGCAGTGGGGATGTAGTGGTGGGGATGCAGCACTAGGGGATGCAGTTGGGCAGTGGAGGGGGGAATCTCCCCTTCCCTCCTACAAATCGCGCCCTGTTTAATGGAATCCTACATTTGGACACTTCTTTGTGCGCGTAAGTGGCGGTTAATAACGAATGAGATTGTCATAAGCTGTTAATTGCTAGTTAACAGCTACAAAGCAAGGACCGTGGTGCTTGCATGGAGAAGAGAAAATAGCAAATGCCAACATGACTTAGAGAGACTGACTGCCCTCCAGTTGCGGAACTGTTTAAAAATTCAAAAGATATAAATAAATTCCTAACTCAACTGACGTTTGATGTTTGAATTTTTCACTTCGGATTACTTATAGCAGACAGTTCGTACGAATACACACTACACAGAGGTTTCTTTTACATTCCGCTTAGAAGCACTTCTGTCGTCTGCAAATGGCCGCCATTAAGATCTGCAGGTGCGCAGATTTAATGCAGGTCGAGGAACCCGCAGCAAAAATATTCATGAAAAGACCTTCTAAAATGACAGTTCTAAAAAGGACAATCTTATCTCCCAAATATAGACTAGCCTTGTATCGTTCTAACAGCATCAGTAACAAAAACTAACACTACTACTACTTCTGCCACTATTAACTACTACTACTACTACTACTACTACTACTACTACTACTACTACTACTACTACTACTACTACTACTGCTACTACTTCTTCTGCTACTACTACTTTACTACTACTGCTACTGCTACTACTACTACTACTGCTGCTGCTGCTGCTGCTGTTACTAGCAATAATAATAATACCACTACTACTGCTGCTGCTACTACTACTGCTGCTGCTATTACTAATAATAATAATACCACTACTACTGCTGCTACTACTACTACTGCTGCTGCTGCTACAACCACCACTATCACCACCACTACAGTAAAATGATGACGAGCATTTATTCTGGTTGAGTTGTGATTTAATCGAACAAGCGGATTATTTCAGGAATTGTTAAGTGTTTTCGACTTCGCCAATTCGTCAATGTTTCGCAATGTTTCGATTTCTGAGCTGTTTCTCTTAGCCTATTGACTGCGTTAAAACGCCCATTTCCTCGCAGGAAAAAGACATCTACTGAATTATGGTTTCTAGTTTCTGTCCGGCTTCCCGTAAGAGACTTCTCTTCAAAAAGCACAGAGAGAACAATAATAATTGAACGACGTTGGCGGTGAATTTGCCGTCTAACCCTTTCGCTGACGCAGTTATGGCGAGTTAACACGTCGCGAGTCCTTAGCGCTCTGTGTGTCTGTCACGACGTGTAAGCACGTCATCGTTCTGGTTAATGTCGGCACAGGGGGTTTATGGCATTTCGCGCATACGGTGGCAGCGAACGGCTTAAAAAGGCCCCGGTTGCACGTCCAGGGCGTCAGAGAGTTGTCGTTTTTATGGCGACCGTTGTGTCGAGGCAGTGATCGGCAGCTGTCGAGTTCATCGGTCTGGCGCTGGCGGCGACCTGCGAACGGCAGACGACGCAGATGAGCACCTGTCGGAAGCGGTTGTTGAAGGCGAAATAGATGAGGAAATTGACGGCCGAATTGGCGACCACCAACAGGTTGCTGGCCCGGCTGAAGTAGAACTGAAACCCGCCGCACGACCTCGACGACTTCCCCAGGACGCTCCAGAGTATCTGGTTGGCCAGGGCGGGAGTCTGGCAGACGGTGAAGACGATGATAACGACGATCAGCACGAAGGTGATGTTGTTGTCCTGCTGCTGGCGCTGCGTCACCATCTGCGCCCGTTTCCGGCGCAGCTGCGTCAGGGCGCGTATCAACCGGATGTTGAGTACCGTCAGGCAGATAAGCGGCAGTACCATGAGGAAGAGCGTGTACATGATGTTACCGTAGATGATGAAGTACAGGTCTTCGTTGACGACGTGCCGGTACTTGGGTTCCGCGTACCGGCCGCGTTCGTCGTCGTAGAACTCGAGTTTCGCTTCGACGAACTTGGGAATGTTGTAGATGAACGCCATCAGCAGTACCACCGTCATCTGCTTCTTCGCCTGGGAGACGGTACAGAGCTTCGCCGCCCGGTACGGCAGGCAGACGGCAATGTACCGGTTGACGGCGACCAGTACCGTCAGCCAGATGGTGGACGTCTGCGCGAGAAACGCCAGCGGGAGCACGTAGACGAGTACCACGGCGTACCCGACTCGCTGGTACTCGTGGTACAGTCCCGTGTGCTCGACGAACGGTACGATAGAGTAGACTGGAAAAGCGGTGGTGAGGAGGAGGGTGTCGACGACGGCAAGGCCCTGGAAGAGAAACGTCGCCGAGGTCTTTTTCGTGTCGCGGAAGAACACGACGAAGGCGAATATGTTGCCGATCACTCCGAAGAGGCAAAGTAGTCCGGCGATGACGGACGATATCACGAACGAATAGAGTCTGCAGCCGAAAGAAGTAGTTCCGGCGGCGATCACTCCGCCGTCGCCGGAGGTCGAATGTTGCGTGACCTTGTGGGAGTCGTCGATGACGGTCAGAGTGAAGTTGATCAAGTCCATGTCCGCAAAAGAATTCCGGGAATGAGGAGGAAGAAGAAGACGGTTATTCATGTTCGCGAATTATTCCCCTCTGTTGGAAGAGCATATCCACCATAGCCGTCGAAACAATGAAATCAGAAGCATTGGTTTTCTGTTTGTGTCTTAGAAAAAAGACAACGAATTTATTATTATTATTATTATTATTATTATTATTATTATTATTATTATTATAACTTAACACGATAAATTTTTCCTTCTGAACAATTTGAGGCTTTAAAAGCAGACGGTGAGATTTTTAGAGTTAAGAAGTTAAAACGCTCGTTGAAGATATTGCCAGTAGGTCTATGTATGACAAACAAAAAAGCAGTGTTTTATCCAGGCCTGTTAGGGGGAGATTTCCCCCAAAACCTCAAACTATCCCCTAAAATCCCAACACTGAACAAGTTTTTGTATTAAACTATGGCTCTCCCCCCCCGCCAAGTCAATTCTCCCCAAGGCCTGGATTCTGGATAAACCACAGAAACACGTCAGCACTGCTAACTCTCTATTTACTCGTCAATGTGGCGAAAAGTCGGAAAAGCAAAAAAGTTCGTCATCAGTTTTTCAGTTTTCAAACTATTTTCTGGAGGGACGAAAATTCGAAACCTTGCCTCGGGCGCCAAATACTCTCTCGCTACGGCTCTGTGAAAGGGGTGGGGGGGGGTGAGTGGGTGGATTGAAAATAATTTGTTTGAAAGATAGGAATAACTGTGGTGCCAGATGCCCGGATGGCAGTTCAATGACCCTGAGCCGACGTTATTACTGTACGATCGCGTATAGGGATATATTGCAATGCTGACGGCTAGAGCTTTGTCATTTCATGCATCCGAGTGAAATATCACTCTAGAACGGTTTCCCTGAGATTGGAAACACCAAGCTAAGCTTGGTTTCGGCGAATCGCAGCTTAATCTCGGCTTATCGCAGCCCCTCATTACGCGCAGCAACAACATCATGAAAACAGGGACCTAATGAAGTCGCCGTAATCTGTCTATGCAGCGCCCGTCTGAAATGAAATATGAACGACGCGCATAACTATTATGAAATCGACCGCTTGTTTTTGTCCTGCGTCCTTTCTCGCGCATTTCTTTATTGCCAGACGTTCCTTTGTGTCGCGTCGGATCAAATTTAGAGCTTCTTGGAAGCATTCCACATTTCATAGAGCGCTGAAAAATATTAGCTTCGATAGTCGGACCTCTAAGGAGAGGGGGTGCAGCCGGTACATTGTTCCCGGGGCACATGGAGCTCAAAGGGGCCCGGTGACGATGATGTATTAACAATAGTAGTGTGAACCATGACAAGCAAAAAAGGTTATCAACTTTTCCACACACTTGGCAGGTCAGGGGTCCGTGACTATTTTTTGCACCGGGGCCCGGAAATTCTCTCGGCGGCTCTGTAGATACTAATTTAATAGGGTCTATAGACGTCAGTAGTAGTAGTAGTAGTAGTAGTAGTAGTAGTAGTAGTAGTAGTAGTAATCAGGGATTTTTGTAAAAAAAATATTTTCCGGAACGGGCAAGATTTCTATTTTGCACCCCTAAATTTCTAAATTTCGGTGATGACGTTTTTTTAGTCGTCAAATGAGTTTTCAAATCCGTATAAAACTCAATTTTCCGGGCGATGACCTATTTTCTTTTTTTAGTCGCCACAGCTATTTTCCGATTTTCCGGAACGCCGTTCATATTTTCCGGAACGCCGGATCGCCTCGTTCCGGCACAAAAAAGCCTAATAATTAATAATAGATATAGCCGTCAGTATTATTATTATTATTATTATTATTATTATTATTATTATTATTATTATTATTATTATTATTATTATTATTATTATTATTATCATCATCATCAGCAGCAGCAGTAGTACTACTACTCCTACTACTTTTACTACTACTACTACTACTACTACTACTACTAGTAATAGTAGTAGTAGTAGTAGTAGTAGTAGTAGTAGTAGTAGTAGTAGTAGTAATAATAATAATAGTAGAAGTGGTGGTGGTGGTGATAGTAGTAATAGTATAGTAGTAGTGTGTTCTGTGTCATTTTTTCTCGATAATTTCATCGACTCTTGTGTCTAATTTGTTTTACCTGTAATCTATTGAGACATTGAGACGTATTGTGCTGGAACCACGCTTACCTGCCCCTGCATCCCTTCATACCTGTCGCAGACGCTGCATTCAACTCGATCTTACCTTTGCGTCCAACACACAGTGATCCTGTATAACAAACAGTCGCCGAATGGTTACGGACGCGCCGACCAAAACCTAAGACTAGTGGATGTCTGTCCACACGCTTCGGGTTTTTGCTCGTATCTGCTACCGACCGAACTACAACGAGAGAGAGAGAGAGAGAGAGAGAGAGAGAGAGAGAGAGAGAGAGAGAGAGAGGAGAAAAGCAGGGAGGGTGAGGGTGGTGAACGCCGCGCGGACGTCGCAGACGGTTTCCACGCAATCTGTCGTCAACGCAGTCTTCTGAGCATTCGTTGACGTTGCCCCAACTTTATTATAGTCGCAGGTCGATGCGCCCCGTGTACTGCACTGAACGCCACGCTGTTACGTTATGACCAAGGACTTCGAGAAATTCTAGACTGTCCTATGCGCCTAGTGAGACGATTGCCAAAATCGATGCCAGAGGATCGACAAGTGACCATGCTCAAAAACCCTCATCGAGCACAAATGACACGAAAGCGCATATTCTGGAGCCGCCCCCTGAGTAGGGGGCGGATTCTGAGCCGCCCCTGAGTAGGGGGCGGCTCCAGAATATGCGCTTTCGTGTCATTTGTGCTCAATGAGGGTTTTTACAAATACTAATTCGTTAAACGAGAAGTTAAATGTTATGTTAAGTTATGATAAAATGTCAATTTATATAGCGCCAGAGACGTAGCAGCCATATGGACGACCTGACCAAATGCCACGGGCTTCCGACCTGCAAAGGGCCCCCCGACCCGAGCAAAAAATTTTTTGTACAAAGTTGTAAAGTCGTCAAGCGAAAATAAGTCGTCAACACAGGACAGGACTGACAAACGAAATTTTAAAAAAGGTCGTCAACAAGACTGACAAGCAAAAAAAAGTTCGTCAAGATTTTCGCAAACTTGTTACATCGTCTCTGGAAAGGGCCCCCTACCCGTTTTTCGCCAAGGGCCCCCGAGCATATTGCCACGCCACTGTATAGCGCAATAATCATAGCTGAAGGCCAAAGTCAAGAGCACTTTACATTCTGCACTTATCATCAAACAAGTGCGTCTTAAGTTTCTTTGCAAACGATTCGAGGTTAGATTCCATAGACACGTTGTTAGGTAGGGCGTTCCAGAGGATAGGGTTCCCACGCGTAACGGATCTCTTGCACGGTCTTGGCGGGAAGAGGAACAAGCAACTTGACACTTTGACCAAATCGGAGCTGATGACGCCGGTCAGTAGGCGAAGGCCTATGAACTAGTTCAGTGAGGTAGTACTGTATTAAAGTACTGGAGTTTCTTATAGGGCGTGCATAATAGCGCCTTCGCGTTGAATTTACCTCGGCTCATGAGTCTTCGGATTTCAGCGGTTAAAATAAGTTACGTCGAAATTCTTTTGGAAGATTTATCCGCTAATATTTGTAGAAATTAAGCTAATTAAAAATTAAGAAACTCACTAAATTCCCGATGTCATGAAGCAGTTGTGGACTCGCTTTATCTTCATTAAGATCTCATCATCGCTGTCGTCGTCGTCATCATCATCATTGTCATCATTGTCATCGCAGTTGTAATTCCCATTATCAGCAATACTATAATCCGTGGCCGGACAAAATGTCCGCGGACAAAATGTCACGGGGCAAAATGTCATGGGGACAAAACGTCACGGACAAAATGTCACGGTTTAGGGCTAGAGTTAGGGTTACACTTTGTCCACATGGCATTTTGTCCGCGGACATTTTGTCTTAGCACCTATAGCCTAATCGTTGTCGTCGTCTTTTGATGATAACAATCGTTAGATCATCGTTCGTCGTTGTCATCATCATCATCTTAGCCATTGCCGAATGTTATAAAGTGTCCAGAGTTTATTGACATTGACTCGACGTTGCTTCATCGCCGCCTTGCTTACTTACGGACATCAAAGAGGGTCGTTCGACAGGAACTACAAAGGAAATCTCTCAACAACAAATGCCGTCCAATAAAGAAAG
The DNA here is from genome assembly GCA_018105865.1 of Metaphire vulgaris. Lineage (NCBI taxonomy): Eukaryota > Metazoa > Annelida > Clitellata > Crassiclitellata > Megascolecidae > Metaphire > Metaphire vulgaris. Next base: position 1,615,315 of record CM030869.1, read on the forward strand.
CGGTTTCATAGACGCCGTCTCCGGCTGAAAGCATTTCGGAATGACGGGCGATATTAGGCCCATCTATCGATCTCTCTCTCTCTCTCTCTCTCTCTCTCTCTCTCTCTCTCTCTCTCTCTCTCTCTCGCGTCTTGAGACGCGACTCAGATGGCACACGACAGCAGTTGTAAAGGGCATTCGTTATATATATATATATTAGGGTGGAGTGAAAAAAACTTTTTTTGGAATTTTTAATTCCAATAGTGATCAAAAGTTGCCTATGATAGCGCACAAGTACTGCAAGAAATTTGGCAGTCACGTGTTGACGTCTTCTGCCCTCTACCGGATGATTTAAAGACGCCATATTGATTTTTTGAAATTTTAAGCCATTTTCGGTTGCAACATTTCATATTAACATTACATAAGTCTATTTTTACTACTGTGCATTAGCCACGATTTTGCAAATATACGTCGCGCACGACTACAGTGGCCTAGTTGAAGATGATGCCCTGCTAATTATTGTTTTTATCAGTAAATGCGGAATTATTATGGCTGAAAGTAGTCGGACAAAAGCGCCGGACTGTCCAATATTTGCAGTTTAAAGCTGCAGAAAGATATGGAATATCTGATAGAGCTGCAGCAGACATTGCATCAAGCATACTAAGAGACTTTGGAATGGTAACACCTGGCGATAAATCTGAAGTTATTGACCGATCAAAACTTCGAAGAGAAAGAAAACGGCTGCGTGAAGATCTGATCGCGGAGTCTGCAAGCAGAACCACAAATCTTCGTGGTTTGTACTTTGATGGCAGAAAAGACAAGACCCTAATGCAGAAAGAGGTTGGAGGTAAGCTGCATCGCAGGACTGTTTTTGAAGAGCACCATAGTGCTGATTGAAGAACCCAACTCAAACTATCTGGGACATATTGCTCCAGTGCGTGGCAATGCTGCGTGTATACAGAAGGGCATATCAGATTTCTTAGAAGAAAGAAAGATAAGCATCCAATCGTTGGCAGCCATAGGTTGCGATGGAACGGCAGTTAACACAGGACATAAGGGTGGTATCATCCGATTGTTAGAAGTACATCTGAAGCGTCCACTACACTGTTTCATATGCCTATTGCATGGCAACGAGCTGCCACTACGTCACCTGTTCGAGCATCTTGACGGCAGTACTACAGGACCACGCAGTTTTTCAGGCCCACTTGGACAACAACTTCAACGATGTGAGAATATGCCAATGGTTCAGTTCAAGGAAATTGAATGCGATTTACAAGTGCTACCTGACTGTTTTGCAGGATCTCAGCACAGATCAAAGATACTTGTACGACATGTGTCGAGCTCTCAATAGTGGTTCATGCGATGAAGCACTGTTGAATCAAAGTCCAGGAAAACTCGTAATGTCTCGTTGGTTGAATCTAGCTAGCAGAGTACTACGCCTGTACATAGCCACCAAGGAACCAAGCAAGTCTCTCTCGGCAATCACAGAGTAAGCATTGGAGGTCTACGCCCCTACTTGGTTTGCAGTAAAGTGCAAGCCGTCCTGCAAAGATGGTGCAAAGCATCTGTGGATGCTCGTTAACAAATCGCGATATTTGCCTGATGATTTGAAGTCGATAGGCTAGTCGATCCGGTCATTGAGAGAAACGCCTTCTATGCTCATCCTGAAAATTTACTTCTCTCAAAGATCATGGATGAGCGAAAAGCAATTCGAGAATTGGGACTGAGACGGATAATGAAGGATCGATCGTGCAATAAGCCAGAGAGAGGAGTTCGCGTATTTCAACCTCGTAGTCTGCGATTTAATGCATCCGATTATACGGAATTAATTGATTGGCAGTCATGTGAAATTACTGAGCCGCCTCTAACGAAGGTCATAAGTGATGACGAACTGGAACAGTTGTTGTTCAACAATTTCGACAAATCAGCAATTGAATTCCCTCGCTTTCCTTGCCATACTCAAGCAGTCGAGAGCTCGTTACAGAGTCAGCATTGACGGTTGTTGGACAATATGCAAGAGACAGATTAGTCCGAGCAAAATTTGAAGCTAGGAAGACAATTAATGTCCGCATTCACAACAAAGCGTGATTTCGTTACTAAATAATTTCATCTCCAATGCAAACTAATGTGAATATTCTGAATATAACTTTGGCCCAGCGCTATCTGTGATTACAGTTAATAGACCACACTAATTTACCTAGTTTAAGCTGAAGTATTACAATAAGTATTAATGTTGTTCAGTGTTCACGTTCACTCTTGGTAGATATATAAAAAATTCTTACTTTCGCATATTAATAATGTAACTGACTCGGTAGAGGGTAGAAGATGTATACATATCAAGCACTTATTTGTCACTTTTTATCTATATGTTGTTATGCAACTTTTATTAGGTATTGGATTCCTTAATTACAATTTTTATGTTTTTCCCAATACTTTCACTACATCCGTCTTTAAATCGTCCGGTAGAGGGCAGAAGACGTCAACATGAGACTGCCAAATTTCTTGCAGTACTTGTGCGCTATCATAGGCAACTTTTGATCACTATTGGAATTAAAAATTCCAAAAAAGTTTTTTCACTCCACCTAATATATATATATATATATATATATATATATATATATATATATATATATATATATATATTCTCTCTCCTCGCTTCTGTCTCTGTCGCCTCTGTCTCTGTCTGTCTGTCTCTCTCTCAGGGCCTGTTTTAAGAAAAATGTATCACTGCACTAAACTCAGAAAATTTGTGGACATCCACGTAAAAACAAACAAAAAGGTCGTCCGAAAATTTCTCACTACACAAAGCGCACAGAAAATTGCATTTTACCAGTGCACATTTTCATTTTATCACTGCACATTTTGTGTATCACTGCACGTTAAAACAGGCTCTCTCTCTCTCTCTCTCTCTCTCTCTCTCTATATATATATATATATATATATATATATTTCTTTCTCTCTTGAATGCTCCTGGAGCAACGGAGCAATGCTTCGTAAAACGTAACCAGAGACTTGAGACGCGATTCAGATGACACACGACAGCAGTTGTAAAGGGCATTCGTTATATCCTATTGTTAGCTTTGTTATCATACAGCATCCGATACATCGGTCAATTTTCCTGATTACATCGAGCGTATAAGTCACACAATAGCATTCCCGAATTCTGTATGACTTTATTACGGCATTACGTGTATAGTCTCTCTGAATGGCAATACAAGAGGCACTAGATAAGTCCTTTATTGCATTACATTACGTGTAAAGTGTATTCTCAAGTCAACTTATGTATGAATAACGTGTATATAGTACATGGCGAAAAGCTAAAACGCTGAGAAAGACCTTAATAGAAGCTTTGAAGATGCCGAGATATTATATGGCAGCAAAAAATAATATGACGATGACGATTATGACGACAATGATGATAATGGTGGTGATGACGACGATGAAACCGACAAAATTAGAAACAAATGAGTAAAAGGACACTTTAAAAATTCGACAGAAACCATTAATAAATATTATATATATATATATATATATATATATATATATATATATATATATATAGAACCAAGAATATCAAAAGGTCTCCAAACAGTGGATATTCTAGCCACCTAGGCATTGGGAGGAGTTTACAATTTTGAGGGTGAACAGACATTGGGGAGGTCTACTACTTGCCAAAAAGTGAAAACTTTTGGGGAAATTCAAACTTTGGGAGATTCCCCCGTCAGAGAAGGCCTAGAATAAACATAGGCTCCAAGCAATTGGAAGGGCGGAACAAGAACACAAATAATAGTAACCCAAATACTATACTGATCGCAGACATGTACGCTAACAAAAACTGATGAAAAAGACGGATAGAGGCAGAAGCGAGCTGCTTTGGGCAAATACTGGGGATGAAAAGATTGCAAAAGATAAGAAATGAAGATAGAACTGAGAGATAACATAGCGGAAAAGATCAGAGGAAGAAGATTAGCTTGGTTTGGACAAGCGAGCAGAATGGAAACCAACCAATTGCCATAGAAAGCTCTACACACACAAAGATACAAAAGGGAAAGAGAAGAAAAGGGAAGACCGAGAGAACGGCGCATTGATACCATCGGAGTAGAACTCACTGCAGGGGCGGTTCCAGGGTTTTTATGGTGGGGGGGGGTGAAAATCATGAAATGAATTCATAGGAAGCTGGTGGAGGATGAAAAAAGGAAAAATCAATAAACTTTGCCGAAAAGGCTGACAAATGGGAATTTGGAGAGATTTTCCCCTAACTTTACTGCTCTTTTACCGAAAAATAGGTTGACAAGCAAAAAAAGTCACCCGCTATTTCTTTCCCCGTAGTTTTACTTAGACTTTTACCCAAAATATAGGTTTCACAGGCGAAGAATAAATCCGGAAGTCCGGTGGGAGGGGGGATGCATCCCCACTCATCTCCCACGTGGAACCGCCACTGAAACCCAGTCACATAAACATATCAGAAACTGAAAGACAGGACAGAGAAAGAGGAACATTGCAACACATTTCCTATGCATCTATCATTGCCGTAAATAGCTAGCAGAGATGACGACGACGTTGATGATGATGATGATGATGCCGATGATGATGATGATGATGATGATGCCGATGATGACGACGACGACGATGACGATGACGCTGCTGCTGATGATGCTGATTGTACCACTACAATGGCGGTAAAGAGATGTTTCTTTTTTTCTACTACTCCTACTCCTACTACTACTACTACTACTACTACTACTACTACTACTACTACTACTACTACTACTACTAAGATGATGACGAGGAGGAGGATTATGATGATGATGACGATGACGATGATGATGATGATGATGATGATGATGATGATGATGATGATGATGATGATGATGATGATGATGATGATGATGATGATGATGATGATGATGATGATGATGATGATGATGATGATGATGATGATGATGATGAAAACTGCCAGCAGATGATATGGTCTACGTTCGTCAGCATACAATTCATCTTCTGTGATCATCTTCGCTTCAAAGCATGCCTACCTCGAAGTGCTATATTGCGTGTCAGTCTCTGACTGTACACTCAATACACAGACGACACTCCGCGTCTCATCCTCGTAATCATTGCTGCGTCGATTCGAAGGGGAATGCCGACGCAAAAGATAATAACGAAGATAACGAAGGTAACTGAATTCGCGGACCTATCGTTATCTTCGCCTACAAACGATTCACGTGACGTCCGGTGCCAACCCATATCGTGCAAAGAGGGAAACGATGAAATCCAAGAATAGCCCAGAAAATTCTACCGTCGCATTCTTCTAAAGACTGGTGGACATTAGTCTTCCACAATCAGGGCGCAATGTACAGCATAGTGTCTCGAATTAACGTCGGAATAATTAGAGAATAACCGAGAAAATTCTTCTCTCGTATTTACCCAAGATTTGACATTAATTTGTTGCAATTAGGGCACTCTTCAGTATCTCGGATAATAATAATAATAATAATAATAATAATAATAATAATAATAATAATAATAATAATAGTAATAATAATAATAATAATAATAATAATAATAATAATAATAATAATAATAATAATAATAATAATAATAATAAATCGACGGAATAGTTGTAGATATTGGAGCAGCCGGTAGCAAACCCGATTGAGAAAGAAGGCCCACCTCAACCCCCTTCCCTCCTCCTCCACACAGACGCACATTGTCTTTCATACGAACGCGTCTTTAAACAAACACAACACAACAGAGTAGTCGGGGAAAAATACGACGCAACATTAAACCAGCATTACTAAGATTCATGCAGATCTAAGTTCGAAAAACAATATACGGCTCAAGAAAATCTATAATAATGACACAATTCCGAGATATAAAAATACTGTAATACTACTACTACTACTACTATTACTACTACTACTACTACTACTACTACTACTACTACTACTACTAATAATAATAATAATAATAATAATAATAATAATGTCAATTTACCTTCAACTACTGAAGGAAAGAGGAAATGATGATGAATCGATGATGATGATGATGATGATGATGATGATGATGACGGCGACGACGACGATGATGATGTTGCTGTATTGCTGAGAACCACCAACTTTTCTAGGGACGAGTAGCCTTATTAGAGTGCACTGAAGACAACGGATCGCACACCCTGTAAGCGCTTAAACCGTACAACAATGGTACAATGTTTAGCACAGGATGACGAACAGCGGTATACTTACGGAGGAATTGATAGACTGCAAAGATGAGCTTTGATAAGACTGCAATGATGAGCTAAACACCAATCATAACTACCCGTTGTGTATAATCAGGAATAAAATCAAAACCGCTTCAATCTTTAGAAACAATTAATGGTCATTCCATTCAAAGATTCATTTAAGTTAAAGGTGTACGCAGAGGTTTGGCTCGTTTTGATTGGACGATTATTATTTTAGCGTTGTTTAGCAAAGGCCGATCTTTTAACCATTAATTTCTACATACCTGTATTTATCTATCATATTAAAATCTTTCCTCTGTGCCTCTGTTACCTTCAAGCGTTCTGATTGGTTGACTGTTGGTAACCAAACGGTTTAGTCAAGAAGCGTTTGACGAAGCGTACGTTTAATTGTTCTGTCAGATTCAAGCGTTCTGATTGGTTGACTACCAAACAGTTTAGTCGAAGAAGCGTTGACGAAGCGTACGTTCAATTGTTCATTGCAGCGTCATAAGTGTACAACGTCGCGATGCGTTGGTGGGCGATGTTCGAAGACGACGTTGCTATTGGTAACCAAACGGTTTAGTCGAAGAAGCGTTTGACGACGCGTTCGTTCAATTGTTCATTGCAGCGTCATAATGTGTATAACGTCGCGATGCGTTGGTGGGCGTAGCTTGAGGAAGTTGCGCAATTTTAACGTACACAAAAAATACGTGTACAGCGTCACAAATGGTCACAGTTGCGTGACTTTAACGTACATAGGCCTAATTATTAAGTGGCGCAGAGCTTGGCTAGGTGGCATATGTACATCATTGAAACGTTGTTCAGCATGAATTCAAAGATTGGGTATTAGGTATAGGTATTGGATTAGTATTATCCTGCACTGCGAGCGAAGCGAGATTCCGAAAACAGATTCCGACAAAAACCAAACAACCAAACGAGGCCCAAAATACCAGATTGGGTTGGAAAAACCCACACTGGCAACACTGCTCGTAGTCGTAGACGTGCGGCAATGACGCCGTATATTCCAGTAGCTGCTAACAATAGACGAGAAATGCAAATTCTCCACAATAGTATTATCCTGCATTGCGAGCGAAGCGAGCGCGAGCGAAGCGAGCATCGTTCTAGTATCCTATCATGACAATCTGGAGATGAAAGAGAGACATCCTTTCTCCTACCACAAATATCTGTGACACTTCAGAGATTTAACGCATTCGCCTTCCATGGAACTTTCAACACATACATACATACATACATACATACATACATACATACATACATACATACATACACATACTACTACTACTACTACTACTACTACTACTACTACTACTGGGCCTGCTACTACTTCTGCTACTACTACTACTACTACTACTACTGCTGCTACTGCTACTGCTACTGCTACTACTACTACTACTACTACTACTACTGCTACTGCTGCTACTACTACTACTACTACTACTACTACTGCTACTACTACTACTACTACTACTAATAATAATAATAATAATAATAATAATAATAATAATAATAATACCCGGTGTGGAAGTCCGACTCCATTAAATCATTTCACCTTTCAACTCATAATCAGGATCATTTCTTCTCCGCATTCTGCTCTCGCCTCTACCCTTACCTCCCTTCCCGTAAGTACGTTCAGATGTACCGACGTAGGTGGTATAATCCTGGGGTATGTTGCCATTACTTTCCCCAGACCCTCGATTTACCTCGCAGCTTAAGTTTACCACCGCCATCTAGCGAGTAAGGCTGAGTCGACCTTTGGGCTTCTGCGGGAATTGAACCCGCGACCTACTGCTCCATCGTCCAGCGTTGTTACCACTCGTCTAACTTCCCGCCCTCCAAGAAGATCGAGTCTATAATGCAGTAAAATTGCAGGGACAAATTAATTAGGCAATGGAAAGAGTCTTGAGTGAAAACAAATCAAATATTTTTGTCAGTTGAAACTCAGATTCTCTCGGTTAGATTTAAACAAAGCTAATCGAAAGACGATGCGAAGCTCCTCTACCCGGTGCGGAAGTCCGGCTCCATTAAGTCACTCCCTATACCCGGTGCGGAAGTCCGACTCCATTAAATCATTTCACCTTTCAACTCATGATCAGGGATCATTTCTTCTCCGCATTCTGCTCTCGCCTCTACCCCTTACCTCCCTGCCTCCCCTAAGTACGTTCAGATGTACTTGTCAGTACGGCTGGCCGGAAGAGCGTCTCCCGTGCGGTCCGACAAATTCTCTGCCGCCCACCGGAGCCACCTGCGGAATTTCCAGCGCTCTTCCACCCGCTCTCTTCCACCCGGAAAAGGAAAGACTCGGAAGGTCTTAAATATCGAGACAAGTCGACGTCTGGATGACATCAGCAAACATGTCCAAATTGCTTGGCGCCAGATTTTCGTGCATAGATCTATGGAACCACGCAGTCAGTGTTTTATACAGGGCCTTTTAGGAGGGGAGATTTCCCCCCTCCCAAACCTCACCCCGCCCCCAAATCCCAGCACTTACACAAATTTTGCATTGAACTGATTGTGTCTTTTCCCCTCCAACCAAGTCGATTTCCCCCACCCCGAAAACCTCAATTCCCCCCGCAAAAGCCTAGAGTCTGGATAAAAGACTGCACGCAGTGGATGGGGTGGTGTTTTCAACCCCCCTCCAACCCAACCCCCGAAGACTGAAGCCGCGACATTCAATGCATTTTCAGCAATATCAAAGCAAAGAAGAATTATAAATATGAAATATTGTAAACATATTTTCTCTTGCGTGCTATTTGAGCGATCGAATTCGTCTCTGTGGTGACAATTGCCCTGTCTGATGGGTTTTTTCGCTCAAACGGTCAAAATACCTTTTGATTTGGACTATAATAGGCCTAAAGAGGAACTATAATAGGCCTAAATAGACTGAGGTGCTTCTGGTCGGTTGCCTTGATTCGTGGCTTAAGACAGACAGTCTAGGAATCTAAATCCAGTATCAAAATAATAATAAAAAGCAATTAGTTCGCGAAACTCAAGGAACTAGAGATCTTGACAACACTGTCTCTTAAATAGCCACGGCTGGCGGCGCAAAGTCGGAAAATGCGGGGGCGCGGTCACAGGGGACTATCCAAAGGATGATTTGTTTTATTTACAGCTACATACACAAGGTTATTCTAGGATTATCAAATTGGGAGGTGTCGGTGTCGGTAAATTATGGGGGGTCCCCTGCCAAAATAATCTAACAAGCAAAAAAGGTCACCCCATAGCTTAAATGGGGGGTGTTGGGGAGTGTCGGTCTCAAATTAGGGGTGTTGGGGGTATTACGAGATGTCAAATTATCCCTGTATACATACATCCCGCATCCTCCGTCTTTAGAGGCTCGAATCTTTATTCTGCGGTGGAGGCAAAACAGGTTTGCCCAGGCCATGTAAATAGCCAAAAAGTCTTAAACTCTAATTTTAAAAAATAATTAATTAATAAGTTTACAAAATTATAATAACGTTATATTCGAGTGGTTTATGAGGCATTAGCCTGTGTGAAGACCACTATAGTTAAATACTCTTGGCTTTTAATAACCGAGTTTTCCTAGACAACCTTTGATTCCATTTATTGTCTCAGCTGTTACTGCTTTTTCTTTTTTCGTCCAAACTGTTCCATTTGTTAGCGATGGGATTCCGTTGAATGTCCATGGTGACCGTCTAATGGGAATGTCATGGACCCGGATGTTTATCCAGCGACGGAATCCAGAGCTGGACTATCAAGCTCAGCCGTTGCAAAGGCTTCAGCCAATGGCGCAGCCACGTATTGGGATACAGAGGGGTCTGGACCCATATTCGGTTCGAGATAGGTCCAGGGTTTAATCTAGGCCGTTTCCGGGGGAATTGCCCTTTCTCTCCCACCTCGGAAATTTCAAATTCCCCTCTCGGAAATTTTGGCATACTAACAGTAGCACCCTAGCTGACTGACTTACCCCCCGGCCTTGTCAGTTCCCCCCTCCCGGAGTCCAGGAGTCCAGATTAAAGACTGGATCGGTCGTGAAATTCGTCCAAAACGAGTAAGTAGTTGGGGGTGGGGGTGGGGGGTTAGAGGTAGTATTATTTCGAGGAAAACTCAGCAAAGAGGAGACTTTAAAGCGTTTGAAACGACCGACGACATTATTTTGCTTGTCAAGACTTTTGAACCGAAAATTGTCGAAGTGCCTCCACCCCCCACCCCCCTATTCTGGAATCCTAGCTCCGCCGCTGGCTCAGCTGTCAGCCGATGTTGAAGAATGTGGCGGGCGCCCAGGTGCACATGTCAGGCGACGCTCATGGATTATTTAAGGAAAGGGATGGAGATTTCGCTGTAAATAGTAGTTTTATGGACTGGAAATGCTTGCTTTCCGGACCATTCGGTAATGCCTGCCCCATCAGGTCAAGAGTGATGTACGAAAGCCCCGAGGACAGATCTGACAGCGTCGACCGCAGTTCGCCCAGCAGTCAGTCTCGAACATGGACATTGGGGGGGGGGGAGGCGGCTGGATCCACCCATCGGTTGGGTTAGAAATTATTTTCGTGTTTATCGCTGGCGACGTTATTTTTGTTCGTCGGAGTATTGTCTACCTAAAAATGTCGATGTGCCCTCCCCATTCAGGGCGTAGCGACGGTGGGGCATATCGGTATATATACCCCACCCCACCCCAAAAATCAGATCACCTTTAAAATTTTAAAGTGTTTTTAAAGATTTTCACAGTTTTTACAGATTTATACCACCCACCCCCACCCCAATCACATTATACCCCCATCATATTCCTGGCTACGCCCCTGGCCCCATTCCAGAATCTTGGCTACGCCATCACAGACCAGTTAGAGGTGTGGAGAGAGAGAGAGAGAGAGAGAGAGAGAGAGAGAGAGAGAGAGAGAGGTGTTAGATAACAGACAGCAGAGACACGGAGAGAGAGGAGGAGTGAGGGAGGGAGAAAAGAAGGGTAGAAGGGACGAGGGAGGGAGGGAGGGAGGATAGAGAGCTCATTTCGACTGAATCTGCCGCAAATTGCCCACTCGGTTCTCATGTGTTTCGTTTCTTCGTTTAACGGCGTAATAAACGTCGCCAGGTCTACTCTACTCTCGCCCGAACCCGCGAGTGCATGGACGAGGCCGGGGGTCCCTAAGGAGTCCTGTCCGAGTCCGGGTCCGGGTCAGCGTCCCTGGTCCACGTCCGGTCGTTAGACCCGACGACGGGACAGAAAACACCGACTCAAAACTCATTCGCAGTTGTTCGCCGCCGACGACTGACTGACTCACTCACTCGCGTATAATCGACTTCGAATCCATTCTCCAGGAAACTCTCGGCTTCGCTTTTACTTCTTAACTAGAAAGAAACCCGAACTAAAGAAGAAATGAAGCGCCCAAACTGATTTCCATTTCTACGAAGCCTCTGGGAGCCGAAGATCCGCTTTGAAGCGAAAAATGGACACGCAACAGACTTTCCGTATTTGGAAAGCAACACTTGTATGAGAATACAATTATTATATATTTGCCGAAACAGAACGGATGGCAAAACGAGCGTGACTGGAAGTTTCTTAACCCCTTACCTGGGCGTCACGGATATATCCGTCCATTTCATATTGAGTTACAGTTAAATACACGGTTAAGGGGTTAAATGAGAATTTTTATTCTGATCGACAGTGCTTTATAACACAAGAGAATGCTTCGAAACTCATAAGACGGAGAGGTCCCTGTGGTGGTCACGTGGTCTCACCGTCCCAACGACCTCTACGACGCCCGTTATGATTAATTGGAAATGACCTTCAGATGACCTTCACTGTCATCCAGGAGTTGCTCACAGAATAGACAAAATAATACGCTCTTCACGCAGTTCGAATGATGGTTCCCTTTGGTCAAAGCAAGCGTTGACCCAACTGACCAAGACCTAGGTCGAAAACAGCTTTCTTCTTATGGCGAGTGAAGTTCCAGCAGGGGTTGGCCGGGGAGGGGGTGATAGGCAGGGTTGACCCGATGACCTTTATGACCCCTCTGAGGAAATTTACTCACGCGGAAATCGCGGCTCTGAGACAGAGTCCATGTGGTGGCAACGGGCATAATGGCAAAATAATTCACTTCCCTGTGTACAGTAAAATCTATATACACTATACAGTAATAATTTCGTTATAACGGTCTCGGTTATAGCATATATAGCCTACTCGGTTATAAAGTACCGTAATGTACGGTCCCGTGTGATGCGCCACCCGTATTGGATGGCATTTGAATATAACGTACCTCGGAGATATAACATACTCAATTTTACCGACCCACTGAGTACTGTACGTTATAACGAAGTTCTACTGTAGTTGGCAAAGATGACCTTGATAAATGTGAATGTGAGCTTAGAGGCCTTCATCATCCTGATGCTGCGTGGGAGTTGGGTAAAAACGACCTCTTCCCCTCCCCTCCCCTCCCCTCCAGTAGTTTATTAAGATCATAGAACGTGCGTTTTGAGAGTTTTAACGTCCACAGCTAATGAACCGTAATGTAATAATGACCCCCCATTTAATAAGGAGTCCCCAGTCCCCAGTCATTATTATGTATACATGGTGGCACAAAAACAACCGGACTAGTCACATTTGGGTTTGGCATTTAACACAACATTGAACTAACTGTAAAATTTCAGGATATGTCCTCTGTTTGCTGCGATAACAGTGGTTCTCACACAGGGCAGTCCCTACTGAACCACTTTAAACCTTGTTATATTATATTATATTATATTATATATTATATTATATATTATATTATAACCAATGATAATCGCTTGCGAAACTGTCCAATAGCCCGGTTGATAGTGTCCTGGCTGATTTCGTCCAAAGCAGAACTTCTTTCAAACGTTAAATATCGCGAATTCTCTGTCTGTAGACAAAAGCTGTCGAAGCACTCGCATGACTGGGTAGTCTACGGGATTCAAATCCGGACTGTCCGGCGGCCAATTTTCCGGTTCAATGAAGTCTGGAACGTGAGCAGTGACAAAGGCAACTGTTCTTCGTAAACGATGAGCAGGTGCTCCATCCTGCTGAAAAGGGAAATTGTCGCCAGAAAGCGCTACGATGTTTGGCAAAAATCTTTGCTGTGGAACGACATCACAGCAATAGGAACTAATCGATTGTCACTCCGTTTGACAGAATTTAAATATCGGAAAAGCCATGGCGTAGCCAGGGTTCCGGAATTGAGGGGGACATCGACAATTGATCCACTTTAAACTTTGTTATTATTGCTATTATTATTATTATTATTATTATTATTATTATTATTATTATTATTATTATTATTATTATTATTATTATTATTACTGCTCGCTGGCCAATTACCCTAAATTTCAGTATTTATATTTCCAACACACTCACCCTCTCGAGTTTGAAAATTTTGGGGTGGAATTTGAAAGTAGCCCCCCCGCCAACCTCTCGCTGTAATATTTCTTTAAAATAATCCCCCGCATAACACGCCATCAGCACTTGAATAATTCATCCGTGTTCATCGACCGACTATACACTTGTTGTGAGTGAAGAATCCATTGCGTATTACGAAAAAAACTTACAACTTACTCTCCTCCTCCTCCTCCTCCTCCTCCAGCAGGACACACTGAGATGACAGATGGCGACCTATGCGGTTCTGCCTCCTCTCGATCAAAGCGGTGACAAGCGCCGATCGGGAGTGTTCCAGCTGCCGACATTGACGGTCGCTCAGTCGGAGGTTGAATCCGTAATAGGTAATGCGTAGTCCTTTGTGCTGTCCGGGTCGAAGCTACAGTAAGCTATTGATGTGCAAAAATTCAGAGGAGTGATGAAACGAATTATATCCACATTTTCTTGTGTCCCCATCTTCATTGCATCAAACCGTACTAGAATAGTCAATATATTATACCTCAATTTTATTCTAGAGCGTTCGAAATGCCACGAAAAATGGTGAGCTATGTCAAACGACACTATACAAAGTCTTTCAGAAATCTGTTCTCTGTCAAATGTCTACAAAATCGATCGAGAGATAAGAAGGGGTATAAGAGAGCTGGTTTCTTGTATGACCAGTTCTATAGACCACAAAATTATTATATAATTGATAACCTGTTTGACATTTGACAATGCAAGGATTAGCGCTACAGTAGGCTGATATGCAAAATTCAGAAGAGTGAAGTAACAAATTAAGGTAGCTAGTTTCTTGTATCACAGGTTTTACAGACCACAGAAATATAATAAAAATGATACTCTGTTTGACATTGGTCTGCAGAAGTACTATTGCTACGGTAAGCTATAGATATAAAAATTCAGGGCAGTGATAAAACCAATTATATCCACATTTTCTTGAGTCCCCATCTTCATTGTATCAAACCGTACTAAAATAGTCAATATATTCTGCCTCAATTTTTTTCTACAGCGTTCGAAATGCCACGAAAAATGGTGAGCTATGTCAAACGACACTATGCAAAGTCTTCCAGAAATCTATTCTCTGTCAAATGTCCACAAAGTCTATCGTGAGATAAGAGGGGTCTTAAGATAGCTAGTTTCTTGTATCACAGGTTTTACAGACCACAAAAATATTTTAAAATGATACCCTGTTTGACATTGGGCTGCATAGGGACTGTTGCTACAGTAAGCAACTGTAAAATTTCAGAAGTCTGTTGACTAGAATTTATCCACATTTGCTTGTGTCTCGATGTTCATTGCATCAAACCATACTAGATCTGTCAATATATTTTGCCTCAGTTTTATTCTAGAGCGTTCCAAATGACACGAAAAAAACTATTTCTGGAAACCCTTCTGTTCGTCACACATCGTCACAAATGTTTGAACACCCCTCAACCCAGAGTGCATGACGTCATTTATGGATGGTCTCTTAAGCGTTATAACCGAGTCTGTTATAACGAAGTTATATTATTGTGTTTGATTAGATTGGAAATAGCAGCTGCTGATATTAAGTCA
Organism: Metaphire vulgaris; assembly: GCA_018105865.1. Lineage (NCBI taxonomy): Eukaryota > Metazoa > Annelida > Clitellata > Crassiclitellata > Megascolecidae > Metaphire > Metaphire vulgaris. Next base: position 1,630,428 of record CM030869.1, read on the forward strand.
GTTTGCGCTTTCTCAGCCGCAAAATCAAGCCTTGTCTATGAAACGGATGATAACGACATCCTAGCGACACCTGACGAATGCGATGGGACCAAATCTTCTGAATTTTATCCATTAAGCCTGAGTAAGGCGTTCAAATTGTTAAGGTAACATGGAAAATCTTCAAAAATATGAACATTTTAAACAGCCTCATCAAATTTGTTCACTCAACTTCATAAGAATAAGCAGCTACTACTTACTTACTTGCTTACTTACTTACTTACGCCTTAATTGTGTAGCAAAAGTCAAAGTGCGTTAGGCGACCATGTCTTTTATACGGACGCGTCTTCAAACAAACACAGTACATACATAACGTGAGTTAATATCCAAAATAATAATAATAATAATAATAATAATAATAATAATAATAATAATAATAATAATAATAATAATACCACTACTCCTACTACTAGTAATAATAATAATAATAATAATAATAATAATAATACTACTACTACTACTACTACTACTACTACTACTACTACTACTAATAATAATAATAATAATAATAATAATAATAATAATAATAATAATAATAATAATAATAATAATAATAGTAATAATAGATGGTCAGGTTAGTCTAGCAGTTGTTACAGCGTAGAAAGATTTCGTTTGTATATCTCCCCGCGAAATCTGTTTGTCTGTCCGTTCCATTAGACGCCGTGCTTCCGAACACACCAGCTGAGCGAATATTTGGGTATTTGCAGACGCATAGATAATGCTTCTTCATTCACGACCAAGAGTATTTTTTGATTCCCGGCCAAAGCACCTGAGACGCAATCGAATTTTCTCACAGCGAATCTTAGTCTTTGGTTGATTGAACGCAAGTAAAACTGACAAGACGCCATTCGCGCGCCCTAAATTCGCTATTTTAACCCTTTCGCAACATTTGTGACGAGTTAACACGTCACGAGTCCTTAGTGCTCTGTGTGCCGTCCTGACGTGTAGTCAAGTACAGCTGGATTCAATCAATCAATCAACCAATCAATCAGTCAGTCAAGCAATCAATCAAGCAATCAATCAAGCAATCAATCAACTTCTATAGCGCCACTATCATAATGCCCAGGGCATCAGCCGATGGCGCACCAAATCCAAATAGCATTAGAGCCAGGTCAAGCCAGAAGATCAATCCGAAACGGCGGGTGAGCAAGTACGTCAACATACTGGTTGACGTCGACACATGGGGTTTGTTGTGGGCTATATCACGCATGCAGTAGTAGTGAAAGGGTTAACAGAAATGTTTCCTAGATATAAAGAGAGACCAGCAGCCTTTCTACGTGGAAGAAATGAGGGATTGCGGGCGCGGGGGATGTAGGGAGGTGCTGGGGGTGATTGAGATTACTTGGGACAAATAGGGAGAAAGGGAAATACCGTTGCGTAGCCAGGGCTTCACTTTGTCGTCGACGAAACGCAGCGAGATGGCGCAGCGAGGTCTGCAAATATTAATTACTATCACGTGACACTTGAGCGGTTTCCTTGACGACCGACGACGTCATACTTCGGTCGGTCGGTCGGAGTGACCGGCGGTCGTCTTTCACTCCTGAGTGAATTCAGATCAGTGAGAAAATTGCACCTAGATTAAGATATACACTGTAGATGCGAAGCCGCAAAATTTTTGGATGTAACGAAGCTGAATAGAGAGAATCGTTTCTAGACGACTCCACGACGTTAGAAAATACAACGAAAACTCAGAAAAAAGAAACCAAAAACTGGCTGACCGACTTACTTACTTATTGACTGACTGACTGACCGACTCACTCGATGACTTACTCATTCTCTCGCTCGCTCACTCGTTCACTGATTTGATCATCAGCGAGTCTCTTAAAGCACTTTTTCGCTCCTACGCAGCCGGAAATTGAAATAGACAATATTGATATTTCTGTCGTCAGATGGAGCATCGGTCGCGCTCAGTGCGCATGCGCCAAATCGCCGCCGACGCATAATCGAATCATTTGCGAGAATTCTGTTATCTTCTGTTTGAAAGAAATCGCTAGGTTAGCGACGACTTGAAAATTGCCATACACGGCTGCACTGAAGCGCAAGCTGAAGATAAAGAAGATAGATAAGAAATTCAGATATAAGACGACGCTTAGACAGACAGACAGACAGACAGACAGACAGGCAAGACAGACACACTGACAGACAACTGCCATAGCAATGTAAAACAAAACATTGAAACAGCGGTTCTCAACCTTTATAGTGCCGCGACCCTTTTAATTCAATTACCCATGATGTGGCGACCCCCCCCCAACGGTAAAATTATTTTCGCTCACAATGTAAACTGCTAAGAATAATAATTCTACGACAATCAACATGTTCGAAATTGTCTCCATGTCTATCTTCAAATTACAATTATAGTAAAACAACTAGTACGTCGTAACTACCACTGAGGAAATTTTGTACAATAACAAGAAAAGAGACAACCCCATATTTCTGATGGTATCGGGCGACCCCTGGTAAATCGTCATTCGACCCCCGTGGGGGTCGCGACCCACAGATTGAGAACCGCTGCATTAAAAACTTTAAGGTACCCTAATGGCCTAAGCGACTGCTTTCTTTAGCGAGTGCATTTTTCAACGAACCCTACTAAAGATTCTTACGTTCCACGGCTATGGCAGTTTTATCGAGTGAAATGGCTACAAAGTCGATCGCAGGATGAACCGTGCCTTAAGACAACTGGTTCCTTGTAACACAAGTTTTATAGACGACAAAAATATAATAAAATCTATTCTGTGTATGACTTTAACCGATGGAAGGAGTATTGTTACAGTAGCTGCGTGGAAATGCAAAACTTTCGGCGGAGTGATGAAACACTCGAATTAGAATCAGATTTTCTTGATGTTCCATCATCATTGCGTCAAATTGTGCAAGAATTGTCAATACCATCCGACTCAATTTTATTCTACAGCGTCCAAAATACGACAATTCTCGACCATTTCAAACCACGCATTATACGCAGTCTTTAAAATATCTATTCTCCGTCATTAAAAAATTCTAGAGATTGGGCCTACAACGTTTTGACCCAAGGCAACTATTGCGCAATTTCGAAAACCGCCTCCATTTCATGAACTAATCACTAAATCAAATCTATAGCGCCATTACATAATGATGCCCATTTGTCCACAATCCTTGCAATAAAACATTTTTTCCTTTCTTGGTTCCACCGTCCCTCTACTTTGCGACGATAGTTAATTAAAGCGATCATAAACCTGAGTAAAAGTTTTATTATCCCAGTGATAATAAGCTCTTGATCAGTGACCGGTCGAGATATTTACCCAGAACTGCTTCTATTAATTATCATCTGTCGAGAGCTATGCACACTTAATAGCCGCTCGGTAAAAACCAACGGAATTTTTATCCTCTTATTCTGAACTGCATCCTTAGAAACTTTTCGACCTCCATATAAAGGAAACCCTCCTAAATTATAACTATACGTCTGACTTTCATTCTCCGATTTATACATCGCCTAATCGCTCTATTCCGGCCATCTGCGTGTAATTCATTCATATAGCGCCAGTATCGGAAATTACGATCATCATCATCATCATCGCCGCCGCCGCCGCCGCCGCCGCCGCCGCCGCCATCGCAGCTGTCTGAAAGGAACTAATTGTTTGGCTCATAAACACCGATTCACGAAGAATCAAAGCACAGCTGTATCCTTCCGCGCTTGACGGAAACCAGTGCGCACTCTTTCTCACCGCCCCCCCGCCCCACACTCATCGCCAGCGGTTCGCCATCGCGGTACGTCTACCGTGGTACGTTCCCCAGTACCCAACAGTACCAACCAAAATACTGGCGCTAGTTGTTCCTCCTACTACTCGATCAGAAGAAATACGATCAAAATTCCTGTGCGCAAGTACGCTATCCGATAGCGGCTCTCGATAATCGCTATCGTATCGATAGGCTAGAGATTTCATTCGACTCCAGGTTAAGCGGTCGTATCCCCTCCTCATTCCACCCCAACTTTTAATCCAGGAAGAAGTAATCCGTCCGCAACATTGATCCGGACGTCAACGCTTTCATTCCGCGTTCCGATTGAGTCGGATAGGCGGCAAATGGACCTTCGTTCCTCCGAAATGTCCGAAATTCGGACTCAGGTGGACACTGAGCCTCCGACATAGACTGCGATTTACGTCAGACAAAACAGTTTATTAAAATACACGAAGAACTGGCTGTCTTCTTGCCTGCCCACTTGTCCGTCCATCTGTCCGCCTGTCTGTCTGTCTTTCTGTCTGTCCGTCTGTCCATCTTTGTCTATCCGTCCGCCCGCCTGCCTGTGTAGACTCTAGAACAATACTTCTTAACCTTTTTATGGTTACATACACCTGAAACAAGTGTAAGAGAACGAAGTACCCCCTACCAGCCTACCTTATCCCAGGACAAAGATTTATGCTCTGCCATGTATCGATAAAATTAAAAGCTACAACAAACACAGGTCAGAAAGTGGTATACAGGATTTCTCATTACAATTTCTAATTTAGCAAACAAAATGCCTACAGTACTGTATTTGTACAGCGTACAGAGTAGGTTGTAGTAAAAATTCTTTAAAGCAAACTGTATTTCCGGACCATCCTGCGTACCCACCCGACGTGCTTCAAGTACCCCAAGGGGTACGAGTGCCCCCTCCCGCTCCCCAATTGAGAACCACTGCAGTCTAGAGTCTGTTTTCCTGCTACGCCGGAAGCTTGACGGTAATTTGAACAGCGCAATAGCTTAATCGCAATGTCCGTTTATCGTCTGTTATTACCAATCTCGTCTCTCAATCGAATCGACCGAAAAACGACCCTTCGCAGAGAGAAGAAGAAGAAGAAGAGGCAGACGATGGAGGTAAAGCCGACCGCTCGGGGGCGCCACTCGTCCTCTCGAAGATAAGCAATTGCCCGACGACGCGGCCAAGAGAGTCAATCGTGTTCGAACGTTAAATATGAAGTATAGCGCAACTCAACTCCCCGCCGGTAAACGAACCACTCTCTCTCTCTGGTTTATGAGTATCTGGAACTCTCTTCGCTTTCAATCTTACCGTCTAAAGAATTACAATTTTTATCTTCCCACGCATTTCTCTATATATACGTATGTGTAAGCGCGCGCCTGTGCATATATATATATATATATATATATATATATATATATATAATATATATATATATACCTTCACCTGATTGTACTGTATATATATATATATATAATCGTACACTCTTAGAATCACGCATATGTTTATATATGCGTGATTCTAAGAACGTACGATTATTTTTATAGAGCCTCAAATCTTTTCCATTTTTGTGACGTCATTAGAGTCCGTGTCTTTCGGTACGGAATTAAGCACATGGGGTGGGGTGTATTCTCTCTACATCGAACTCACGACATCAGCAAAAATTGTCTATTAAAATTGGAAATTTGTCTTCTATATAAAAGAATCGATGTCTAATGAATTAAAAATTACAAATTCCGAACCAGATTTTTCCGCAACAAATCTTCACATTCTATTCTTGTAGACGTCATTGTTAATTGGCAGAATTATCATCATCATCATCACCATAATCATCATCATCATCATCATCATTACATACAGTAGTTGTTATCACACGTAAAGTCGTTTACAGAGTTAAGCAAGTTAGATGTTTAAACAACTTGTCCAAGTTCCCTACGCAGTGACTGGGGTCAGATTCGAACCCGCTACCCTCCGGTTGCATGGCAAGAATCCTACCACTACTCCCCACCGCCTCCCCCATATAATTGCCACCACCCTTACAGTCGTCCATGCAGACGATGCCACCTTCTCTTTTGATCTCTCCGGTGATTCTACCATAGCGATTAAGTAGTGTTTGTATCAACCTTGAAATAAATAGCTGAATTCCTTGAAATTAAACCGATAGGTTGGATTTTGGTTAAGTGTGCAGCGTAAGATGGCATGTCCCTCCTCCTGCTGCTGCTGCTGCTGTTTTACTGGGTTCTGTTCCGATGGCCAAAGAGAAACCCTGTTAAGGTTTCGATTCCTGGTTATGACGCAATCTCACGGGGTTTAGTCCTTGTCTAATCGCATTCGTCGTTTAACAGTCATTTTGAATTAGTCATCAATTGAACGGTCGTCTGTAAATGTGTAACTACAAACACACACACACACACATACACACAAACACATGCAGACGCACAAAATCTCTCGTCTCTCTCTCCCTCCTCTCTTCTTGCTTCTCTGTCTCTGTCTCTCTAAACGGATTTTTTCTTTCGAAGGTTACAGATGCTTTAGGGTCGTTAGGTGTAACAGCTAATGTAACTCTAATGTAACTTAGTGTAACAGGTAATGTAGCTCTAATGTAACTTAGTGTAACAGGCAATATAGCTCTAGTGTAGCTTAGTGTAACAGGTAATGTAATTGTAGTGTAACTAATTGTAACAGGTAATGTAACTCTAATGTGACTGTAACAGGTTATGTAACTTATTTAACAGGTAGAGTAACTCTTAGATTTCAAATCCAAAGAAGAAAAAGCACAGGTCATTATCAATCGGAGATGAAGCTAGGCGCTCGAAAAGGTAAAAGAAAGGTTAGCGAAAGGTGAGCACGCTAACAAATAGGTGACAATCATACGAAGAATAAATAACTCCAGTTGTGAAATACACCTGAAAGTCACGTGAACATAAAACGAAACCAGCATGACGTCACGACTCCTAAATCCACGGAGCTTCCGACTTATATCTAGTCGCCGTCGACTTCACGCTCAGCATGGACTTTTAATTGGTCACCAGATGGAGTCTATATGGTATTTGAAAGCGAAGCCAGTTTTCCGCCATTTTACGTCGAGTGTGCGTCAATGACAACTAAACTCTTTAGACATCTAGACAGTCGTTAGCTTGCATGTTACCATGACAACAGTGAGGGTAAGAGGGTGAACAACTTTTGCTTCAACTTTCTTTTCGCCGTCTTAGCCAATACATAGGCGCTATCTAGTAAGTATTAGTGTCTATGGCGCATGCTTGCTGTGTCGCCTAAACCCCGCTGACAATGAAGAAGAAGAAGAAGGCAGAGATAGACACGGAGGGTAGAAAATCCTACATTTTGGGTAGGAGAGTAGGGAGAAAATAACCCGCATGCTACGGGGTAACGCATCGGTCATCGTGACATCTCCTGACCCTTGTCTTTGTCGTCGAGTGTTACAACGCCTACAGAAACTCTCATACCGGAACATCCGTCGGTTTTGACGGATTTCTAACCTTGAAACGTCCAGCGCCATCTGGCGATTGGCGCCTCGCCCGACGGGTCTCTCTCTGCCCCCTCCCCTCTCCCTCCACCCAGGTACACCCCGCCGTCGCCCCAATCCCCCTTACCCGTCTTCACGGCAGCAGCAAGTACTCCCAGAGACCCTGAGAACCGACAGACGCCGGGGGTGGTGGTGGTGGTGGTGGGGAACGGGTGCCCCCCACTATTTCTTTTTTTTTCGGGGGGGGCCGCCTTGGGAACACTGACGCCGGGTCTGGTAATTGCTTAGTCGTCGGTCGTTCGCGATAGGAGGTCAATATTGAAACACGCGTCAAAGGTTTTTTAGACGCCGGTAAAACTCGTTCCTCGCGTCCCTCAACGTTCACCTCCCTCCCTCCTCCACCCGCCCCCCCCCCCACAAACCGACCATGCCCCAGCGTCCCTCTCTCATCCGTGGCAGTCTCCCAGTCTACGTCTTAGTCTCTAAGATCCTCGTTTCCAGGAAAAGGATTCTTGAAAAATGCTCCTTCTTTGGAGTTCTTATGATGCGCGGGAACCACCCCCCCCCACACACACACAATCACAAATACAGTAGAACTTCGATATAACTGACTCCGTTATAACGTATCCTCGGTTATAACGTACCGCAATGTACGGTACCGTGTGATGCGTTACCGTATTGCATGGTAATGGAAACAAATACCTAGGCCCTATAATGGATATATAAAAGTACTAAATTTTACAGACCCACTAAGTACGTTACAATTCTAATTCTAATATATATATATATATATATATATATATATATATATATATATATATATATAATGGTTATAACTTTTCCGGATGTAAATCGATTTTAAAGAAAATTATATCTCTGTGTTCGCTAGAAATTTTGCTTAGAGGAGATATGATTTTCATTTATCATTTATATTCATTTTATAAATGTCTCGTTATGCAGCGCAAATTATTTGCAGTTACAAAATGTAGCGCATGTGTGCTAAATTGCTGCAGAATTAGAGAGCGAGCTACTAGGCAGATATTATTTTATTTCTTTCAGTTTATGTAGAACTATTACTAATCTAAAAGATATTGACAGATGTCGTTTTGCAAGTCAAACGGAAACTGCAGAAATTAGATTTTCTAATGTGAAATTTGATTTGAGGAGGTAGATTTATATTAGATGTACTGCTGTAGTTAGCGGATTCACTTCAAAACAAGTGATAACTCATTCGTTATAGTTTCAACTCCATCGCTGCTGGCGAGAAAGAAATTCATGTATTGTTTTGATCTATTATTATGTAATGTAATGTAATGTGATGTATGTTTCAGGATTTTATTTTATAATACTGTATAACTGTATAACTGTATATACTGTATGATAATGACCTGATTTAAAATGTTTTAGGAAGCAAACCAGCAAGTGTGAAGACCTCTATACTTAGGCATAATCTTAGTATCTAATAACCCAGTTTTTTCTGGATAACTTTTCAATCCGTTTATTGTTTCAACGGTTACTGTTTTTTCGTCCCAACTGTTCCATAAACCACCACTGCCCTGACACTGAAACACTTTTTCAGGTCGCCTGTCTCTTGTATAATTGTAAATTTGGATAATTAATAGTAGAATAGGTAAAGGTAAAGGTAGGTCCCGTACTCGAGTCCGAGCGTTGGGTTCCGGCGCTTATCTCCGGCCTGGACAATCAGCGACGCAGGTGGCATTAGGCCATTAGCCATTAATCTGGGGTAGGTTGCCATTACTTTCCCCAGACCCACGTTTTACCTCGCAGCTTAACGCTGCTTCTCAGTTTACCACCGCTTTCTAGCGAGTAAGGCTGAGTCGACCTTTGGGCTCCTGTGGGAATTGAACCCGCGACCTTCTGCTCCATCGTCCAGCGTTGTTACCACTCGTCTAACTTCCCGCCCGCAATAGGATCTAGTTATTGACATTGAACAATTTGAAGTCATTTGCTATTAACGTTATTCATTGTAAATAGATCTCTACGACGGAAACTGTCGGACAGACAGACTTAGAGATAGACAAAGAAAGGACAAGCAGACGAACACTGCAGAGACGCACAGTTAGACACACAGATACAGATACATCGACGGGGTTCACATTGTGAGTTCGATGATAAATACAATCTGTGTGTTGTCTGGCAACTGTGAAGTCTCCTTCGATTCTGTTCAGAGCGAAACAAACCCGACGACAACATCTTTAAGACACCGGCGACAACAATGGGCAACCGAAGAAGAAGACCGCCCTCAAGGCCTCTTCCAACTGGCAAAGCCATTCCGCGTCCACCAGACAAAGCCACGCGTTCCCTCCTTTCTCTTCTTCTTTCCATCCGTCCATTCTGGAGATCGAAGCGTCTGCCAGTGAAGAGATTCTGAAGCAATATGTCTCTTCAAATCGAATCAATTAACCCTTTCGTTGCCACGGTGTGCATGAAATACCCCCCAAAGTCCCTTTGCTAACATCAACCAGTATGTTGACGTGCCTGCACGTCATGCCTTCATGACAATGACAATCACGAGACGTGATAACTCGTCATGACGGGCAACGAACGGGTTAACAGACCAGAAACTGAAGGCCTCTGAAGAATTCGATTCGTTATGGTAAGCTGGCGAATGAGCGGAGAGGACGAACGAGCTAGCCGACGCGGCGGTGTTCGAGCGCGACACGGGGACGGTCGTCGGCCGTGATGCGCCGCGAGAGAGAGAGAGATAAAGAGAGAGAGAGAGAGAGAGAGAGAGAGAGCCGCTGTTACACCGTATATAAATCCGAGTTCTTTCCGCCTCGACCTATGTTCGTCCAGAAGCGCTGAACGGTTAAGAGGCTGATCGCACCCGGGTGGATCGACGACTCCGAGAGGTTCTCTGCTCTGCCGACGACGACGACACGCTTGACTGAACTTCTGTCCCCAAAAAAGACGAAGAATACGAAAACGAAAATGAACCACATCCTACTTCTGACGTTTCTCTCTCTCTTCCTCTACGCCTCTTCTAAGGTAAAAGCTTCATTCATTCATTCATTCATTCATTCATTCATTCATTCATTCATCCATTCAATCCTTTCGTTCATAGGTTCGTTCATTCAGTCGTTCTTTCTCCGCTATGTCTTTCTTCTTTCCTGTCGATATCTTTGTATGTCTTATTCTATCTCTGAAATGTCTGTTCTCTTTTGTGGCCCAGTCGAAGTCCGATCTAATGAGACAAAAATTAGTCTTGAGTGAAAAATTCCTTCTTAAATAAAATCAAGATATCCAAAATACATTTCGCTTAGAGCTAAGAGCTGGATAATAATAATAATAATAATAATAATAATAATAATAATAATAATAATAATAATAATAATAATAATAAGAGAGAACAACGAAAACACAGCAAGACACAAATTGAATCGAATTAACAGTGGCGGCTCCAGGATTTCTTAGTGGTGGGGATGAAATGAATTCACAGGAAGTTGGTGGGCGGGAGATAACAAGAGAAGGAAAAATCAATAAACTTTGCCGGAAAAGGCTGAAAACAGGGAATTCTCCCTAATTTTACTACACTTTTACGGAAAAGTAGGTCGACAAGCAAAAAAGGTCATCCGCAGTTTCCTCCCCCGTAGTTTTACTAGACTTTTACCCAAAAATAGACTTCACAAGCAAAAAAGAGTCCGCCAGTGGGGAGATGCACCCCACTCAACCGACACTGCGAATGAATTCGTAAAACATTGGCAGCAAAAGTATTTTTGATTTCAAAGTCGACTTGGCATATTCAAAAGCTTAAGATAAAAATGCTGCATTGGCCAAATTTTTAGAGACGTTATAATTAAGCTAAAACCGTGGTTCGGATATTGTTTGCGACAAGACAACTAATATAGTATATTACGCCTTACGGGTTATGTAACGAAGACCCAAAGTACATTGTAACCTTTTCGACCCTTTCCTATCTCTTCTTTAAACACACTACAAACACGGTCAAGTAATTAATCGAAGAATTTATTTAAATCATAAAATAAAATATAATTATGATAGCGTACTCTCGTCCATTAAACCATGACATACCACAAGATGACTTCCCATAATGCCTACTCTATTATATAGCGCTTTTCCATTAATTTTTCCTTTATTCCCTCCTTACCATTTCCCACTCCGAAAACGCGCTCACATACATGATAACGACGGAAAAGATCAGACGACTCTAAACTTTTGGCCGCGACTGTCGGTCTTCACTACGTCTTCTGTCCACGCTTTCGCTAACACGTAGATATATGATGGTGCTAGGACAAAATGTACGCGGACAAAATGTCACGGACAAAATGTCATCCTAACTCTAACCCTAACCCTAAACCGTGATATTTTGTCCGTGACATTTTGTCCGCTGACATTTTGTCCCCATGACATTTTGTCTGCGGACATTTTGCCCGGCCACGGATATGATATATTAATATTTCGCCTTTCGTCAGAGACAAAAGCGGCAAAGTTAATTTCTTCGGAAGATCATGAAAAAGCAAGATTAAGAGTTGGGCAAATTTTGCGAAAGACTAACATAGGCCTAGATTACTCCCAATGATAATATCTTTGGTTAGCAGGGCAAAATCATCTTCATATCTTCGGCTGCGTTTATATTACAGCAAACCGCAACATTGTTCCAAAGGCTGGAAAGCTTTCTGATGCACAGTAGCACTATAAAAGTGGTATCATTACGCGCACCGCATTGCATTGTATAGAAACTCTGAATGTCGATGTCAGTGTAAATGATTCAAAATTTAGAACAGGCTTTTATTATAAAATGCCGTTCAAAACTTTCATTTTTCATTTCTTTTCGATCCTCGCTTCCAAATGATAATACTTTGATATTTTAAACTGATACTTTGATATTTTGATACTTTGTATACTCTTGTCTGTCTGTCTGTCTGTCTGTCTGTCTGTCTGTCTGTCTATCTGTCTATCTGTCTGTCTGTCTGTCTGTCTGTCTGTCTGTATATCTCCCACTATTTAAGAGTGGGAAAGTCAGTAAGCAGCGACCAGGAAGTTTTCTCCCTTCGCCATAAAAAACCCGCACTTGTCTTATTAAGGGGCGGAAGATGGCCGAGTGGGTTACGCGCTGGAGCGATAGGCTGACGGACGGAGCGAGAGGTTCAAGCAGAGGCGGATCTATGGTATTCGGCGCCAGGGGACAAAGTGTACGTTGGCGCCCCTAACAACTGACAAGCAAAAAAGGTCCTCACATCGTTTTCGGCGCCCCTCAACTCTCTCTCTCTTCATATAGTGTTGACGAGCAAGAAAAGGTCCTCGCAAGTGTTTCTTCTACTTTATTGTGCATTTCAATTACCCAAATATCCAATTTTGGCGCCCCTCACCTCGGTGCCCGGGAACATGTGTACCCCCCTGCCCTCCCCTAGATCCGCCTCTGGGTTCAAGCCTCGTTAGCGCCCCCTATAGTGGCGAATTTCACACAGGCAGTGATGCCTCCTAAGCCACCTCAAATCACGCTATAGTCTTGTCTTAAACCAGCGAAACTTTTCCTAGAGCGTTCTTTAAAAAGGCGCTACATAAGCCTGTGGCATACCCAAGGTTCAGGAATAGGGATACTTGAGAGAGAGAGAGAGAGAGAGAGAGAGAGAGAGAGAGAGAGAGAGAGAGAGAGAGAGAATAAACTCGTAACGGAATTATTTGTAGGGGTTCGCGTATTCTCTTCCATCATTCAACACTTCCCCCTCCCCAAAAAAAAAAATCTTTGACTATACTGCACAAATCTAACAGCCAAGGGGTCGTCCATAAATTACGTAACGCGATTTTGGCACTTTTTGCCCCCTCCCCACGTTACGCGACGTAACAAAACGTCAGACCCACTAAAAGATGACGTAACAAATCCAACAAATCCAACAGCCAATCCCATTCAGAAGAGATGGGGCCCGGATCCCGTTCTTTCTTTCTCCCACCCCTCCCCCACCCCGCCCCACACGCGTGGCGACTATGCCAACGGCATCATAAGCTGCACCATTTCCGCTACAATCTGTTCTGTTCTGTTCAGAACATCGATCGTTTTCATGCGACGCCAGAGATTTCATTTTGCAAATGCCACACGAGCCACGCAATCGGATACAGATATAATCCATACAATCCTTCATAAAGCCAGACTTCGTAGAATTCTGGGTAATTTCTCACCTCCTCCACCCTCCACCCCACCCCCGCCCAGTGTTTAATCTAGACTCCTGGACTCCGGGGGGAACTGACAAAGCCGAGGGGAAAACTGACAAAGCCGGGGGAAATCTGCTAGGGAACTGCTGTTAGTTCATGTAGTATGCCAAAGTTTCCGGAGGGAATTTGAAATTTCCGGGAGGGAAGGGCAACTCCCCCCCGGAAACGGCCTAGATTAAACACTGCCCCCGCCCCCATCCCCCGTGACCGACTTGGCTTAATGAGCACGAGCAGCAGATACTCGTCTTTTTTCGTAACTGGTTAAACAAAATAATACGAGTCGCTATACAGTAACCCAGGATTCCCTGCGGGGCTGCCATAGAGTGTCAAAACTATAGACGTGTGATGTTGCTTTAATAACCCTTCACTTGAACTGATTTTCGTAGCCTTTGTGTGCGGCGTCAAGTCTTAGCACTCACGATCTCCTTCGAGACGTGACGTTTACTTGACGACATTGAGACTCTCCCTTGTCCCGAGGTGTCTGTCCTCTGTGGAGTGTGGAGTCAATATGCAAACTTCTTAGTGTCAAAATATTTTGAATTCTTCTAAGTTCTTAGCTTTAAAACGATGTCTGCACAGAAGCGAAACTATCCATCCAATAATCAGACTTAGGCCAAATGAACCTCATCATCATCATCATCATCATCATCATCATCATCATCATCATCATCATCATCATCATCATCATCATCATCATCATCACTATCATCATCGCTATCATCATCATCATCATCACCACTATCATCATCGTCATCATCATTATCATCATCATCATCATCATTTATCATCCGCTGAGCAATGGCATGAACCAGTTGTCTCAATGAAGTCTTCTCATGAGTTTTCCTGTGGGAATCTTGTACTAGTTTTTTTAAACAATTGAACCTGCCTGTCTGAATATTAAACTTTTACCAGACAGATAGAAATTATGTTGTTCTTAACCTCCTCCCACCCAGTAAAAGTTCGGCAGCTGAAATTTGTATATTTCGCTGTGACTTTGCAATGTTTAATAGCAAATAGAAAAAACTGCTATACAGGAAAGATTAACGTAAACCATTTACACTACGTTTACGTTTGCAATTTAAAGTAGGTTTTCCTAAATCTTAGGCCTACATCGGAATAAAATATTGTGGACCTAAAGGTTAAAGAAAACCCTTTTAAAATATATCTTTGGATACTATTTTGTCTGAATTTCTAAGTCTTACAAAATCAAGCCATACCTGAAGAAAATATTTTAATTACTATTCAAATATCGTTGAATTGTATAATTAATTCTTTATAATGTCTCCACCGGTTTCATGAGTTCACCCTAAAACCATTCTGACGTCATTCGACGTGATTCACGAGCGAGTGACGTCATCGGGCGTTAGTTGCGTCGTCCGTCATTCCGTCCTGTGACATTCATCCCTGGTTCTTACGCAATCGACCCATCGTCATTAGCGTCAAGCGCCCAGTGGATGAAGAGCCTCGTGGACCGATGGTAGTAATCATGAGAAAACGTTAACTCAACGTGTCTTCGACTTTAAAGTATAGTCACTCTGTAAGTGACTAATTTTTCGTCCTGGTGATCAATTTCACGGGTGGCGAGTGGACCCATTCCTCTCCCCCTCTTTGATCAAAATCGACCCCAAACCAAGCAGAAAATTTGGGGGCCGATACCCACTGGGTTTTTTCTATTTAGAAAACTGGTCAATTTTCGGCATCTTCCATATATTATATCTACAAATCTGCGAAAACAAAACGCTGGTCTAGAGAAAGCAATGGTAGACTACTCTAGATTAATGGCATAAGTTACCCCCTTCCGATGCTGAAGGAGGCCCAAAACACTTCGAAATTTTGAGGTCATGAACTCCAACAGTTGCGGACCATTGGGGTATTATAACTATGGACTATTACTCCATAGTTATAGCATTGAAATTTAAAAACAAGTCAAATAACACGGGGTATAACATTTTCACATCGGATATAGAATATTTAGTGTGTCTCCTTACTGATTGCAAACATAAATAGTATATTATATTAAAATTAAAATTCAGTCGAATAGAATATAGTATCATTATGTATGATTCATTCAAAAATCACTATTACAATTTACATATTACACGAAAATTCAACATTGTAACGTGAAAAGAATATTTAACACATCTCAGTTGGACATTAACTGTAAAAAGAAAAATAGCCCCAAGAATCAGAGGCCCGTGCCAAATAGCTACGCCGGCCCCCACCCACCCTCCACCCCCTCTGAGTGGCTCTAATTCCGCGTCGCTGTTTGCCTATTACGCGAAGATCAGCGCCTATCTTCGTCTTTTCTATACACTCTGGTCGTTCCTTACGGGCAAACATCTGTCCTGGACGCGAGCCAGTCGCACGCAACACATATTGCTGTGGAGTTTCTAGAAATCAATTTCAATAATTCAATTTTTTTAAGAGTTCTACTAATTCCACCATAGACCTAACGTCGTAGTTACAGGACGACTCATGTGCTATAGCAGCATCGTCTTCGAGCATAAGCCTATATATCTGTGCTTGCGTGATTTGCCAAACGCTGGCAACTGAGTCGAGGAAAATAGACAATGTGATGAATGCCGATCCTGAAATG
Organism: Metaphire vulgaris; assembly: GCA_018105865.1. Lineage (NCBI taxonomy): Eukaryota > Metazoa > Annelida > Clitellata > Crassiclitellata > Megascolecidae > Metaphire > Metaphire vulgaris. The sequence goes on from CM030869.1 coordinate 1,646,445, forward strand.
AACTATTTTTGCACGTTGTCGCTTTTAGCCGAAAGCGAATCCAAGATTTTGGCACACGATTTTGGCTTAAAATAGGGGGTTATCAAGCCCCTCTAGTAGGTTCAAGGTTGCTCATATATATATATATATATATATATATATATATATATATATATATATGCGTGTGTCCTCAAAAGCAAATAGATACTTTTTAGTCGTGCTTTTGCATTTTCCTGTTCCATTTGGGATAAAAACAAATCGGGAAAAATTTTAGACATCGAATCAAACATATTTAGTACTGTCAAACAGCCCCTATATTTACAGTGTGTGAAAAGTCTTGCATCGGCTAATAAAACCGAAGTATTTTAAAAATTTTTGATATTATTATCAGATTTTCTTGTAGAATTGGACAGTTAGATAGATTGTTTTGTATCAATTTTAATTCTGCCTTCATTTCTGTATGTGATGTCAAAGATTATGACTTTTCCCAGACTTTTATGAGGAAATATGGCCACTGTGTGATTTCTCGAATCTTTGACTAAAATGGTCACTCGCGGGAGTTCATTTGATATGGTGCGCGTTCTAACTACTTTAGCGCAATAATTGCTTTTGAATTTTATAAGGTAGCCTTGAAAGGGCCGTTTTTATTTATTGTTGTCATTAGTACTAAATGGGCAACCCTTGTTCTTTCTGATCTAAATGACATCTGTGTTACATGAATGGACCAATTTGACAAGGTGCTCATGTGTTATGATGTGATTCCAGGCTGCAATTAGAGACTCAATCAGCTCGAGCCTTTTCTGGGCTGATTCTTGGTAATCTCGGCTGACACTACTACTGTACATTGTGCAGTATGTAGCAACTACTACAAGTTCTCAAAAACCGAAGTGTCAAGATCAGGTGATCTGAGCCGGCAAATCAATGGACTGAACTCCATGATTCTTCTTCCTACAAGCAACAGTTTTGCTCTGAGACAGGGTGCATTGCAGTCCTGAAACAAATACTTGCTAGAAACAGCTGTTTAGCCAATGGCACATACATTTCTCTAGAATATCTCTAGAATGTCAACGTATTTATCTGCATTCACCATCCAGTCAACAATATGAAGTCTCCCAACCCCACTGGCTGCCATGCATCCACACTCCATAACTTTCGTTAACACTGACATGTTTAGGCACTCATTTTTCTATTCTTCATGTGGAAACCTTCTTATAAAAATCTTGGCCATGGTCGCATAGACTGCAAAATGTGCTTTCATCACTGAAGAAAACTTTTTCTCATGACTGACACAACACAGTATTCTAGACAAGGCCTTACTAATGAATTATATAGTTTCATTCAGAAGAAGTTCAGGAAACGTTAGCTTCCGGTTATCGAAAATGTTCTGATCAGGACTCTATTGCCTCTGGTGGCTGACTTACTGGGCCGAATAAGATTCGATCTGTCGTACTTTGTGTATCCTTGTGAATTCAGTAAATTGCGCACAACCATGCTTTGATTACAAATATTCAACCTTTGCATCTAGAAAATGAGTACATATACATTTAATAACATAAAGAAACAACAAACATAGTCTAACGTTTTTAAATGATTCATTTTTAATAAAGGGTCAAATATCGGTGAAAACTGGCTGCTATGGGATGTTTTGACATTTTTAGAGGGGATGCTGTGTAGCACCTATGATAAAGGGATTAATACACCAGTCAACTCAGCTGAGAAAAGTGTATGCACACTGCAAATTTCAGCCTGATATCTGCTGTTTTTCTCAAGATATTAAACTTTAAAAATCGTAAATTTAACACGTAGCGTTGACTCGTGATTAGCCACGAATCTTCAAAATATCATATCTCTGAGAGTTTTTTACAAAACTAGCTGAAAATTTCAATTTACTCAACTTAAAACGTACTTCAAGCCCTGCAAAAGATCTTGCAGATCTGAGATGGTAACGTGAACAATTGTCTAAATACTGGCTGCATTGTCATGGAATGACCCCCTTTGTAATTTTCAATGTAAGTGTGACAGTGGTTAATACGGGCCTATGAATGCCAAACTTGGTAGCAATGATTTTTATTAGAAAATGAACAGTTTAAACAAAAGCACTTCAATAAAATCTACTTTTAAAATTTTTTGGACATTTGAGGACCACCTTTTCTATATATATATAAAATATTTATATATATATATATATATATATATATATATTCATGCGTGTGCGTGCTGGTAGCGTGATAGAGAGTAGGTAGTCGTGATTTTGACAGAACCAAGATGCTTTCCGAAGGTTGAAGCAAATCGTGGAGAAAATATTTAAGAACGTATCAATCGTCAATTGAACCACAAACAGCCTAGAGTAGCTTTCAAGATAGATTTAATAAAACACCGCAGATCTGAAAATTGTAAAGCCAATCACAGAGAGTCCAACAGACAGACAGACAGACAGAGACAGATACAGACAGACAAAGAGGTTGACTTCTTATAGACGACGCTGATCCAATATCCTTGAGCAAATATAATCGAAAATACGATTTGAACCAAATGGCGCTATATCAATTTGTCGACCCCTACATACTCTCCATCCCCGCCCCCCAATGAAACATGGAAACGGATTGAGATCGTGAAGACAGAAGCAGCTTATAACCGTTGTAAAGTATAAGCACAGACATTCAGGTCCTAAACGATATCGAATCGGATGAGTTTGTGAGTAAGTAACGGACTGCGAAATGCAGGCGCCCGCGGGGAATGGAAGGCAACCAGAAAAACACAGAAGAGTTCTCCTGGTTTTTTTTAGAAATACGTACCTACGGTATTTGGCGCCAGTAGCAAACGGGAGGGGTCTGAAACCCGAATTAGCAGATTAAGAAATCTTTAATTAGCAAATAATAACATTCTATCAGGGATATTTTACACCCAACACCCCGCAATTTGAGGTCGACACCCCCAAATGGTAATGTGACAATTATATGCATACAATATGCATACTAATTAGCTCCGGACATCCCCAATTTGAGGTCGCCCCCCCCCATTCACAATCCTAGAAATATCTCTGCATTCTATTGACGCAAGATTAAAACTACAGAAGATGCACTTTTCCTGCTTTTACTGATGCGAACTGGTCTACGATGTGTCCCTCAGAGTCAGTTCTTTTAGTTTCTGAGTTGAGTGGAGCAAGTCACAGAGTTTTTGGCGTCCCCGCTTCAAGCGACGCACAGTGCATCTGCCCCCCCCCCCCTCCCCTAAAGCCAGGTACGCAATTTTGTCTTTCATAAAATCGTGTCATAAAAACTTTATATTCGCTCAGATGAAAATATTAAAACGTTTTCTATATTCGACGGAATTTGATCCGCTATAGTTAACGATTAGCCTACTTTGTTAGAATAAGATTCGCTTCATCCTGCTGTGTGGATGGGGTAGAATTCTTTTAGGGAAAACTTGACAGTTTTCGGAAATAAATATTCAAAATTGGAGCATATAGAAAATAGTCTGCGAACATTTATCGTGCACAGAAATTCGTAGTATTATTCACAACTTGCAGTCTTTAAATTGTATACAAGTTACCAACCACTTCTTGCTTCTCTGAGATAACTGGCGGTCCGAAAGTTTAACAGCACCCGAATTTCTGCCAGTGGTCATGATCAATAGGACACGAAAAGGGGTAGGGACATGCATGGAATCGTTACCAATCACCAGGTAATAACAACCCCAGGTAATAGCAGCCCTCTGCTTAAAACGCACCAAGACGCATAAAAGATAATTTCCCTTCAGAAACGAACCGTCAATATATTCGACCCCGCCGAGTTCGTTAATCAGCATCTCCCCTTGCTCCTGCACAGTGGCGTAGCGAGAGTGGGCAGAGGGGGCGAAGCGCCCCAGGCGGCACTTGCTCTATAGGGGCGGCACTTTCAAGATTTCTTAGATTTTTTTGCTTGTCGGAGACTTTTTTGAAGAGTTGATAACGTTTTTTTCTTTGCTTGTCAGAAAAAACTTTTCGGAGAATTGAGGACGGCAATTCTGTCTCGCCCCGGGCGGCACTTTGCCTCGCTACGCCACTGCTTCTGCAGAAGGAACCCGCTCAGAGAAACTGCGTTCCTATAGTTCTCTCGTACCGCAAAATATGCGTCTTCTTTGATAGATTTTCAGCGGAGAAAGTGAGTTATCGCCAGAGAGAGATTCCACGCTTATCTTCCCCCCTCCCCTCCCCCTCCATCCTTTCGTTCGCTGTTTGGCGATGAAAGTTTTTCGCGTCCATAATAATGAAGAACTGCTTTTCGAAATGCGAGGTCAAAACAGCAAAACCATCAACAAGAGTTATTGAACTTTTAAAAACATAATCTCTGCATCGACGGCGAAAATATCCGCCGTGTTATCAATGACTGTGCACTTAACACTGCGGCTAAATTCAGTTGATTACAATAAAACAATGTAGCAATTATTATTTACAAACAAATTCGTTCTAGGGCCAAGTGTGAAAACAATATGTGATCGTCGGTTGAGAGACTTAGACAGAGAGAGAGAGAGAGAGAGACAGAGACAGACAGAGAGACGGAGATTGATAGAATCGTAGGCATCATCGAATGGGTCACCCATGACCTCCGGTGTTTCATTAAAGTGTAGCGGTTTGAATGAATGTTTTATTCCCTGAAGCATTCGCTTTATGCCCGGCAAAGGAGTCACGTGACATCGCCGGTGACGCCGCCATTTTTGAACGATCTAAACACTGATATATATATATATATATATATATATATATATATATATATATATATATATATATATATAACAGGCAGACGAGAAACAATAACGATGCTGCTTTGGTGCAGTCAATGTTATAAGTGTTATAAGGCTTTTGAATAATGTGATCTCTCTCTCTCTCTCTCCCTCTCTCTCTCTCTCTCACCCATACACACAATAAGACTTCAACAAAATTTATAGTCTGACCCTACACATCGAAATAATAATCATCTGAGGCCGTATCCAGGATACCCCCCCCCTCACCCCAATCCAACGTCGTATTAACAAAATCATAACATTGGCACAAGATTAAAACTTCGAATGCACTTTTCCTGCTTTTACTGATGCGAACTGGGCTATGATGTGCCCCTCGAAGTCAGTTTTCTCAGTTTCTTCTCTTTCTGCGCTGAGTAGAGACAATGTTTTATCCAGACTCCAGGCCTTTGGGGGAAGGGGGGAAATTGACTCGGCTGGGGTAGGGGAGCAGCACATTTCAATGAACAAAATTTCAGTGCCGGGATTTCGGGAGGGGTTAATTTTGAGGGTTTGGAGGGAAATCTCCCTTCTAACAGGCCTGTGTAAAACACTGAGTAGAGAGCAAGAACACAATTTTATTGGCATCGCCTTCAGGCAGCGCCCAGGGAATCTGCCCTACCTGGCATGCCCAAGCTAGGTAAGCCGCCGATCATCATTATTGGTGACAAATTTTCGTGACGTAAAGTGGTCACACGAGATGCTTCGATTAGCGACGCACTGAAAATGATCATTTTCTTTCTTTCTTTCTTTCTTTCTTTCTTTCTTCCTCCGGGTCGTTGAAATCTTACTACCTGTAACAACACCCCCTTCATATAGCGAGACAAAAAGACGCCGCCTAGTGTAGATGTCTCTTCAAATGGTCGAAATGATTGATTACTCGATTCGTTAATCGCTTAACTTTTTCCAGTACAGGTAAAACCGATTTAGAACAGGGATGCGATTAATGATGCGCCTACAGTAAAACTCTGTTATAACGTACTTAGCGGGACGGTAAAGCTCAGTGCGTTATATCCGAGGTACGTTATATCCTAGGTACGTTATATCCGAGGTACGTTATATCCTAGGTACGTTATATCCGAGGTACGTTATATCCGACGATATCCGTTATTTTATCCGAGGTATGTTATATCGTTTATATCCAATATCTCGATAGCGCATCACACGGGACCGTACATTGCAGTACTCTATAACCGAGGATACGCTATAACGTCATATTATCCGATGATACGTTATATCGAAGTTCTACTGTAGTTTTTGAGAACCACAAACAAAGGTGCAGTGGAAGCAAGTGCATTCACTTTTTTTGTAATGCAATCTGGAATATTAGCGATCGGTCTGTCGCTTTGCGTCTAAACAGTCCTGTGATCGACACAATTAGAACGGTCCGGAGTGATCATTATAACTCGTCCGACAAACGATTCGACGTATTCGGCCATTTTGGTCGGTTGGTTTTTTTATATACTGAACTGCATTATGCAATTGTTTTATGCCAATAGCGAATGGGGAGAGTGACATCAACCTTGGCAGACATTTTTTAAAAATGCAGATATCATTGTATAGTGTGTCGCTCAGGGTTATTTCTAGGATTATCAATTTGGGTGTGTTGGTAAATTATGGAGGTCCCCCGCCCAAAAAAGGTCATCCCATAGCTGAAATTGGGTGGGTGGGTGTTGGAAGTGTCGGTCTCAAATTGGGGAGATGTTGGGAGGTGTTAGGGGGGGTGTAAAAATATCCCTGGTGGCCCTATAAATTAATCAATAGACTGCAAGAATCGTCGTGGCCGGTGGGACGGGGGAGGGACAGGGGGGGCAGAGCTGAGCAAACTCAATTTCATAAAATTTCATATATTTGCTCAAAATGTTCCTTCAACGTAAACTCTCCAGCGTCTTCAGCAAACAATTTCAAGTACAGTCGACTTCTTCCGTCGCATCTGTAAGAAGTCTCCTCTGTGTCTCTGTCTGCCTGCATATCTGCCCGTATTGTTGCCTGTCTGTGTGCTTGCATGCCCGCCCGCGTGCCTGTGCTTCTGTCTGTCCGTCTTTCTGTCGAACATTAAGTGCTAAAAGTTTGTCCTAACACTTATGTGCGTGTGTGTGTGTGCGCGCGCGTGGGGTGCTGATGATGGGTATCTGGGTTGTTCTAGAAAGTTCCAGAGTTCCAAGGAAGATTGATTCGATCTCAAAAGCAAATTAATTGTTTCGTATAATAAACCACTTTCTGTTCTGACCACAAATTCCTTAAGACCCCTTTTATCTCTCGATAGACTTTGTAGACATTTGACAGAGAATAGATTTCTGAAAGACTTTATAATGTCGATTGAAATAGCCTAGTTGACAATTTTTCGTGGCATTTCGAACGCTCTAGAATAAAATTGAGACAGAATAATATACTGATTATTTTACGACGGTTTGATGCAATGTAGATAGAGACACAAGAAAATGTTGTTTTAATTGGTTTCATCACTCCTCTGAATTTTTCATATTACTGTAGGAATATAGTCCTTCTACAGGCCAATGTCAAACAGGGTATCAATTTTATAATAATTATATTTGCGGTGTATAAAACCTGTGATACAAGAAACAAGAAACTATCTTAAACACCGACTATATATAACCCCTTTCCATCTATATATCTATCTATCTAGCTCATCCCCCCTCTCTTTCTCCCTTCCTTCCTTTCTCATGTTATGGATTCATCTGCGACAAATTTCAAAAGACCATCAACCGCTTGGGGAAAAGTGCGGACAAAGAAAACGAAAAGAAAACCTAAAGAGAAAAAACACAATCACGAAGTAAAACACTGGTCGAACGAAGGATCGCAAACAAACGCTGGGCTATTCTTCTTTCGGGAATTCGGAAAAAGTTTCGAAATTGCGAAGGTTTCTACGTTTAGTCCAAGTTAAAAAGATCCATCGTTCTTTCAAAATCGAAGATCATTTGCGAAATTTGAAGCGTCTCCGACCGTTTTACCAGCAAAAAAGAAGCAGTTTAAAGCGAGCGGAAAATGCACGCAATAATAATTATTCACCGTCGAGGTCAAAAGCTACGCCATGTTTTATAGCAAGCTGTCGCGCCGGTGGAAATCTCCGATAAATTGTCAACATTTGACAGTTAGATTCTGCAAAGTGAAATTTAGCCTGAGGCTTCTCTGACCAGAAAGACAAAACGATAAACATTAAATAGACCAACAACACTAAAATATTTATTGAGCGGAAGGCGGTGGGTAAGAGAACAAGGAAAGACCGAAGCCCCTGCTATACATGAAAAAACGATAAAGGAAAGATGATGAGACAGATTTGGCATAGCCACCGGGGGGGGGGCGGCGCACCAATATTCTGGTTGGGACCGTTCGTTGTTGAATTTGCGCAAAATCGTTGCGAAATTTCCAGGGGTTAGGGCCAGAGGCGTAGCGACGGGGGGTAAATCGGTATCTATACCCCAAAATCAGGCTACTTTAAAGCTTTTAATGTGTTTTTGAAGATTTTCAAAGTTTTTAAAGATTTATAGCCCCCCAATCGCATTATCCCCCCAAATAAAATTCCTGGCTACACCCCTGGTTAGAGGTAGGTAGCATGATCTAAGAGAGGAGAATGTAAGACTGCGTGAAGAACTCCAGCCTTTTCTTGACTCGTTGACTTTTGACTTATTTATTTACCCGGGAATGTCGCTGTACTACACCCCCCATTCCGGAACCCTGGCGACGCCACTGTGAGACGGTGATGCAGCAACGATAAGCGAAAATGTGAGAAGCAGTGGCGTAGCGAGGAGGGGGCAGTGGGGGCGAAGCGGCCCGGGCGGCACTTGCCCTAGGGGCGGCATTTCGGAGATTTTGGAATTCTTATCACGTTTTTTGGCTTTTGATAACGTTTTTGCTTGTCAGGAAAATTTCGGAGGCGGCATTTTTTCTCGCCCGGGCGGCACTTTGCCTCGCTACGCCACTGGTGAGCAGCATCAGAAGAGAGAGAACATTTTTAATTAAGACGCATTCAAGCGGCGAATACTTATGATCAAAGAACGGGCCAATGACACGCTCTTCGCTCGACCGGCGTTTATACTAATCAGTTATACGAAGAACGGCTTCGGACTTTATGGATATCCTAAAATCAAAGGATATTCACCAGAGGTCCAGAGAGACGAGAATTTTATGAAGTCCAAATTGGAACTTAAGAAATAAGCAACTGGGATAGGAATATGGATGAAAACACATATAAACAGAGAGGCAGACAGACAGACAGAAAAAAAGAAAGACAGAGAGAGAGAGACAGGAGAAGAGAGACAGAAAGACAGACATAAAGAAAGAGAGAGACGCAGAGATAGAGACACACACAGGGAGAGAGAAGAGACAAAAGATAGAGACAGACACAGACACACTTAGAGAGCCAGAGACAGAAAGACAGACACATAGAAAGAGAGACACACAGAGAGGGACACACAGGGAGTGAGAGGAGACACACAGATAGATACATAGAGACAAACAGACGGAGAGAGACAGATGATCTGTTTTCAATTTAGCCCACCACTGGGGCTAGTGAAAGAAATAAGAAGTTGGCGAACAGCTGCAGACGAAATAAACTGATGGGATTTTTGCGCCATCTGAGAAACATTCGACACCAACTTATTCTCAATTTACGACATCACTAGCTCCGCTCTCCTGGCACATTCCAGATCCGAACATATATATATATATATATATATATATATATATATATATATATACATATATATATATATATATATAACACACACACACACACAAAAACTTATATAAAAATATATATATATATATATATATATATATCGGATCTGGACAAGTAAAAAACTATTAAAAACTATATATATATATATATATATATATATATATATGTTCGGATTTGGAATATAGTATATATATATATATATATATATATATATATATATATATATATATATATATATATATATATATATACGATGCTGCATCACGTGACCTCGTTGGCAGTTAGTTTAGTCCATAATCCTTAAATTTCTCGTCCCCTTCAAAAATCTAGCAATTTGCTTCCAATATTCTACATTTTATCGATGACATATTGAAATAAAATAGAAGACCTCTGCTCTTTGATCTTTAACCTCTTAACCGTGTATTTAACTGTAACTCAATGTAAAATGGACGGATATATCCGGGATCCCCAATTAAGGGGTTAAAAAAGAACAGCTACACACACGCGCGCACACACACGCACATTAAGCAATCTCTTGCATTGTAACCAGTGTATCATTTTCCAACCACACTGGTCAACTCTATGCACAGCAAAGTGGAAGTTTGATGCTATCAGCCAACCACATTAACTTATTTAGCGTCATAATACTTTTAGAACTACGATGGTAATTCTTTCCCCACTTCTTGTTCGAGTCCATCAGGATTCCTACAGAAGGCCAAATGTTTGAATATGAAGAGCAAATAGTCAGCCTTTTCCATCGATTTCTACAGAATTTTCTTTTATTTTACGTACTTCTAAAGTAAAGTACAAATACGTTGTTATAAACTAAGTGAATGAATGAATGAATGAATGAGCGATGATGAGTGATGAGTGAGTGAGTGAATGAGTGAGCGATGAGTGAGTGAGTGAGTGAGTGAGTGACTGAGTGAGTGAGCGAGTGAGGAAGAGATGCAGAGAAGAGATAAAGAGAGTGGATCGGAGATGTGGGAGAAAGAAGCACAAGACAGAGGATTGGGAAGAGGAAGAGTATGGCGAGGAAGATGCCTGGAAGGCAGGCAAAGAGGATGAATAGTGGGAAGGAGGAGGAGGAGTTTGTGACTGATGACTTTGCGACTGTCGTGTCATTACGTTGATGATGAATGAAATACGTGATAACGGTCTCTGGCTTTCCGTCTTCTCCAAATCTTTTTTTATAAATGTCGGTGTCTGGTTTACAACGGCCGTTTTCTGAGACAGAATGACAGAGATCCGATGACATTTTGATACTTCGGGGGTCAATTCAGTCCATATGTCAACAACAGAAGCTCATTATGTCAGTGGTAGTGGCTAGCAGACGGTTACTGTAATAATAATAATAATAATAATAATAATAATAATAATAATAATAATAATAATAATAATAATAATAATAATAATAATAATAATAATAATAGATTCAAAGCTGTCGCCTTCCACGGAAATTTCACATAATAGGCCTAATAATAATAATAATAATAATAATAATAATAAGGTATAAAATAATGGTAAAGTGGCTGTAAGGTCTGCCTGTGTGAGAAGACTCTAGACCCCTCTTACGCTGTATCTCTCGATCGATTTTGTAGACATTTGACAGAGAATAGATTTCTGAAAGACTTTCTATAGCTGTCATTTCAAATGGCTCATTATTTTTCGTGGCATTTCGAATGCTCTAGAATAAAAATTGAGGCAGAATATGTTGACAATTCTAGTACAGTTTGACTCAGCTAAGCTGGGGACACACGAAAATTTGGTTTTAATTTGTTTCATCACTCTTCTGAATTTTGCATATCAACCTACTGTAGCACTAGTCCTTTCATTGTCAAATGTCAAACAGGGTTTCAATTGTATAGTATTTTTGTGACCCCTCAACTGCTATAAATACTAGAAACGTCTTATATCTTCAATTGTTAACAATAGTAGCAGTGTTCTGCTATCCTCAACTGCTATCATTTGCTATACAATCAGCTCCTGCTATATGGTCCTATTACTGGTACGTTATCCGATAACTTTGTGTAAGCTC
>CM030869.1:1660418-1897918 GCA_018105865.1 Metaphire vulgaris
TTTTGGCTTGTCAGACTTTTTGGGCAGGGGACCCCCAGAATTTACCGACACCTCCAAATTGATAATCCTAGAAATAACCCTGATCATCATCAACATCAACGTCATCATCATCATCAGCAGCAGCATCATCAGTATAATTATTATCATTCATCTTCTATAGCGCCATTTTAGTAATTCTTTGGCATCAGTCGATGATCGCTTCTTGATTTGAATTGCAATACCTCCTTCAGTGGCGGCTCCACAGGGGGCCCGGGGGCGTGCCTCCATCTATTGAGTGCCTGGTCCCCAGTGGCCCCCTGTTGGGACCCTATACTTAATACTACATACCTAACAACAAATGGTTGGCCCCATGATTAGAAGTTGCCACCCCCAACGGCCCCCCACTTGCCAAATCCTGGAGCCGCCACTGCCCTCCTTTGCCAAATCCAATAAAAAGTCAGTCCGATTTTCCGGCCCCAGTTATGGCGCATAGGCAATATAGGGAACCATAGGCTATACCCACCCTCAAATTCAAACAATTGCTCCGCCACGTTCGATGTCTCTATCGACTACTCTGCTTCACTTCGCATAATTCGCCGCAAAAAGGTGAAAATAGAGATTTAGTGCGATCAGTGCAAAATGCCTTTTACGGTTTTCTGCTAATGCACTTCTATTCATGCACTAATTCTCTAATAATAATTTATCTATTATATCGATATTCTAATAATTATCAATAGGCATCTACTGTTCCCAACCAGCACAACGTTAAAATAGACGTTGACTACAGATCTAATGCATTCAAAGGGTTCATAACTCCATCGTATATCTATGGCTTAGAGTCGATTGTGTCTGACTCCCCGGACCCTACCCACCCACCCACCCACCCACCACCCCACCCACCCACCACCCCACCCCCCATATCGAAGATTTTCCTATATGGAAGGCCATTAGAGGCCGCTTTTTTTAAAATAGGCTAATGGCTATAGCACTAGTTTATTTCAGAGTGTTGAGCCTTTCCAGGCTTTTATAAAGACCCGACTCTTTGTACCAGTCATGCTCTCTCCTGTAACATTATTTGCGTCCGGGGATTAAGAGGGAAGGTAAGACGCTGTACAGATATTCCTTATTTGGATCACGTACCTTGGATATGTCCCCAGGGGCGCTCTTTTGGAAATAAGCGCCTTTAGTCACAGCGTAGACACGTAGGGTCTGATTTCTCGATGGAATGTTATGCCTCCACTCCTTCCTCCTCCTCCTCCTCCTCCTCCTCCTCCTCCTCCTCCTCCTCCTCCAGCTCCTAAACGGCGGTGAATGTCGGAGAAAACTATAGAGAAGAAACTTTCGCAGAAATATTAATTCCTTCATTTGTTTCCTCCTCGATTGTCCATAAAACTCAACCCGCTGCCCCAGCAACAGTCCCATTAATCGTATTTTTAAAAAAAAACTGTTACATGTTTATCGTACATTGTACGTTATATGGGCCGTTAGAAGGACAGACCGATAAACCAGAAAACTCAAACTGGGAAATTCAAAATGAAAATATATCAACACACTGAAAGGATACAGAAAAAACCCTCATGTCCACTGTCATTTGTGCTTTTGCAGCGGTTCATGAATTTATTTTTCGTATGACGGTGGGTTGTCGGTCAGGGCTACTGACTCCCCCCGCCCCTCCCCCCCTCCTCCCCACGATCCACTCTGTTCACAGCGAGAGGGCGAACTTTTCTTGCTGTCACTTATACTTATTATAATAAACTATAACTTACGCAGACTAATGAAGCAACTAGAATTCTTCTCCCACTGGTACGAGTTTACCACCCCCACCCCATTGGTCTGACCCTCAGATACCAAGCTGCCCACTTCAGATGCAACCTCTTCTCCCTCTGATCAGTCGTGTATCAATTTCATCGAAAGGAGAACACGTCGTCGTTAGAGAAAAACTCGAGAAAAATCAGAATTTTTCACTTCTTCACTCGTCAGCAAAAGAGTCTCACTTAACTGTCCACTCAGGTTCATCTAGAAGCCACTAATTTATGTATAGGCTATACATACGGTGTGTCGGTGTGTGTGTGTGTGTGCCATGCGCATATGCATACACATTAGTGTCGCCACAGGGGGGCAAACCTGCCCCAGACCACCTACCAGATTCGCGCAAATCCTGTGAGAAAGTTTTCTGTCGATTGGGGGGGGGGGAGGTGAAGGGGTAAGGAATCTGAACGCTAGTCACTTTTGCCCCCCCCCCCCCAACCAAAAATTCCTGGCGACGCCACTGTGCACACATGCGATATATTATAGAATTATCAGTATACAGTAGCATAGTATAGCAAAACAGCATAAGTAGTGTGGCATAACAGTACATAAGACTACAGTATAGGAGTACGTATAATTGTTCGTGTGATTCACTCTAATCCTAAGCGCCTAAGAATAAGCAGCTACTGCGGTACTGCTTCAAATGCGCTACATAAATTCACGAGATTTTACTTGCTTGCTTGTTTCTCGTGAAAGTTAGAAGTGTCTATAAGGTGGCTTTGTGGGAGCAGTATAGGCCTGCATAACGCAGTTAAGCACGGCGCTATAGAGGCGATATTAGTTAACGTATAGGCGGCGATCTGTCACAAAACTTGGGGTGTCCGCTGTCCAGACCTCCCACGGGATGGACAATTCCCCTTCTTTTTTTACAGAGGTAGGTGTCCCTGCAATTTTTTAAAGTTTGAGAAGTCAATAAGTGAGTTTTAGTGCATTTTGGACATAAATCAAAACCTGTCATACAATGGACCAGATATATTGAGACAAGGCCCTTTCCTCGATCGACGTACAGTACTAACCATTCCACAAGATATTATTCGGCAGGACTTTCATTTAGTTGACGTCCCTCGTTCTCGTACAGTCTCTGGCGCTAGTGTGTAGCATAAAATGGATGGGAGGTGTTCTATTTCGAACCCTGTAGATCGAAATAGAGAGTGGTATTGTTGATTATTCTTGCAATATTTGAAGCAATGAAGATGGAACAAGAGGAAAATGTGGTTTTTGTCAGAAAATTTCTTCAAATTGGCTTCTCTCACACAGCGAATTAATAATAATTATAAAACTTGTTTTTGTTGTCTATAAAACCTGTTGTACAATGAATCAGATACTGTATCTTAAGATGCGGGTCATCTTTCGATCAACTTATTACTAACCATTTCACAAGATATTATTCAGCAGGACTTTCATTTACAGTAGTTGATGTAGGCCTATTGAGTTCTCGTAATCATTGACTCTATAGCAGTGTTTAATCTAGGCCGTTTCCGGGGAGGAAATTGCCCTTCCCCCCGGAAATTTTGGAATACTACATGGACTAACAGCGGCCCCTAGCAGAATTCCCCCGGCTTTGTCAGTTTCCTCTTCGGGTTTTTCAGTTCCCCCCCCCGGAGTCCAGGAGTCTAGGTTAAACACTGCTCTATAGTGTGTAGTGTGAAATGGCCGGGAAGTGCCCCATTTAGAGCTCTGTAGATCGAAATTATGAGGGCCAATATGTTTTACCTTCGCAACATTGGAAACAGCGAAGATGGGGACAAGCAAAACTACTGTAATTATGGTTTTCGTCGGAGCATTTCTTCGTTTCGCTGGAACTTTAACACGTCTGCTGTGTATATGCATCGTTTCTTGAGCTTCCATCTTCAGTGAGTCAAATCATTGTGGAAATATCAATATATTCTGTTTTAATATTATTCTTGAGCGCTCGAAATGCCACAAAATGGCTACCTTCTGTTCAATAGACCTTCAATTGGCTATGTGTCACATCGGGAATTAATTATAAATGGTGTTTTGTTGCCTATAAAGCCTATATTTGTGCAATGGACCAGATATCTAAGAAGCGGGTCCTCGATCGATTTACTAAATAGCCGCACAGACTTTGTTGCTAAAAACCAAACTTGAGGCAACTCTTGTACATGCTTAGATGCTTAAATTGCAGTGATTATGTGGGGTGTCCAGCAGCTATTGGACACCCATGGCTCAAACCCTGGGGTGTCATGACACCCCAACAATCCCATGATTGCCGCCTATGTTAGTTATATTAGATATGTTTGCAAAAGAGTTTGTTCTTAAATCACACACACATTATCGAAACAGTCAACCGGATAACGGCTTCGTAGCATAGCGAACAGAATGCCCGGTTCGATACAGTATGATTCATATATTACATATCTTGCCTCTTTGCGGACAAGTAGAACGACTGCTTAGTAAGAATGGTCTGATAAATAATAATAGCCTCTTGAAACACGTTGATGGAACGTCAGATTTCAGATGACAGAATGGTCTTCCACAAATTCTTGGCAATTTTGTCAAACTTAACGAATCTCTCCACTTGATAATAATAATAATAATAATAATAATAATAATAATAATAATAATAATAATAATAATAATAATAATAATAATAATAATAATAATAATAATAATACTTAAAGTGACTCGGTAGGGTGGGAACCAGTGTTGTGTCCATCCAAATCTAGTATCCTCTATAGTACTGATGTCTATTTTGAAATCATTTACACTCGTAGCCATTACTCTCTTCCCAATTGTGAAATGCCTTGACGTCAGTGCAGTGAAATTTCGAACTGCACACTCCCAGTAACTCGCAGGATTGTTCCGCAGATAATTATTAACAACCGCGTAAACTGCTGTAATAAAGGCAGACGAAAGGAAGGAAGGAACGGTCAATTTTTAGTTTGCCGTCAACGATTATTATCCGCGAAAATATCCCGAGAATCACGCCGCTTCGACTAATCGATTGTTGCCGCTGTCGTATGCGGGGGCGGACCACCCCCCCCACCCACCCACCCCCGCGGCCCCTACGATCGAGGGCGTCATTAGAGCCGTTAAGAGGTCCGTGCGCCACTTATCTTGTCTTGTCTTGCCTTGTCTTGTCTTGTCTTGTCTTGTCGTCAGCCGTCGTCGCTTCGAAGGGTTGACCGCATCATGAGTCGCTTATGATCCGGGAGTCAATTGTCCAATTACGTGCTCCCCGGGCGAAGAGCTGTCTACGGGAAAAGAGGAGGAGGAGGAGGAGGAGGGAGGAGGAGGAGGAGGAGAAGGGATGCAATAATAAAGGGAGCGGTCGCGGGTGGGGGTGGGTCCGGATGGGAAAGTCGCGTCTGCAGGGAAATGGACGCAACTATAACGAGGCGCCGTCATCCAATTACGCGGATTGTTTGAAGTCACTTTATGACCTTTCCTTTGTTCTCGACGGCTCTTGAAGAAGATCATTGAACATCATTGTACAATAATTAATTATGCAAGAACATTCTTAGTACAGCCATTCGGGGTCGTCGTACGCCAGCATCTGTTTCTACGAGATCATGAAAACTAGGAACCAGATGAGAAAGATTGAAGATCAGCGCGGAACATAACCCCATGGCGGCTTCAAGATTTGGCAAGTGGGGGCCGTTTGGGGGGTGGAACATCTAAGCAATGAGGGGGATTATTTGTCATAAACCTGGACTAGTCTAGTTGCTTAGAATGAATGCACTAAGGTATGGGGTCACTGGGGGCCAGGCATTCAATAGGGGCACGGGCCCCCAAGTCTCCCCTCTGTGGAGCCACCTCTGAACATAACCACAAAACATTCGTTCGATGTCAAGGTTTTGGTTATGATGAGGATTATTATTATTATTATTAGCATTAGCATTATTAGCATTAATATAATTAATTTCATTATTATTATTATTAAGATAATTTTATTATTATTAGATAATTTTATTATTAGTAAGATAATTTTATTAACATTATTCGATAATTTTATTATTTTAAAGATAATTTTATTACTATTATTATTAATGTAATTTCATTATTATTATTATTATTATGAAGATAATTTTATTATTATTAGATAATTTTATTATGAAGATAATTCATTATTATTATTATTATTATTATTATTAGGATAATTTTTATAGCGCCGCGTGAATGAAGAAGGCCAAAGTCAGGGTCACTTTAACAAATGTCACTTGAATGGGATGGTGAAAAGTGAGTCTTTGGATTCCATTTGAATGAAACATGTTGTTTTCGTGACGTTCGCAGGCAACGAGTTCCATATCAGTCTTGGCTGGAGGTGGAACAAGTAGGCTTATTTGTAATATCTCTCCATCTCAACCCAGTAGCCTCGCAGAGAAATAGGCGTAAATTTGGATTGAAAAGTGGGGACCCAACTCCCGTACCGTCCCCCTTCCCTAGCAACACAGTCTCTAAAAAGGTGGGGCGGTCGAGCCTTGAGGCCTAATTGAAGTTAACGCATATGCAGAACAGCTCATGAGAAAAGCATTTGACGGCTTCCGTGATGGATGGATAATCGGATTAAATATCAACAACATACAGTCTGGAGATAATAGTTTCCTACTGGGCATTACATATCGCAGCCGAACTGCAAGAGATAAGTGCGAAAATTAGTGCAAAGGAGACAAAAATAATATAATTACCAACGCTCTAACGCTAATGAAACTTTTCAAATCACTGTGGACGATGGCGAATTGGAGTAAACTATTCTGTAAATAGAGGAAGCAAATTCAGTCGAGACTCTGGTTGCAAAGACGACGTGAACACCAGATTGGCAATGAACAGAGCAATAATGATCATGATCAAACACAAAAACATGGTAAAGCAAATCGATAAGAATAATTGTGACCAATGTGGTACATTCTGGTAAAGATCTCTCGTATACGACCATGCAGCAACCTACGCCATACATACACCAGAAATAGAAAGGAGAGACTTAGACCCTACCTAAGCATTTGAAAATAAGTGCATCGCAAAACTGCTGCGAATAGAAAGGTCACACATAATTATAGGCCTAAACGGCCTAAAGGAAAATTACTGAAATACAGTCAGTGCCGTATTAACCATGGCGCAACTGGCGCACTTGTGCCAGACCCATTGGTTCAATTTTTAAAATTTTTAAATAAATAAATAATGTTAACTCACGAACAATGAATTTTAATAAAAACACAGTACTAACTGTATTTCAATTCTAATAAATATATTTACGGAAGTTTTCTATATTTTTAAATTACTGTTCATAATTATTTTTGGCAGAGGTTTTAAACTTCGAACTGGAGGGTTGAGGGCCTTTTAAAGTTTCGTTGCGTTGTTTGCGCCAGGCCTTCAAAAAGTTAATCCGGCACTGAGTACAGTAAAACTCGAAAACTGCGATACTTTGATAACGTTACAGGAAAGAGCAAAGACGCCAGTGTAGCGTCTGTGATAAAAGGACTAATGGGAGGCACAAAAAACCTGCCAGATTACAATATCCTGATTAGATAACATTGCTGTGCGATGTGGTCTTTCTGGATCCCACCCACTACGTGCAGTTTTGGGCAGAAAACGACAGTAGTCGCTTACCCGAAAATTTGGCGTGATGGGCCTCAACTTTTTGAACCCCCTGCGTTTAACAGCGATTGCAAACGGGATCACAAAAGACACCACATTAATTTAAACTACTTTGACAACCAACTAACCTACCCCAAATAATCAACGCCAAAAAATTTGTATCCAAAGGGTTGACCCTCGCCAGAGAAAACTAAATCCACGAGTGAGGGATTGGAAAATATTCACCGTCCATCAAAACACAGAACATTGGTTTCACATGGCTGAGATAAATTTTAATCAGAGAAAACGCTCGCTAATATCGACTGCAAGTGGATTCAAATATGTTTAGATTTTCTTTATGGCAATAGCTTTTTATTTACATTTTCATTTAGGACTGGCTTTCAATTGTCTGTACTGTATCTTCGGTTTTTCAGAAGATGGATGTGAATTTTCACAAGGTAAGGAGTACCAGAGATGCAGATAATAAGCGGTCTTTTGACTCCATCAATCACCAATCAGCTTTTGGAGGATTGGACAAGAAGTCTTTTGATTCAATCAATCACCAATCAGCTTTTGGAGGATTGGACAAGAAGTCTTTTGATTCAATCAATCACCAATCAGCCTTTGGAGGATTGGATAAGAAGGCTTTCGATTCAATCAACCACCAATCAGCTTTTGGAGGATTCGACAAAAGACCTTTTGATTCAATCAACCACCAATCAGCTTTTGGAGGTCTAGACAAAAGACCTTTTGATTCAATCAATCATCAATCAGCGTTTGGAGGATTGGATAAGAAGGCATTTGACTCCATCAATCACCAATCAGCTTTTGGGGGATTCGACAAAAGACCTTTTGATTCAATCAACCACCAATCAGCTTTTGGAGGATTGGATAAGAAGGCATTTGACTCAATCAATCATCAATCAGCTTTTGGGGATTGGACAAGAAGGCTTTCGATTCAATCAACCACCAATCAGCTTTTGGAGGTCTAGACAAAAGACCTTTTGATTCAATCAATCATCAATCAGCTTTTGGAGGATTGGATAAGAAGGCATTTGACTCTATCAATCACCAATCAGCTTTTGGGGGATTCGACAAAAGACCTTTTGATTCAATCAACCACCAATCAGCTTTTGGGGATTGGATAAGAAGGCATTTGACTCCATCAATCACCAATCAGCTTTCGGGGGATTCGACAAAAGACCTTTTGATTCAATCAACCACCAATCAGCTTTTGGAGGTCTAGACAAAAGACCTTTTGATTCAATCAATCATCAATCAGCTTTTGGGGGATTGGATAAGAAGGCATTTGACTCCATCAATCACCAATCAGCTTTCGGGGGATTCGACAAAAGACCATTCGATTCAATCAACCACCAATCAGCGTTTGGAGGCCTCGACAAGCGTACCGCTGATCACGACAGATTCTCCGCCTGGCAAGAAAGCGAGCGTTCCATCGATTAGTACATCGTTGACTTCAACTCCTTCGACTCCTTTTTGTTTGAAACGGTAACTCTCTATTTACTAACAGCTAGAATAATAATATCGATATTAATGTCGTCACTGTTGTTTGTCAGGATTCAGGAACCTGTACTCTCCAAAAGAAGGACACGCAAAAGCTGGAAGCATTCGAAATGTGGCTGTGGAGGAGAATGGAAAAGATTAGGCCTAAGTGGACGGACAGGAAAACAAACGATGAAGTACTAGAGATGGTGGAAGAACAAAGATCGTTAATCAGCGCCATCAAATAAGACAGAGGAACTGGATTGGACATGTACAGTACTAAGGGGAGAAACATTGCTTAGGACATTAATAGAGAGAAGTATATCAGGAAGAAAGACAAAGGAAGACCAAGGAAGATGCTATTGGACTGGATGATGAAAACAGGTGCACAACGTCACAAGACCTATGCAGAAATCAAAGAAGAAGCAAGACGCAGAGAGGAATGGAAACAATGGAGCCCTGAACCTGTCCCAGGACAGAGAACATGATGATGATAACCCAGCAAGAGACATTATCATAATTATATCTTATGGATTTTTAATTTGTTCAAAACCAATTCCAAAACACAAACCAAGCCTATGCCTTCAAAACTAATGGCATTCCGATAATTTTGACAGCATTATTTGGTAAATCAGTATCAGTGTTTTATCCAGACTCCAGGGGTGTTTTTTTGGGGGGGAGAGATTGAAGCCTTTTGGGGTATAATTTACTTGGATGGAGGGGAAGACACACAGTTCAATGCAAAATTTGTGTAAGTGCTGGTTTTTTGTCTGAAACACTGATCAGTATATCACTCCTTACTCTCTTCACAAAAGTCGAATATATTACAGTAGCACACTAAAGTGAACATAGCTAGTCTGACTTCAACTCTAATACAATAGAACTTCGTTGTAACGGACTCTGTTATAACGTATCCTGGGTTATAACGTACCGCAATTTGCCGTCCAGCGTGATGCGCTACCGATATTGGATGGTATTGGATGTAACGTACCTTTGATGTAACTTACTAAATTATACAAACCTGCTAAGTAGGCTACGTTATAACGGAGTTCTACTGTAGGTATGAGTTGATATTGTTAATACTGAAACTTTGGTTATATCTGTTGTAGAATTCCCGAAGCATATCAACATGCTAATACCAGATCTCATCTAATCCACAGTTTTACCGAAGCATCGTACTTACTAAGAGACCCAAAACGAAAAAGAACTGGAAGACATTGATTAAGCATCAAGCATTGATATCGTAATGATTAATTAATTCGTAGAAAGAAGACCTTTTAATGAACTTGACTTCGTAGTTTAATTCTGGATCAAACTGTTATCCAAGTCAAATCATACAATGGGTATTTATGATCTCTTAACCTCTATAAGGACCCGAAAAGCTTTATAAAAAGTGCCAATTTCTTGTTTCGACGTGTGTGAAAAATTCTAGATGCGAAACGCAGTGGAGGCTCCACCCGGGGGAGCAGAGGACCCGTGTCCCCCCTATTGAGTGCCTGGCCCTCCCAGTGTCCCCCTGTTGGGATCCTATACTTAATGCTACATACATTAAACAAAAATGGTTGGCCCCCTTGAATAGAAGTTGCCACCCCAACGCCCCCCTACTTGCCGAATCCTGGAGCCGCCACTGGCGAAACATAAACTATTTGTGTGCATTCTTTACCACTGGAGGTACGCAATGTTCACAATATCACAATAGGAACTGATTTGAAAATACCGATAGTATTATTTGTATAATAGGTCTACAGTTATTTTCGTCAATGGGAACATTATTTTCAAACTGACCAAGCTGTCTCTAGTTTGTATCATTGAACGCGTCAAATACAGTATCCATCACTTGATCTTTCCTACACGGTATGCACGTGTGGATATGTAATACTGTAATAGTAAACCTAGGTAGTCAATCAAAGAAACGGTTACAGTATGCTAATTTATTTACAGCAAGCAAGCGCCGAAATCTAAGTCTTATGTGATTAACGCCTTATGCTGAAAACAATAAACTTGTGGTCTGCATTAAATTGTGTCGAAACTCTTACTTTGAACGCTATGCATTACAGGCACCAAATTGATAGACTTTTAAAAGGTCAGATGCATAGGCCTGTATGCTAGACGAGTCTGGATATGTTGACTCGAAGAGCCTTGGTCAGATTTAGGCTTAAAACACATCTCTTTCAATTAGCATTTCCTCCATGGTCGGTCTTACTCTTTCCCTCTGACTGATCTCTGGAATGACCTGGTCATTTGCGAATGGATTTGAAACACCTTCGATCTATATCCTTAGAGTATTAGAACCGGCGCTACAGAAGTTCATGATTATTATTTATTATTATAATTATTGGACAATTTAGATAACTTTATCTGGCGCAACTTGAGACAAGACCTATGGCAAGGCAAATGTCCAGGGCCGAAGTAAAATGAACATTACGGGCTTCAAACCGCATACACTACACGTATATATATATATATATATAATATACTGTATAACTGTGTTAGTACCTTGTCATAAAATAATAGTTTGGTTAATGAGAAGCATGCAGACTGGACCACAGCTCGATCGTCAACTAGTGAATAGATGCTGCAATTCTGGCCGAGGGACCCCTGAGGTCGAAAATTTCCAGGGCCGACCCCATTTTAGAGCTCTGCAGTATCTAGAGCCCAGTAAGCTACATCACTGGTAATCGTCATCATAATAATCACCACCAGTGGCGTAGCCAGGATTTCCAAAAGATGGGGTTTTGGATTTTGGTTTTTGGTCGTGACCAGCATCAACTTTTGAAAAGAAAAAAACCTCATCATCTCCAGTCTTTTCCTGACAAGCAAAATAACCTCTTCGCCTCTTAAGCACCGTTACATTCTCTGCCCAAAAGGAATTTTGACTCCCAAAATCGCCTCAAAAAATAAAAATGCATGGAAACTCATTAAAGATATTTCGTTTCCGGAAGCGAGGGTCAGCAAGGAGGGGTTTAACCCTCAAACCCCCTTGGCTACGCCACTCATCACCACATCCAAGATATAACCGTATGCTGCATACATGTAGACCTATGTATTGTATGTATGGCTAGAGGTGTTCAAAAAAATAAAATTTTCAAAAAGTTATGCCTACTGGACGGATTGTCATGCTACTATCAATGTTGAATTCAGACACACTTTTTATTTCACATTTCTATGATGTCCTGAGGTCCCTCAAAGGCCTTGAATGCATGAACCCCCAAACCATGGAAAAAATGCACAATGATTGGGACTAAATACTTCATAACTCTCTAAAATAATCATAGATATGTCAAATAGACTCATTTTGTTTGTATTATCTGTGGGCCGTGTCCATAGAGTCAGTAGCGTGCAGAGGGGGATTGCGGGCGTGGCCCCGGGCGCCGACCAGATGGAGGTGCCAAAATTGACTCAACGAACTTCATTTTTGCTCGTCAAACATTTTTAGGCTTGGCCTCAAACCACTCTCTGCGCGCCACGGCATAAAGTGGCATATGTAAAGGTTCAGCTACTCTGGTGGAACAGCCACCGCATTTAAAAATATATTTTATCTCGCTTGCAGGCGTCATGTCCTTGAATTGGCATTTTGGGCTGGCTGGAAGTTCGGTTAAGTACCATACAATAGACTGTTTGCAGCGAGTCAATCATTTCAGCGTCATATGACATGTGATGATGAAACATGAACATTTTGCCAGCATACAAATTGCACATCATCCATCGAGCCTGGTGAATGACTCTGGGTTTCATGAGGTGTACCCCGCGTGGAGGTGTTTCACCCAGAATGAGTAGATTGTTCTCTGCTTATACATGATAGTCGTCACGGGGCACGGTTCCAGATTCTCTTTGTGTCCAGATATTTCTCAGCTCCTGGACAACGTGACCCCTAAACTACAGAGAATTGTACTAGCAGACGTGTGAATGGTTAGCGTTTGACTGGCAAGTGAAGAGCACCTAATCAAGTTTTTTCCAAACTTAGGCCACTATCTCTTGTATATCAAAAGTTCTTGGCATTCAGAATTTTGCCTGTGGTATTTTCTATTGCGTAAATTGGACATTTTTAAACTACAGATAATTGTATTAGCAGACGTGTGAATGGTTAGCACGTTTGACTGGCAAGTGAAGAGCACCTGCTAATCAAGATTTTTCAAAAATTAGGCCACTATCTCTTTGTATATCAAAAGTTCTTGGCATTCAGAATTTTTCCTATGGTATTTTCTATTGGTGGACATTTTTAAACTACAGAGAATTGTATTAGCAGACGTGTGAATGGTTAGCACGTTTGACTGGCAAGTGAAGAGCACCTGCTAATCAAGTTTTTTCAAAAAATTAGGCCACTATCTCTTGTATATTAAAAGTTCTTGGCATTCTGAATTTTGCCTGTTGTATTTTCTATTGCGTAAATTGGACATTTTTAACTTCTCAGCCAGGGATGGCATAGTTCGATTGTGTTGATTTGCATCTGTTTGCCCAAAGTAGCCATATTGATTTGAATGTGGCAAACAGTCTATTGCCTGGTCCTGGTATAACCGAACTTCCAGCCAGCCCAAAATGCCAATTCAATGACGCCTGCAAGCGAGATAAAATATTTTTTTAAAAATGCGGTGGCTGTTCCACCAGAGTAGCTGAACCTTTACATATGCCACTTTATGCCGTGGCGCGCAGAGAGTGGTGGGCGCCCGAGGCCAAGCCTAAAAAATGTTTGACGAGCAAAAAAATGAAGTTCGCCGAGTCAATTTTGGCACCTCCATCTGGTCGGCGCCCGGGGCCACGCCCCCCGCAAATCCCCTCTGCACGCTACTGACTCTATGGACACGGCCCAAAGATAATACAAACAAAATGAGTCTATTATGACATATCTATGATTATTTTAGAGAGTTATGAAGTATTTAGTCCCAATCATTGTGCATTTTTTCCATGGTTTGGGGGTTCATGCATTCAAGGCCTTTGAGGGACCTCAGGACATCATAGAAATGTGAAATAAAAAGTGTGTCTGAATTCAACATTGATAGTAGCATGACAATCCGTCCAGTAGGCATAACTTTTTGAACATTTTATTTTTTTGAACACCCCTAATGTATGGCTTATATGCGCGCATATATACACTTCTAATATATATATATATACTACAAATATACTACATATATACACTAAAATATATACATATATATGTGCATATATACACGCGCGAAATACACAACTTTATACAGAAAAATAATTATACAGCAAATTAACAGTTCCTATACAATAAGTTCACGGCCAAATAATTTGTGTTGTGATTGAGTTGACGATACGTCTCTATCTCTCCACAATATCAGACTTTACACAATGTTATACCCAGTTACACAATAATGCCCAATGCCTTCTATAACCCTTTACGCCCAAACTTCAGACGTCACTAAGTAATACTAACATTAAATGCGTATAGGGGTATCCAGTGTTTACCAACAAAGTCCGGTTGCTCCGCCCACTGGTGGGCAGAAACCATAGAAACCATTGTCGTCTATTAATAGACGCCAATGGGAGAAGCAGATTTCTTGCTGGTGGTCATAGATCAGTGACCATATAGATTGTTCTGGATACTCCTATACAATACGCCGACTAATAAATATAATCAGAACTAATGTATCGACTATAGCAATCTGTCATTGTCGATTTCAGCAAATGGACAAAATTTTTATTCATAAGGATAGTCGCCATATAGCTCACGGAAATTCCGTCACCAGTCCAATTCCTATTGTAGCGTGGCCACGAGCGGGTATAAGAAGGGTTGCTGCTCCTCTATATTGGGGCAACTCCGCCATAGCCGGTGGCAAGCCCTGGTTGAGAAAGGAGGAGCCAAACACACATACAAACACACATAGACGCCCATCGTCTTTTAGACGGACGCGTCTATAAACAAACGCAACACACACTCTATATTGGGGCCCAGGCTGCGTGTGAGATTTGTAGAAAAGCGATCAAGCTTTTTCTGGGAATGGGGCAATGTGACTGGTGATGAATTGTTACGTACACTGTAGCTGCTAAAAATTCTCAAAAGCTACGATCCATTTGGGAAACTCCCCCCCCCACCACCACCCCATTCTGATCAGGTCAATTTTGCATGTGTAGGTGGTGGTGTTGGTGATGGCAACCCTGTTTTGAAAGCCTGGCTACGCCACTGTCAGTTTTAACAATCAATCAATACGTGAAATTTAAACCTCCATCTATAGCAACAGCTTGTAACCGACGAATTCACCACTACATAATAGAACCGCCCTTACTACAAGCCCAACAAAAAGAAGCAATTCCAGACAACTTTGCGATCACCAGTGATATCATCATCACAGACGCATCTTTTGAACAACAACATCACCCGTCAAAGAAATCTGTACATGACGACTTACGTCGAATTATCATCATATACAATTATACACAACAACAACAACAACAATAGCAATAATAACACTAGCAATAATAACAATAATAGCAATAATAATAAATTATGCATTTTATAGCACCAGTTATATTACTAATAAGGTATCAATCGATGTCCATTCCAAATCAAGTCAAGTCAACAGCAACAGCAACAACAATAATAATAAACATTAGCAATACTAATAAATGATGTATTTTATAGCACCAATAATAGTACTAATGAGGTAAAAATCGGTGGTAGGCCTACTCCAAATCAAATCATTCCAGAGAAAAATAAGAATGGGAGAGAGCAATACTGATTAGACCCACAGACTACGAAGTAAAACTATCTTGGAGAGGTCAGTAACAAGCAACAAATGCAAGTCAATCACCAAGTCTTCCTGCGTGATGATGTTCTAGCGACGGGGATCTATTGGTATATATACCTCCAAAATCAGAATACCTTAAAGTTTTTAATGTGCTCTTTAGGATTTTCAACGTTTTTAAAGATTTATACCTCCCCAATCGCATTATACCTCCCATATCAAATTCCTGGCTACGCCCCTGGCGAGAGAAGGACAGCAGGCTTACCGTTTCGTTTGATCTTCTTGCAGTCGAATATTCTGCAGTTCCGATTTCGAAATTCCAGCATCAGAATTTTTCTCGCATACTCCAGTGATCGCATTGATGCGATCTACAGTTTATTCTGTCTTGTTGACGGAAATTCGCCGCATTTCGAACTCGAACCGATTCTCAGAATTCTTATAGCCGCGCCAATCTGACAAACGACGTTATATACGACAACGTTATCGACGCAAATAATCCAGAAAAATCCTAGAAAGTTGTTCTCAAACATCGAATTATAACGTATTAAGACAAAGTTCTTGTATCGGTTAAACGTGCTGTTCAAACCTGGCGCACTTTCGCCTACAACGGTCACGAGACTGCGACAAGACGCAACCAATACCCCCCACTCGTTACCCTATAGCCCCTCGCTCGCAACAGGTGTGCGTTTGATTGATTGGGTAACGGATTCCGTTGTAGACCAACCCCCACGCACAGTTGGCTCCTCACGTGCTGTCTGCGACCGTCGTGGTCATTGCCCTATAAATATATTCATATGAGACAAAGACCACATCTATATACGCAAATTTGGACGAGAAAATGGGGTCAACCCCTATGCCTTTCCCTTCCCTAAACTGGCCTCTCAACGGTGTGTGCAGGTATTGTCAGGAGTATTATCCACGTTGGGGATGTGGGGCTTATCGATTAGGCGCTCGCTCTCCCAAGCCCCTTTTTCGGATCTTTAAGCATGTTTGTATGTGCCTTGGTAGCCCTATTCTAGAACCATGGCTATCAAGGGTGTAGCAACGGGGTGTATATAGGCATATACCCCTAAAATCAGGCTACCTTAAAGTTTTAAATGTGTTCTTTAGGATTTTCAACGTTTAAAAGATTTATTACCCCCTCAATCACATTATCCCCGAAATCAAATTTCTGGCTACGCCCCTGATGGCTATGCCAGTGTAAATTGCTGCTTTAAGAACACGTCATAATATCGGGTTGTGTAATTAAGTGACCCCATGAATGCTGATCATGCTGCAAATGCCAAGCGCCACATTTTATTTTGTAGGCGTTTGTGGCCGCGTACGATTGGACAGGACCCCTAGACCAGCAGTGTTTATTCTAGGCCTGTGTTTGAATTCCCCCCTCCACGTTTTAAAATCCCCCCAAATTTGTATATGTTGGCTTGGGGATGGAAATTTCCCCAAAAAAAAAAAAAAAAAGGAGAGACAAATCTTGCCCCCAAACATTTCAAACTTCCCCCCCAATGTCAAGGTGGCTAGAATAAACACTGCTAGACCAGTGGTTCTCAAACTGGGGTCCGCGGACCCCTAGCGGACCGCCAAGCGGTTTCAGAGGGCCGTAAAGGGATTACTTTTTGAAGATATCTCAGCAACACCTCAGAACACACTGATGGCTCTAAGAGTGCTGGTTCCATTTGAATTTAAATCTAATGATTAATATTTGCAATTTTCTGATTAAATAGTTGATCGACAAAACAAGTAGCCTAAGTGTTAATTACAGTTAATTTAAAATTCAAATTTTATAAGGTCCGCGGGTCAGCACAAACATTTCTACAGGACCACCACACAAGAAATCCTAACAAGTTGGACAACCGCTGCTATAGACCGTAGTCGGACCCTAAAACTAATGCAAAGCAATAGGTTAAACCTATTTCAGGTCTATTTTAGGCCCAAATTCAAATAATCTTCTTGAATATTAAAATCTACGCAATGATGTGTTGCGACGATTTGAACCAACGGATGAAAACAATGCACATTTCTTTTGCTATTCAACCAGAAACGTCTACACTGTATAACTCGCCGAGAAGACTTGAAATTCAAGTAAGTTCTAAAAGTTACCATGTTGATAGGACAGTTGACTATAATCAAATCTGATCTCTCTCTCTCTCTCTCTCTCTCTCACACACACACACTCTCTTCCCCATGGTAACCTCTCGAAAATTAGGGGCTCGAACCTAGCGGCCTAATAGAAGTTTACGCCTATAGACTAACTATAGGCAGTGGCGGCTCCAGAATTTGGCAAGTGGGGGGCCGTTGGGGTGGCAACTTCTAATCACGGGGGGGGAACCATTTGTTGTTAGGTATGTAGTATTGAGTATATGGTCCCAACAGGGGGGCCACTGGGGGCCAGGAACTCAATAGGGGCACGGGCCCCCCGTGGAGCCGCCACCGACTATAGGCCTCATTTAGGTTAATTGCGATGATTATAAATTTGCATAGTTCTACGCAAATATTATTCAACATATTCCCAACCGTCAACACTGCAGTTCACTACGTCCTGGGGTTGGGTTCCCCCTCCACAGGATTGAGAACGACCTCCCAGTGTGTGGTAGAACAGTTCGATTTCTAGCCAAAAGACGGCACACTTTTTATGAGAAAAAACTACCACTGATGACAAAAACAAACACGGTAAACCAGGGCTTTGGGTCCAGGGGCGTAGCGACGGGGGGTATATCGGTGTATATATACCCCGCCCAAATCAGTCTACCTTAAAGCTTTTTGTGTGATTTACATGTGGTTATATGTCGTTTATGTGGTTTATAGTTAAGATTTATACCCACCCAAAATATTTATACCCTCCCAAATCAAATTCCTGGCTACGCCCCTGTTCGGGTAAGTCCTAATCATTTGGGACTGCTGTCCAAATCAAATATAAATGAAGTTTTCTATAACAACTCCGGTTCTTTTTAAAGTAATGCAAACAACAATAGAATATGCATAGCGTAATAATGTAAGTTGTAATGTACTTAGCAGTTGAATGTTTCTTGAAACTATTTTAACTGATAAACTAATATTTATTTAAAATGAAACTGCCCAATGCATTATATAAATGAGTCGATTCTGGTCTAAGATTATATCGTGTTATTAAAATAAAGGATTGAAAATCAACGAAATCGTCTACATTCATCATTTTCAATGTCCAGGCCTCACCTTTTGCTCAAATGAAATTAAAGATGCAACAACGTAAAATTCCGACAGGTGTGTAAGTTCAATAAGCTATCATTAATGTGTTACCTTATGTAATTATGCACCTGAAATCTATTTTCCACGAATAAACAAATTTAAAAATACTGTACTGACTAGAAATATTATGACAGACGTCTATAGAAGTTAGTTGTCTGTAACTGATTAAGAATGAACGTCAACTAATGTATTTCAGTAAATACAAGCCGTGAGCAGAATCAAGTGAACCTTAGTATTATAGATAAAACATTCGTACAAATAATTAATTCATCCCTTGTTTGCAAACTGAGTTTATAGTGAACAATTAAATAATTTTAAAAATTATATTAAAAGTCTAAAACCCCACGTAGCATAATCCAGGCATCAGTGGCGTAGCCAAAATTCCGGAATAGGGGGCATCGACGTTTTCGGGTAAAAAGTTCCCTGACGAGAAAAAACGAATTTTTTCGCACATTCACGTATTCTCATTCTACCTACCCTACTCTGCCCCCAACTCCCCCCACATTTCTCAATGGCTTTGCGCAAGCCCCTCGACCGGTCCCAACCAAAATATGCCCCTCCCCGTGGCTATGTCAATGCGATTCTATAAACGTTGATGATGGCTTGATAGAAAAAGAATGATCAGACAGAATACAGTAGAACTTCGTTATAACGTACCTAACGGGCCTATAAAATTTAGTACGTAATATCCGAGGTACGTTTCGTATATCCAATGCCATCCAATGCCACAGCGCATCACACGGGACCGTACATTGCGGTACTTAATAATCAAGTATACGCGTATACTCGACTATTAAGTACCGCAATGACATGTCCGTTATAACGAAATTCTACGCGTTCAGATGCGGTCGAGGACAAAATGGAATTTCGAAAAACAGTTTGTGCTAAAATATTCCGACGCCAAATTAATTAAAACCGTATTTTCACGATTTCTGCTAGTCGTCCAAGTTTTTCTAATTGAAAACTACCGTTGAGTTAAAGCGCTTACACATAGCGGCTAAGAGAGAGCGGTCGGTGTCTTAGCGTAGCCTATAACTAGGACCGTCGTACGCGGTCGGGGACGCTACGCGGGCCAGCTAAGCGAGCGACACTCTGGACCCTCGAGAGCCAGGACGATCTTCTGCTCCCTGATCAGATCCTGGCACTCCTTCTTGTCGAGCCAGTGTCGTATGATCTCCTGGTCCGACGGACAGGTGAGCGTAAACACCTGCGACTCGTAGGCGTTGCGCAGGTACCTCCACAACCCCTTCATCGTCGCCGGAATCTCGAAGTTCTTGAACGCCTTGGCGATGACGCGGATGTGCTGCAGCTTCGGCAGCATCATGCAATCGAGGTGATCGGGCATCCCGTCGCGGCACAGGAACTGGTTGTCGGTGTCCTCCAGGTACGCGTTCAACTTCTGCAGCTCGGCAACGAGGGCGGTCGACGAGTGGGCGACGTCCTTCACGTAGAAGGAGAACTTGGAGAAGACGTCCATGCAGGCGGCGTTGGCGGCGGCGTTGTTGTAGGCCATCGGGGGATCGTGGAAGTGCCGGTCGATGTAGACGACGATCTCGTCCGGATCGCTGATGATCTCCTCGCCGTGGACGAGCGCCGGGAGCCGAGCGGCCACCTTCTTGAAGATGGCCGGCGGGCGGGCCATGCTGACCGTCGTCAGGGTGAACGTCAGCTTCCCGGCGTCCCGTTTCGTCAGGAGTATCATGAAGATGCGCTGACAGAGAGGACAGCCTCCGACGCTCGTGCCATCCACTCCTGCCTTGATGAACAGCTCGACGTGGTTGGCGGAAAGTTCCGGTTCGTCGCTCATCCTGGATGGTGTATATGTGCAGCACACACAGATGGGTCTTCAAAGATAACGGCTTTGCACACAAAAAACCTGAAAAGGAAACCTTTCTTACGTCAACGTTCTATTTTTGCGTTTCCTTTTTTTCCTTTGACGTCACAGCCTAAAAACAAAAATCAAGTTAAAGTTTTAATTGCAGCAGAGTTTATGTAACGGCAATTATATCAACAAAAATACATCTCTATTTTGCTTTCCGAGCAAACAATTTATAGTCTGATCTGACAGATTTGCCGTCAACCTTAATGCTCTCTGTTAGTCCGATTCTTTGTTCTTTGTTCTGTCTGTCTGTCTGTCGCTGTGTCTCTCCCTGTCTGTCTGTCTGAATTGTTGCAACTTGCAGCTGCGCTATTACATTTGTGGTTAAAATGTGTGACAATTTATACAAAATAATACTAAAAATTAGAGCAAAGTAATGTGCATTAAACCATGCATTTCCCATGTTTCTCTCCCCACTATACTCATCATGTTCCCCCACTGCTCGCCATGTTTCCCCGTTCCTCCTTCCAATGTTCCCATCCACTGCTCCAGGTCACAAATCACATAATAATTAGTGTATATATATATATATATATATATATATATAATATATATATATATATATATATATATATATTCACGCTGTATATATATATATATATATATATATATATATATATATATATATATATATATATTATATAAAGAGATATATACAGTATATATATATATATATATATATATATATATATATATACACACGTACATTTATGAATTATCCAATGAAACTAGTCCAACGCGTATCTCGTAATACTTCCGTCTTTACTAATAATATCTACTTAGATTCAGTTAATGTCCTGTCAGATTAATTACTTTTAGATATATTAAGCAGTCACTTGAACCGGACTCACCACACTAACATTTACAGCATTGTCTACTTTACCTTTTATGTTATAGACTATAGGGATCACCAAACTACGACCCGCGGGCCGAATGTTGGCCCGCGAGGTCAGTTTATCCGACCAGAGTCGTAGGGAGGGGGTAGGGGGCATATGCCCCCGGGCGCCGAGGCGAGGGGCGCCAAAATTGGATATTCGGATAAGTGAAATGCACAATAAAGAGGAAGAAACATGCATGTGCGACGACCTTTTTTGCTCGTCAGCAGTCTGGAGGGGCGCCAACGACACACTTTGCCCTCGGGCGCCGGATACCCTCGCTATGTATCCGACCAGTCGTCTAAATTCGATTTATAAAACTTGGTGCGATGCCAATATACTTTTCTGCTAACGTCCCATCTTATATCACATCCTCTGTGTAGGCCTATTGCACTCCAGAGTCCAGATTAGTCGATGTTTAAACTGGAATGCTAGCGTTAGTTTTTTCCTCTCCCCAGACCTTCCATTTTGATTTACAAACATTGAACAGACTGCATAATTATGCAGCCCATGATATTCATTCTCTCAGTTATCCGGCCAGCAGTCAAAAAGTGTGGTGAACCCTGCTATGTGTCAGGGCATAGGCGGATTTTATTAAAGGCTTAAGCCTACTCAACTAATCCCACCAAAAAAAAAAAATTGTTTTTCCATCAACAACAGGTCTGTCGTGTGCCGTATGGATGGCACCCCCCAGATCCCCATGCTAACCTATCCAAATATTAAACTCTAAATCCGCCTATGGTGTCAGGGTATATGCAGACGGCTAATCATATATCACGGATAGCCTGCGTACATAAGCCACTTTGGCCCAGTGAATTGTAGGGCAGGGCACGGGACTATACGTGTTTAGTCCACGACCAATTCCACCGCTGGCCAAAGGGTCTATGCTCTGCCCACGCTTTTTTGGTCTAAATATCGTATAGTCTAGACGGTAAAAATAGCCCGGCGATGATAATTAATATGGCCTATATTACTATATGTGCCTATAATTTATGTGACTGCGTGCAACCGATGATGCACCGAACGAGAGAGAGATATATCCAATTCAGTGCTCGACGGATTTCGAGAGACTGACAGATTTCGAAAAATCCGACTCCACATGTGGCATCAAAGACGCGCCGATAAAAATTGCACAGAAGCCCCCATCACTCACTCACTGGCCACGTCTGCTGCAGTTCGATTCCATTTAACTTTGCACAGCACGAACCTCTAGAACACAATCGCTTACTCAAAGCAGGCGCATTCAAAGCTTTCAAAAACTTATCGCAATGGGGGTGGGGTGGGTGGGTGGGGAGTTAGTGAGATTTTTATTGTAGTGAACGCCTGTTGTTTCCATAGTCAAGCAATTCAAACCCCCTCCAAATTCGGAGAAATACATAAAAAGATACAGTAGAACTTCGTTACAAGGAACTCGATTATATTGCTTAGTCCGATGTACAACGTACCGCAATGCATGGTTCCGTGTATGCGCTATACCATATTTAATAGTTCTGGACAGGGTGCGATTTGTGACCGGGAGCAGTGGGGGGGATATGTCGAGCTTGGGGGGATGTAGTTGTTGGAAACTGTAGCAGTGGGGGATGGGGTGGTGGGGGATGTAGCAGTAGGGGGTGCAGTTGGGCAGTGGGGGGGATTTTCCCCCCCCTCGCAAATCGCGCCCTGGTTCTGGACATAACGTACCTAGGCTATTACGCA
The DNA here is from genome assembly GCA_018105865.1 of Metaphire vulgaris. Classification (NCBI taxonomy): domain Eukaryota; kingdom Metazoa; phylum Annelida; class Clitellata; order Crassiclitellata; family Megascolecidae; genus Metaphire; species Metaphire vulgaris. Next base: position 1,683,626 of record CM030869.1, read on the forward strand.
CTAACGTCTACAGACCCGCAAAGTACGTTATAACGAATTGCTACTGTAGTTTAAACGTTACTCAGACATGCTTTCGAGCGAATTACAAATAATTATTAACGTTAGACCAATTACACTTTAATTTATAGAACGCAACATCACGGACACTATAGAGACGGATGTTTCAAGAGGCCTACCAGCATACAGACCCAATCTGAACCCCCTCCCGCCCCCAATAACAATAATAGAAGCAATACATTATAATAAATATACTGTTAGCATTGGCGTAGCCAAGAGGGAAAACGCGGGCCGCCCTCCTCCCTCCCCAATATTCGAGCTATAGTAAGTCGTGGGATCTGTGCAAAGCCGACGGAAAATGTTTCGGGGGCGGAGGTCGGGTGATTGTCGACAGAATCAAATATACCGATGTACTTCCAGTATTTGTATTACAGCTTTTGTACATCCAACAAGAGATAACAACATGCGCCCGAGCTCACCGTCAAATGGCAAAATTAGCCGCTGCCATAGGCGGATTTTATTAAAGGCTAGGGTAGGCTTAAGCCCGCCCAGCTAATCCCACCAACGAAAGAATACGTTCTATATATATGTTGCCCATACGGCCATAGGCAAAAATTGCCATTGACATAGAAGAAAATTTTCTAATACGTAGCAATTTCTGCCCATTTCAGTAGAGGGTGCTAGCCCTCTGGACCACCCAACTCAAAGATTTAGTCGCTCCTCCCAAGAAATCAAAAGTTATAGGCCTACAAAAGAATACGCCCCCCATGTTAGCCTACCCAAATCTTAAACTCTAAATCCGCATATGGTCGCTGCGTGTCTACATCTATTCATACTATTCACATAATATTAGGCCGAAGCATAGCGCAATTTTAAAGCATTTTGAAAGTAAAGTCAGAGAAATATTATCAGAATAATTGCACTCGCAAAATCGTCAAAAATTATTAACGGAAGTATATTTTAAGTAGAAAAATGTCGCCGTAGGCAGTCACTTACTTCGCCTACGCCTACGTTCGGCCCAAAACACACTGGTTGCGAGATTCTTACTGAATTCATGAACAAAATTTTATCTAATTGCGTAGAGCATGCAAATTTTGCTCAAAATTCTATATTCTAACCTGATAGTATCCTATATTTGGGGCGGATCGGGCCATAGACGTATCCAAAGGGGACGACCCCCATATTCGGACTGGGATTAGCGCAAAACCGTTGGGTAGTTTGAAGGTGGAAGTAGTATATGAGATTGGGAAGAATACAAGAAATATGAAAGGGGCTACATAGGCCTACACAGAACGACGTTTCTAGCTCGTCATGACTTTTTGTCCACAATGTCAATGTGCCCCCCTATTCCTGAATCCTAGCTACTACGCCTCTGGCTGGAGTTCTGCCCCAGACTACGCTGGGAAGCTAATGACCACGAAAACATTTTGTCATTTGGGGTGGGGGTCGACGATATGCTGTTACTGTATGTAGGCCTATAGGTCTATTTGATGAAAATATGCTACATCAAAATTCATACGCTAAGATTTAAGAAATAGATAGCTATATATAGGCTCACGTTTAATCCTGAAAACACAGATTCAAGACAACGACCAAAACCAAAACCAAAATATTTATCAATCGGAAGTTCTTGGCTCGAGGCTTCTGCGTAAACAACAGATTCGATATTCAAAGCAAAGAATTTTATATGCATTCAGATACAGAGAGAAAAGATCCTGAATCGGCTTCGATGTAGGTCAAATCGCATTGGGTGTGAAGTTGTTTACCTTCAATATAGATGACTAACACGCGCAGTGATATCGCAGCGAAATGGTATCCTGTTAACATTACGCCTAGCATGGTATTTTTAGTAGTTTTGCGTGAGTGTAGTATAGGCTAAAAGTCTTTGTCGTTTCAGTCACCATGAATGACCTGCCGAATGACACAGAGGGGTAGCGTGTCCATGCGTGAGTGACAGCCAACGAACCGTTACGACTTAAGATAGGTGCAAGAGATGTCAAGTTGAATGACGAGGTGAAAAATGGTCTAAAAATCGTGACAAAGTGCAAAGGCATTACTGCGTTTGCAATAGAATACAACTGAAAAAACCGTCAGATAGAATTCCATGAAAACCAACAAACGCCCTGCAATAGGCTCTTCAAGAAACTACTACTACTACTACTACTACTACTACTACTACTACTACTACTACTACTACTACTACTACTACTACTACTACTACTACTACTACTACTACCACCACCACCACTACTACTCTACTACTACTACTACTACTACTACTACTACTACTACTACCACCACCACTACTAAATCGTCCGAACCTAAGATCGAACCAAGGGTTAAGACTAGTGGTGCCTCCCCCAGCCAAGACCGCTAAGTTTGGGGACAGATCCCTTTCAAGGGGAAATGCCATAGTGTGGAATTCCCTCCCGGTAGACGTCAGGTCCGAAATCTCCCCCGACCGTTTCGCTCAGAAACTGAAAACTTACCTTTCTAAGTACGTCTTATGGAACTCGTCTGTAAAGTGCTCTCGACTACCGCCCGAGCTTTAAGATAGCGCTATAAAAGTCGTCACTCTAATACTACTACTACTACTACTACTACTACTACTACTACTACTACTACTACTACTACTACTACTGCCACTACTACTGCTACTGCTGCTGCTGCTGCTGCTGCTGCTGCTGCTGCTGCTGCTGCTGCTGCTGCTGCTGCTGCTGCTGCTGCTGCTGTGCTGCTGCTGCTGCTGCTGCTGCTGCTGCTGCTGCTGCTGCTGCTGCTGTTGCTGCTGCTGCTGCTGCTGCTACTGCCACTGCTGTTACTGCTACTGCCACTGCTGCTGTTACTGCTACTACTGCTGTTAGTACCACTGCTACTGTTACTACTACCACTGCTACTATTACTACTACTACTACTATTACTACCACTACTACTATTACTACTACTACTACCACTGCTACTATTACTACTACTACTACCACCACCACTACTACTACTACTACTACACTACAAATGTTCTGTCAGCAAAATATCTCCATCTGTGGTGTAGATTATGGAGTATCTTGTGGATCCGTCGTCGGGTCTGACTCTGTACTGCTCAGCCTTTACATCACACCATTTTCATCTTTAACTAACTCCCTCAATTTCAAACATAGGCGCAAACTTCCATTAGGCGACAGTTAGGCCTCTAGGCTCGAGTCCCCCACTTTTCTGGGAGGCCACCATAGAGAATGGGGTAGGAACAGGGGTTCGGCTCCCCAAACTTTTCTTCCACGTATACGTTAATGATTTCAAATCAAATCAAGTCTCTATTTTAAGAAATGTCTATCGCTGGCTTTCTGTTCTTTTAATTTTATCGATATTTTGGACCGCGTGCTTTGCACAAATCATTAAATAGAATACCTTTTGCCCATAATCTAGACCAGAAGTTAGACAAGTGAATGGAGTCATTACAAGATCACAACAAAGCGTGAATCTTTATCAGTCAAGTGCGTGCATGAAAACGACAACAAAATTCGAGAGAAAATGCGTTCACTTTTTTTAGCAGGGCAACTAAAGCCACGACTCCCTCCTTCCGGCCTGCTACGGCTTCCATGAATTAGGACCGCGTGCTATGCACAAATCATTAAATAGAATACCTTTTGCCCATAATCTAGACCAGAAGTTAGACAAGTGAATGGAGTCATTACAAGATTACAACAAAGCGTGAATCTTTATCAGTCAAGTGCGTGCATGAAAACAACAACAACAAAATTCGAGAGAAAATGCGTTCACTATTTTTTTAGCAGGGCAACTAAAGCCACGACTCCCTCCTTCCGGCCTGCTACGGCTTCCATGAATTAGCTTTTGGCTCAGGGCCAGTGTTGTAATCGGAGAATCGTCGGCCCCAATAATTAGCCCTGGCTCCATCTCCACATACAGGACTCTAGGTGGTCTTAATTTGCACGCACTTATTACATAACGGAGAGAGAGAGAGAGAGAGAGAGAGAGAGAGAGAGAGAGAGAGAGAGAGAGAGAGAGAGAGAGAGAGAGAGAGAGAGAGAGAGAGAGAGAGAGAGAGAGAGAGAGAGAGAGAGAGAGAGAGAGAGAGAGAGAGAGAGAGAGAGAGACAGAGACAGAGACATAGACAGAGAGAGACAGAGACAGAGAGACAGAGACAGAGAGAGACAGACAGAAAGAGACAGAGACAGAGAGAGACGGAAAGAGACAGAGACAGACAGAATTTTGGCTTGGCACCTACAATAGGACTATTAAACTAGACATCAAAGAAGCCTTCGGACGCCGAAACAGACTAACATAGCCTAAAGGAAACGCTAGTCATCGCCTAAACTTCCCACGCACAATAATAAAGATATGCTCTTTTGATTGTTACCCGAAAAAGAACATACCAACGAGTACAGGTCCATAAGAAAGCAACGGAGAGCATCGTGCGTTACAACACAACGCCAGACATCTGAATCTGATGAATGAAAAGCGTTTGCAATTGTACAATAGGAACTTATCTTATCTTCTTAATCTTAGCATGATTTAAAATGGCTTAGAAGGCATTACTGCCTGTGTGAAAGCCACTAGGGGCTGCTTCAAAGGCGCTATAGAAATCCACGAGATTTTACTTTACTTTTACTTTACTTTAACGGGGCTGGAACCCGCTCCGTCAGCCTAACGCTCCAGCACGTAACCCACTCTGCCATCTTCCGCCCCCTTCTTTCTGCCGACGAGAACAGTGTTGTCGCTAGCGAATGAATGATCTGTTGTTTTGAAATGCTTATCTTATTTTCTAAAAATCCCGTTCTTATCTACCCGCGCAGACCGTTTCAATCACGCCATGGTCTTCCGTTCTATCATTCTTTGCACTGATACGCCCTCGTTTTCTTGGGCAAAATTCTCTGTCTGTGACAGCCTATCTGTCTGTCTGTCTGTCTGTCTGTCTTACATCAGCCATGTAGGCGCCTAAAAATATAAGCAGCTCCTCCGGCTCTACTGTCAAAAGCGCTATATAAATTCACGATAGTTTACTTACTTACTTTCAAAAGCGCTATATAAATTCACGATAGTTTACTTACTTATTCAGAGGATGAACTGTGATGCTTCGAAGTCTTGTATATTAGTCGTCGTCATCATCAGCATCGTAATCATCATCATCATCATCATCATCATCATCAACAACAACAACAACATCATCATCCAATTCTTCTTCTTCTTCTTCTTCCTCTTCTTCTTCATAATCGCGGCAGAATTGATCATAAAACTGATTATAGAAATTCTTCAAACAAAATGAAATCTCCGATTCCCTCTCCTCCAGAATCGAACCCATCCAGACAGCGTTCGTTATCAATGAGCATTAATGATCATAATGCACTTTTCTACAGCAGTGGTTTTCAGATTTCTCTGCAGAGATATCGAAGTGGGAACATCGATACAGAAAAGTCAGTCGAAGTGGGTGGATTCTTCTGTCTGCATCTGAAACTAAAGTAAATGAAAACGAAATTTCTATAGCGCTGCCCGAAAGCTTGGCGCAGTGAACCAGCTTATTCACGAGCGCTCAATCTGGGTAAAATCCATAGTTCGTAGTCCGACGTTGTCGAGAGAGAGAATTGGACGCCTGAATGCGACTACAAACTCATGAAAATAACCAAATATAACAAAATTATTTTGCTTATAATTTACCTTATCAGAGAATTCACTCGTCTGCTCCCGCCCGAGACAGGAAACCGCTTTGAAATTGAAATTTTAACTCGAGAAGACTCAGAAGAACGAATGATTAACTGTTGTGTTGTGAAATGCCCGCGCGCGCCAGAAGAGGGACAAACAGACATACAGACAGACAAACAGCCAGACATTTTATGATGACTCACCACCTGTGTCTCTGTCCTCGGCAGCTTCCGTCCCACAGCTGCACTGGCTGCAGTGAAGCCGAAGCATCTGTATGCTGCTACCAAGAGACGGTATAGGCGTCTGTACTCTGTCTCTCCTTCCTCCATCCCTCTCGGCCTTCCCACATCCCTGCCTAGTCATCTATTTAGGCCAGCTCTTACCCAGCCACTCGCCCGTTCCTGTCTCTCTCCCCCTGGGGCCGTCATCTCTCACCGTCGCTACCCCTCCGCCCCCCGCCCCCAACACTGCACTGTCGTTCATTGTTATTGTTGCAGCCAGATTCTGTTTATTCGTTAGCTTTAATAATTTTTTGAACTATTCTTGCATGAGACAGACAGACAGACAGACAGACAGACAGACAGACAGACAGACAGACAGACAGACAGACAGACAGACAGACAGACAGACAGACAGACAGACGGACAGACGGACGGACGGACAGACAGTAACTGTGGGAAAAAATTCTGGGTAATGGTACATAATTATAGATAAAAGGCAGCCGCCTATAACGCGATGTTGATACTCTGTCCTGTGTAATTATCGCCTAATTAAGAGAGAGAGAGAGAGAGAGAGAGAGAGAGAGAGAGAGAGAGAGAGAGAGAGAGAACAATCAGTAAGCATCTATGGCACCACTATCATGTTGCCTATAGGCTATAATAGCCTTCTTTAGATCCGCGTTTTACCTTCGGATTTTAGCACGCTGCTACAACAAATCGATCTACGTCTAAGCGATGAACGGCTTGGTTGGCCGCCAGCGCCGCTGCTAGATCCCGACGTTTGTTTAATTTCGACGTTCTGGCGGGAACCGACGATTGCACAGCGCCAAACAGCAGGGACAGAGTCTGTAGATGGCGCTTTATGCTGCATGGAGTCCTTGGGAGTCCGAATTCGGTGTTTGAATTCTTGTTTGCTCTTCCAAAATGATCGCCGAAGGTAAGGGCGCACGATGAATGAGAAGGGAGTTGCAGTCATCAAGACGGTTAGACACTAACGCATTTGCCAAAGAGCAATTATTGTTATCGAGAAATTTCCTAATGTAATACAAATCACGAAGGTTACTAGTTAACCACTCTATAGAGCTTAGATGCTACTTGTATGATTTGTGAAAGAAAGCGTGGAATCAAAAATTACCTCTAGATCCAGCGCAGAAGAATAATTAGGGGCGTAGCCAGGAATTTTAGGGGGGTTATAATGTGATTTGGAGGCATAAATCCTTTAAAAAACTGTGAAAATCTTTAAAACACATTTAAAATTTTAATATAGTCTGATTTTGGGGGGTATATGTACCGATATACCCCCGTCGCTACGCCCTGGGAATAATCGAGTCCCAAAGTTTAATAGATGTAATAGTCAAATTTTTATCTGTGGCTCAATGGCGTCTCCATGATTTGGCAAATGGGGCGAGCCGCGTTGGGGTTGCAACTTCTACAGTAAGCATGCATGGGGAGCCAACCACTTGTTGACAGTTATGTAGTAGTAACTATAGGGTCCAAACGGGGGGGGAGTCACTGGGGACCAGGCATTCAATCTGGAGCACGGGCCCCCGGGCACCCCAAGTGAAGCCACCACAGTATGACTTTGTGCTTAAAGTCATATATATTCAGTTTTAGCCGGGGGTTTAAGTAATTTATTTGAATCCAATCGCCATCGGGACTGAATATGAGAGAATGCTGTGCTAAAGTGTCTCACAGCACTTGCGTTAGACACGACCAGGGGCGTAGCGAGGGAGGGGGGTATATCGGTATATATATATACCCTCCGAAATCAGTCTACTTTGAAGTTTTCGATGTCGTTTATATGTGGTTATACGTGATTTATATGGCTTATGTGGTTTATAGTTAACATTTATACCCCCGCCCAAATATTTATACCCCTCCCAATTAAATTCCTGGCTACGCCCCTGGGCAGTGGGCATGATATGATATATATATGAAAAAATAAACAGAAATGATACAGACAGATGATTTAATTTCGTTTATGTTTATATATATATATATATATATATATATATTATACATATCCATAATTACTTATATATATATATATATATATATATATATATATATATACGACGATGGGTTATGGCAAATGGAGGGTTTCATGCTCGTAGCTGAAGTTGAATCCGGTCTCCTGAAAGTTAGCGCCATCTAGCGAGACAGACACGGCGACGGTGCGCACCTGTTGATCGCCGAAGTCCGGCGCTTGGCAGACGATGTGCTGGTTGGAGACGTACTTCGCCGACGGAGACGCTCTGTCGCCGAAGCGACAGGAGATGTCGCTGCAGATTCCCACTTCGAAATTCCTACCGAAGACGTGTACCTTGGTTGTGCCGGATTTTGCGCCGGACTTGGGAAGGATTCCGCCGAACGTTACCGACCGGCCCTCCCTCGCTGCCTCTCCCGCGAAGTCCCTCCCGCAGGCGACCGCCTTGGTTTCGTTCGTGTATCTGTCCCAAAGTGATTTCCACTTGATTTTGATGGCGTCCTCCCGCTCGGTGCTGTTCATTCCACTGTAGGCGAGCGAGTTGATGGCCAGAGTACGTAGGTCCCGAAGGTCAAGGCCCCAGGCCATGAAGGCCGAGTACCAGTCGACGGTGATGTTGTCGTACCCGAAAGTACCGGCGTCGTCGGAGCCGAGGGTGATCGGGATTCCGGAGCGGAAGAGATGGAGAGCCGGATGATTCCGGATGTCGGGAGTGAATCCCAACAACTGGTTGCTGACGAGGCAGATTTCCACGGCCAGGTTCCTCGACCGGACGATTTCCAACAGGTACGGATGCTTGACGAACCCATACGCGTGTCCGATGCGCTTGGAGTTCAGAAGCAGGGCCTCGTAGGCGTTCATCAAGGTCGCCACAAGGTCGTCGTCGAGATCCGAGGTGATCAGGTCTTCCGGCCAGTTGGTTTCCGACGTGTGCAGGTAGAGAGGCAGCCTCGGTTGCCTGGTCGTGGAGTCGTACAGTTTGATGAATTCGTCGACGTAGTTCAGGTGAGAATAGCCGGCATCCTCTTCTCCGACTGCGTCGAATCCGATCACGTGATCGGGGTACTTCCGGTGAAGGCGGGCGACGTTCGCCATTTCGTCGTCGAACGTCGACATCGGATTCTGTCGAACGCTGTACGAGATCCGCCGATGACCGGCGAATTCCCGATGGACGTCGGAGAATCTCCGCGCCAGCTCTTCGGCGATTTCCACGTCAACGTCGCCCGATTTGCCGTCTTCGTCGAGGTACCTCTTGCCGTTGGTGGCCGACGACTTCCCCGAATGATCGAGCTCGTAGATTCTCTCGCGCGTTCCGAGGTTCTTTCTCGTTTCGAAGTAGATGATGCCCTGGTTCCAACCGACGTCGTACATCGCCTGAAGGTATTTCCTCTTGACGTTGATGTTGGCGATGAGCTGCGTCGAACCTCGGTCCCAGAGGACGTTCATCTCCGTCCAGCGCCTTCCCGAGTCCGTGGGATGTCGCGTTGCGTTCGCCGACATTATGCCGAGCATCGTGTTGTGCTTGAGGATCTCCTCTTTGGAATAGCTCGAGTCGCGGACGTTGATCCAGGAGGCGTCCGGTGGATTGGCGAAGAAGTCGAGCTTCCACGGGGAAGTGGGATGCGACGGCGGCAGCATGTACAGATGCGGAAAGTCCGGCGAATCCCAGACGATATCAAGCAGGATTCTCTTGCTCGTGTCGTGATCTGTTCAGAAATATGATCCAAGGATGGAATTTTAAGAAACAATCTAAGAAATCTAGTTCGGACGAACAGTCAAATATGGGAGACAGCGTCTTGATTCTCTTCAATTTCTCAATGACAAGTCTATATTTAGAATTTTATTATAAGACATTTTACCAGTGCCGTAGCGACGGAGAGGGGAATATATCGGTATATATAGGCCTATCCCCCCAAAATCAGTATATAGGCTATATACAGCATATATATATAGCATATAATATATAATATATTAGTATATATAATATAGGACTAGACTAGAGCCACTGGGCCTATCTCATATAGTATATAATGTATATAAAACATATATAATAATATAATAAACCCCTATATTTATACCCTATAGTCAAATTCCTGGCTAACAATATATACCCCCACATTTATACCCGAAGTCAAATTCCTGGCTACGCCCCTGCCTTTTACGTATTCTCGTAGGCCTACGTGTAAATTAGAGGTTGGTCATTTACTGTGCAAAAGGGGTCGACTTCAAACAGAGGGAAGGAGCTTACGCCGCCCTCAAGTCCTCCCTGCAAATCGTACACTCATCCAATTGCAAATATAGTTCCATGAAGTGACAGCTCCACATGGGGGCCCAGGGGCCCGTGACCCTTAGGGAATGCCTTTCTCCAGTTGGGACCCTATACTACTACTACTGTACTGCATTCCTATCAACAAATGGTTGGGTCCATGCTTAGAAACAGGGTTATTTCTAGGATTCTCAATTTGGGGAGTGTCGGTAAATTTTGGGAGTCCCCTGTCAAAAAAAGTCAGACAAGCAAAAAAGATCATCCGATAGCTGAGATTGGAGGGGTGTTGGGGTGTCGGTCTCAAATTGGGTATTAGGGGTGTTAGGGGGTGTAAAAATATTCCCTACTTAGAAGTTGCCACCCAAACGGTCCCCCACACACCAGTGGCGGCTCCACCGGGGGGCAGGGGGGCCCGTGCCCCTATTGAGTGCCTGGCCCCGCCAGTGTCCCCCCAGTTGGGACCCTATATGTAATGCTACATACATTAAACAACAAATGGTTGGCCCCCCATGATTAGAAGTTGCCACCCCAACGCGCCCCCCACTTGCCAAATCCTAGAGCCGCCACTGCTTCCATGCAGCCACATAGGAGGTTGTCGTAATGAGATAAAGGGTCGAAACGTTTGACCCTGAAAGAAGAGGTCTTCGTTTAGCCCTACTTTCGTGTGAGTGCAGATTCCCTCCCTTGGGAAACTTCAACAGCGCTTTGTAGATCTCCGTCGTCTGGATGTAGTTCAGGTGCTCCTCGATCGGTCGCGACGGAGGGAAGCCTCGGTCCTTCGTCGCCCGGAATTCTCTCCACTTCAGGTACTGAAGGTAATGATCGACCGTCTCCTCATCCTGTCGAAACGGAAAGCATTCGTTCAATCAACGGAAACGCCTTCACTTGTGCACGGTTTAAAAAAAAATTAGCATGATATAAAGTGGCTTAGAAGGCATTACTGCCTGTGTGAAAGCCACTAGGGGCACTGACGGGGCTTGAACCCGCTCCGTCAGCCTGACGCTCCAGCACGTAACCCACTCCGCCATCTTCCGCCCCCGGTTAGGAAAAATGTCCAGCGCGGTGTCTTCTATACACTGATTGGCGAACTCTTGACGACGGAAATCGTAAAAACCGGAAGTAAAGACATTGTCAGAGAGTTAGACACGCGATACAAGCAGGGGCGTAGCGATGCGGGGGGTGTATATCGGTGTATATATATACCCCCAAAATCACACTACCTTAAAATGTTTTAATGTATTTTCAAGATTTTCAACGTTTCTTAAAGATTTATACACCCCCAAATAACATTATACCCTAAATCAAATTCCTGGCTACGCCCCTGGATACAAAACCGTCACTTATCCCTTTTTCCTTCGTTCTCTCTCTCTCTCTCTCTCTATCTATCTATCTATCTATCTATCTATCTATCTATCTATCTATCTATCTATCTCTCACCTTTGTCAGCGTTGTGTCTCGGTGTTCGAATCTTCTTTCCTCCTCCATTAGAGCGTCTCTATTGTACGAATGTTCGTAGACGTTTGCAGGATACCTGAAGACAGTCGCTACGACGGATTGCGAAGCAGAGAAAAGCAAGAGGACGCAGTAGGGCGCTTCCATTCTTTGCAGAAATCGACCTATTAAGACGGAATGTGTATCTATCAAAGTTGACGTCTATTATACCAAGAACTTCGGTTCTTGCTATAATAATAATAATAATAATAATAATAATAATAATAATAATAATAATAATAATAATAATAATAATAATAATAATAATACAGCAGCACTTAAATTGAGATGATCATATCCATGAAATCTCGTAAAATTAGGTGATCCTGATTATTACGCACTTAATACAAAACGGACCGAGAGAGAGAGAGAGAGAGAGAGAGAGAGAGAGAGAAAGACAGATAGACTTACAGAAAGACAGACAGACAGACAAGCAGACAGACAGAATTTTGGCCTGACGTACGAAACAGGGGCGTTGCGACCGGGTATATCGGTATATATACCTCCTAAAATCAGACTACCTTAAAATATTTAATGCGTTTTTAAGATTTTTAAAGTTTTTAAAGATTTATACTCCCCAAATCACATTATACCCCAAATCAAATTCCTGGCTACGCCCCTGATGCGAAATGACTATTAAACAAGATTTCAAACAACCGACACAGTACAAATAGCTCAGAATCTGCGTAAGCTACTTACGAAATAGAGACTGATGAACGAAATAACTCAAAACCAGGGCATAGCAGCCATATGGACAACCTGGCCAGCCAAAAAAAAATTTCCGCAAAGTTGTAAAGTTGTCAGATCGAAAGACCGACAAGCAAGAAAAGGTCGTCAACATTTCTGCAAACTTGTCAGATCGTCTCCGGAAAGGGCCCCCTGCCCGATTTTCGCCAAGGGCCCCCGAGCATATATAGCTACGCCAGTGCTCAAAACGTGCTATCGAACCCGTGTTATAAAATTTTTGCCAATATGCCAATGCTCAACCTTATCGCGGGACGTTGTTACTTTCGGTTGGGCTTGGAATTTCACGTTGCCTTACTTCTATATATTATGCTAATATACAGTATATATATATATAATATATATAATATATATAATATATATAACTATCGTTTTCTGACCGTGTCTTAAAATTCCTCTCGGTACTTTTTCAATCAGCGACTCATCGCATCTTCGGCTGGCTTGAGTCTATGATTCTGCCTCTTGGGTCTAATGAATTAATAGTGCCAGTCTCTTCTCCTCCGCAATACAGTTCAATACGCCTATTAATATCATATGTCGCCGTTATCACGATCGTTTCAATGACAAGGCTATAATTATTAATACGTTTTCAGTGCATCATCATCTGTAGTTGTGATCCGTATCATTAGTCGTTGCTGTTGGCTTTTCAAAATGTTTTTTATTCAGTACTCGCAATTTGTCAAGTTGTTCGTCGTAATCTACTGCTTGACTTTCAGAAACAGATGTTGCGCTGGTAAAGCGAGCACTCATTTTCATATTTTAATCTTTTCAGCTGATGCAGTTTGCATGTTCGGTGCTGATCAGTGCAAATTCTTCAGTGCAAATTCTCCATCTCACAATATTTTCAGCCGATAACTGCAATGGCTTGTAATCTCCTCAGCTCTTATTAGTCGAACGTTTAGGCACTTTTGGTCTAAGTTTATTAGTCTCCTGCTTCAGCATTCTCGCCAAGATTCCGTGCTTTGGATGAAGCTAAATCAAAATAATGGGGACTTCCAATTTCCACTTTCGATATCACTCACGCCATGAAACAGACATCATTGGAGTCAGACAGTGTTTTACACAGACCAGCTAGGAAGAGAGATTCCCCTCCAAACCTCAAAATTCCCCACCACCATATCGCAGCACTAAAATTGTTTGCATTGAACTTCTTCCTCTCCAGACAATTCAATTCCTCCCCCTCCCCCAAGGACCTGGAGTCTGGAAAAATACTGGGGTAAGACCGGCCTACCCCACTAGATTGCTAACCCGGCCCATCTGACAGCCTTTTCCGACTTGACTTGGCCTTAATTCGGATTGGATTGGGTGCGCCATCGGCTGATGCCCTGGGCATTATGACAGAGGCGCCATAGAGGTTTTTCGGTTGAATGAAAGTCCTGGTCGTCAGATCAGAGCTCACTGCTCTCCTATAAACAAAATGAAATCTCCGATTCCCCTCCTCCAGAGTCGAACCTACACACAGTGGCGGTTCCAAGAATTCTTGGTGGGGGATGCAATGAATTTCTAGGGAGTTGGTGGGGGGATGAAATTAAATCTCAAAAAAGTTTGACAAGCAAAAAAGGTCATTAGCTGTCCTTTTGCCCAGCAAATGTTGAGTAAACTTGCCGAAAAAAGGCTGACAAGAAAAAATGATCACCAGCTCTCTTTTCTGCACGAATGCAAACTCCGGCATCATAAACTCCCCTGAAACGCTAACAAGCAAAAAATCTCTGTGGGGGATGCACCCCCAGTCATCCCCAACGTGGAACCGCCCCTTCTCACACACAGACAGCGTTCGTTATCAAGGAACATTAATGATCATAATGCACTTTTTACAGCAGTGGTTTTTCAGATTTCTCTGCAGAGATATCGAAGTGGGAACAGCGAAACAGAAAAGTCAATCGAAGTGGGTGGATGCTTCTGTCTGCATCTGAAACTAAGGAGAGAATTGGACGCCTGAATGCGACTACAAATTCAAGAAAATAACCAAATATAACAAAATTCTTTTATTTATAATTTACCTTATCAGAGAATTCACTCGCCTGCTCCCGCCCGAGACAGGAAACCGCTTTGAAATTGAAATTTTAACTCGAGAAGACTAAGGAAGAACTGTTGTGAAATGCTCGCGCGCGCCAGAGCGACAAACAGACATACAGACAGACAAACAGCCAGACATTTTATGACTCACCATCTGTGTCTCTGTCCCCGGCAGCTTCCGTCCCACAGCTGCACTTGCACTGGCCGCAGTGAAAAGCTGAAGCATCTGCATATTCCTCTTCTCTTCTTCAACGCCGCAACAATGCCTTCGCACGCTGTGACAGACCCAAGAATAATTGCTTTCACTTCTGCCTGTGTTCTGTCGCTCTTTACTCCTTGAACTACGTCTAGAGTTAAATCCCGACAGTCGTTTTCTATGACGTCCAGCCAGGTTTTCCGTGCTCTCTCTATCTCTCTTTTCTGTCTCTTTCTGTCTCTGTCTGTCTGTCTGTCTCTCTCTCTCCGCTTTATCGAAACGTTATTTCGACGCCGAACATATATAGACGAACATATTTCTATACATTTTCGCTCGATTGTTTCAAATCACTTTTCTCTAACTTCGTCATCGTAAAGTAGGCCTACTTCGAAAACGCCACATTTCTAAATACTCTCTCTCTCTCTCTCTCTCTCTCTCTCTCTCTCTCTAACACACACACTCTCTCTCTCTCCCACACATTCTTTTTTCCACCACGAATCGGACACGACCCTCTTTTCTCGCGACTTCCGACCGACTGCCGTACACTCGGTCGTACTCTCCCCCTTCTCTGTACACCAACGTACATTCGTACACTAAATCAAAACAATGCACACATCCATGCACCCTTCCATACAGCAACCACACAACCCAAACATCACTTTGTAGCATTCGCAATGTAGGCCGTGGCACACATAATGACAATCTTCGTTGTTCCATCCGACAGACGTGTCCGAAGTATCGCAACCGTTTCATCTGGATTTTAACATAGCATGATTTAAAGTGGCTTAGGAGGCATTACTGCCTGTGTGAAAGCCACCAGAGGCACTAACGAGGCTTGAACCCGCTCCGTCATCCTGCCGCTCCAGCACGTAACCCACTCTGCCATCTTCCGCCCCATTTTATCAACGGGGTCTTTCTTGATTCCAAGGCCGTCTTTGATGTCATAATTTCTTTTTCGATCTCCTTTAGACACGCTTGCGATTTTTCGAAGAGAGCTCATTTCATAGTGCGGTTGCACCCCCTGGAAAAAATTAGAAGGTGCGCCGCAGCCCCTGGAAGATGAGGCTGTTTTTTTTACCTGTCAAGGATTTTAAAGAAGCAGATAAAGGATAAAAGGAGGGCGTTGACCTTTCTAAGCTTGTCAGGAACTTGAAGCTGTAAAAACTGCACTCCCTCCCTGCTAAAAATTCGTTCTGACGTGCCTGTTCCATCCAGTGTTACATTCGGTGCTCAAGATATTATCTGAACCGCCTCCTTCTTTTCCTTCTCCTTTTCCTCCTAAACTGTTTAACGATAGTCTAATTATTATTATTATTATCATCATCATCATCATCATCATCATCATCATCATCATCATCATCATCATCATCATCATCATCATCATCAGCAGCAGCATCATCATCATCATCATCATCTATTATTATCATGAAATTATTCGTATCCTTGACGATCTACTTCAGTTCTTTTGATTCGTGTACGTTATTATCATTTTTAGTTCATTTGATTCGTGTACGTTATTATCATTTTTAGTTCATTTGATTCGTGTACGTTATTATCATTTTTAGTTCATTATCATTTTGTCTATCATCATATCCTGTTGTATTCTGATGTTCGTGCACACATTAGACAACTGGAAGTCATAACTGAAAAAGGATTGCAGACAGTGGTGGTTCCACGTGGGGGATGAGTGGGAATGCACCCCCCACCGGGCTTCCGGACTTTTTTCCGCTTGTGAAACCTATTTTTGGGACAAAAGCCTAGTCTAGTAAAAAAACTGCAGATAACTGTTTTTGCTTGTCAACCTATTTTTCGGTAAAAGTGTAGTAAAATTCTGGAAAGTCCCTTTTTGTCGGCCTTTTTCGGGTAAAGTTTATTGATTTTTTCCTTCTCTTTTCACCCCCCCCCACCAACTTCCTATGATTTCATTTCATCCCCCACCAAGAAATCCTGGAATCGCCACTGGTTACAAAGTACAGTGTACATTTACAACGCTGTGGCATATATCTAATAAGACTAATCTATAATTCATTGATGTATACTATGTACAATGCAAGTTAAAGTGCTTTTACGACAATCGAATACATCAACGTTAACGAGTCGAGAACAACATTCTGCACGATAACAAGATAACCACTATATCAATAGAGTATACTGATAAGATAAAAAAGTCACTGATATGATCATATCGGCCTATCAATCTAATAGCTTATCTTAGTCATGTTATTTCCGTGTTCGGTGTGGCATATACAGTAGGTGTAGGAAAATTGGGTGTAACACGCAATTTTCGAAGTGATAGTCCAATATAGAAACTGGCATATATTTCTGACCTTTTAAGAAGTGACAATTAATTTAATCACTCAGTGATGCTAAGTTGTTGTGCTCCAAGATTACTACAGCAGTTGGTCATGATCTGGGTGGGAATTGAGAGAGAGAGAGAGAGAGAGAGAGAGAGAGAGAGAGAGAGAGAGAGAGAGAGAAAGAGAGAAAGTACCTTCTCCCGCTTACAAATTTTCACCCCGGAAAATATTATTAGTACTGTATAGGCCTATAAGATCGAGATTAGGCGCGTAGACTTCTTATACAGCAAGTCCAGACTTAACTAAGCACTCAATCAGTTGACATGTGCTTAGTACAGCAATACTATTATAGGTCTATTGTCTAGCGATATGTTTGTATGTAGGAATAGCAGGTCTACTGGATTGCAGCGACGTAGTGTCATTGACTGAGATAAGATCATCGCAAAGGTTAATTTTTTGCGGTGATGAGACTTTCCCCCTTTTTTGCTCATCAAGTGTCAAAATGTGGTGGTGACATTTTCTTGCTTATCAGGCTTTGCAATGAATAGTATTCCACGAAATTTCCTATTTATTGATTATTTATAAAAAATGAAACTGTTCACGTCAACTTCTCTTGACCCCCTCCCCATGTCAACAACTGTCAAACCTTATCGAACCCCCTCCCGCTATTTTGTTGACGTAATTAACGGACAGTCCCTGATGGCCGAGTCAACCCCAGGGCTTCTGGGAGTCTCGAACCCGCTTCCGTCGGATCCACAGTCCAATGATGTTACCACTCTTCTAATCTGCAATAAACTTGAGAGGTGCCCCCATTTCGAACGCTGTAGAGCGAAATCGAGACAGGTCATATTAACTATTCTAGAAGGATTTGATGCAATGAAGATGGGGACAAACAAAAATGTCAGAGAATTTGTTTCAATACGCTGAAATTTTTGCATATCTATACGCCCAGTGGCGGCTCCACCGGGGATGGCAGGGCGGCCCTTGCCCCCTATTGAGTGCCGAGCCCCCCTAGTGGCCCCTCTGTTGGGACCCTATACTTAATGCTACATACATTAAACAACAAACGGTTGGTCCCCATGATTAGAAGTTGCCACCCCAACGCCCCTCCCCACTTGCCAAATCCTAGAGCCGCCACTGTATACGCCTACTGTTCGATATGTCCTTTCATTGGCTTTTGTCACAGAGCGAATGAATTTTATAACTGTTTGTTGCCTATAGAACCTGTGTTACAAGGAACCAGTTGTCTTAAGACGCGGCTCTTTCTTCGATCGACTTAAAGTAAAGTAAAATCTCGTGGATTTCTATAGCGCCTTGGAAAGCAGCACAACAGTAGCTGTTTATTCTTAGGCGCTCAGTCTCTCCTAAAATAGCTATGGGGAAGGTATGAGGTCAGCCAGGCAATAGTCAACATCCAAAGGGCAGTGAGGCTAGGTTGTTATAGCTATGGAGGATATGATTTTAGAAAAAGAAAGGATTTAAGCTTAGACCTGAAGACTTGAGGAGATAATGCAGGAATTATAGGAAATGAGGATTCAGATTTTATTGTGACTTTGCACCTTTGATTCGAAAGCCAGTGAAAGGAGTATTTGAACAGTAGGTGCATAGATATGCAAGAATTTCAGCGTATTGAAAAAAATTCTCTGACGAAAATCACTTTTTCGTTTGTCCCCATCTTCATTGCTTCATTCCAAACCATTCCAAAAGATACTCGACAGAACTTTCATTTGTTGAACTTGAAGTCCCTCGTTCTCGTAATAGTCACTGGCGCTAGTGTTGTTTCTCAGTGTCATCCCACCAGGCTCTGGGGTTGTCTAAGACACGGTCGTTTTGGGGGCGCTATAGAAACCGTGCGCGGTGGGACTGGGTGCAGAATTTTATCATATTAAAATAGGACTGCACGTATATAGGGACGTTCTATAGGGACAAATCGCTAGAACTTTGCACTTTTGATTCGAAAGCCAGTGAAAGGAGTATTTGAACAGTAGGTGCATAGATATGCAAGAATTTCAGCGTATTGAAAAGATTCTCTGACGAAAATCACTTTTTCTTTTGTCCCCATCTTCATTTCTTCAGATCCTACTAGAATAGTCAATATAACCCTCCTCTCTTTTGCTCTACATCGTTCGAAATCGGACACCTCTCACTTTTATTGCAATTTATTCACGATGTACCATATGCAGTATAGTACGCCGGGAGCGAAATGGTTAATAAACGGAGCGCGAGTCAGTGGCGTCGCTAGGAGTGTGCGGGGGAGGGGGCTGCTGGCCGCACCGGGTCACACCAATGACAGCATCACAAGTGGGGTCACACCAAAACGAAAAAAGGGAAATTCTACCGGAGGACTCAATGAGGTCAATGGCGTAGTTTTAGGGGTGGGTGACCGACCGGGGCGTAGCCAGGAATTTGATTTGGAGGTATAATGTGATTTGGAGGTATAAATCTTTGTATAAATCTTTGTATAAATCTTAAACAACTTTTAAAATCTTAAAATAATCCACAGTAAACACTTCAAGATAGACTGATTTTGGGTTTGGGGTATATATATATATATATATATTTTATATATATATATATTATATATATATATATATATACCCCGTCGCTACGCCCCTGGGATGACACCATGGCTTTACCACACCGGGAACTCTAGTGACGCCCCTGGTTCGAGCTTTCACCCGATGACGCCAAATTGCGTGACACAACACGAATACGAATATCGTTGACAAAGTTCTAGCTAGACAAGCGCATCGAATACACAATTGAATGCATGACAGATCAGTGGGCATGATAACAAGTACAGTAGAGCTTCGTTATAACAGACTCGGTTATAACGTGCCGCAATGTACACGGCCTCGTGTGATGCGCTACAGTATTGGATGGTATTGGATATAACGAACCTCGGATTATATAGCGTAATAAATAATTTTGCAGACTCGTCGAGCACGTTATAACGATGTTCTACTGTAGTTGTCGATGCTATAGTACTCGGTATGAATTCCAATGTATGGGGAGACAGACAGACAGGTAGAGACACAGCGAGAGAGAGACAGAGATAGACAGAGGTACAGACAGAAAGAGAAAGAGAGAACGGAGCATCATCAGGCGAAGGTGAATCCGAGTTCGAGTCCGGCGTCACGGCATGACCCACGGCCGTGCGGACGTGACAGGATCCACTTCCCGTGACATCCGGGTATCGTCAGCGTCACCCACCGCGTCTCACGTGACGTCGTCCCGTGACCCTTGCACTGGTTCCCCAGTCGGCGACGAACGGACAGCGCCCGACATTCGACGCACACGCTGGTGTCCTTCGTCATCGTCACAAGAGGCTGCGATGACGTCACATGACACGCCGAACGGACGTCGGTCAGATGGAACACGGCGAAATACCTGTGAAACCAAAATAAGAGAATAGATGAAACTATAGAATACCTGAAACCAAGATATGATTAGATAAGACAATGTGCAGTCTCTCTCTCTCTCTCTCTCTCTCTCTCTCTCTCTCTCTCTCTCTCTCTCTCTCTCTCTCTCTCTTTCTCTCTCTTCTCTCTCTCTCTCTCTCTCTTCTCTCTCTCTCTCTTTCTCTCTCTCTCTTTCTCTTTCTTTCTCTCTCTCTCTCTTTCTTTCTCTCTCTCTCTTTCTTTCTCTCTCTCTCTTTCTCTCTCTCTCTCTCTCTCTCTCTCTCTCTCTCTCTCTCTCTTCTCTCACTCTCTCTCTATCTCGTTCTTTCTCTTTCTCTCTCCCCCCACACACACGCACACACGTATGTATACACACTGTACTAAAATCTACAGTAATTAACTTGGCGCTGTTTCACGCAGTAACCGATTCAACCAAATAACAGAAGATTTTGTAGAACATTTACTTCAATCTTAACGATTAGTTCTCTCAATTCAGCGTTTTATCCAGACTTCAGGCCTTTGCGGAGGATATGATTTTATGATATGGAGGATATGATTTTAGAAAAAGAAAGGATTTAAGCTTAGACCTGAAGACTTGAGGAGATAATGCAAATTATTTCAGATTTTATTGTGACTTTGCACTTTTTTCTTGCCAGGAAAGGAGAATTTGAACAGTAGGTGCATAGATATGTTTCAGCGTATTGAAAAAATTCTCTGACGAAAATCACTTTTTCGTCAAATCAAAAAAAAGGGAGATGAAACTATATAGAATACCTGAAACCAAGATATGATTAGATAAGACAATGTGCAGTCTCTCTCTCTCTCTCTCTCTCTCTCTCTCTCTCTCTCTCTCTCTCTCTCTGACTTTCTCTCTCTTTCTCTCTCTTTCTTTCTCTCTCTCTCTCTCTCTCTCTCTCTCTCTCTCTCTCTCTCTCTCTCTCTCTCTCTCTCTCTCTCTCTCTCTCTCTCCCCCACACACACACACACGCACACACGTATGTATACACACTGTACTAAAATCTACAGTAATTAACTTGGCGCTGTTTCACGCAGTAACCGATTCAACCAAATAACAGAAGATTTTGTAAAACATTTACTTCAATCTTACGATTAGTTCTCTCAATTCAGCGTTTTATCCAGACTTTAGCCCTTTCCGGTGGGGGGATTGACTTGGATGGAGGGCAAGAGACACAGTTCAATGCAAAAATTTGTGTCAACGATGATTTTTTTTCTTGGGGAGGGGTGAATTTTGAGGGTTTTTTGGGAGAGGCAAATCTCCCCCTAACAGGGAAAGATAAAACACTGTCTCAATTGCACACCACACTCTTTCTCTCCATCTCTATGTCTCTCTCTCTGACTCTCTGTGTGTCTGACTGTCTGTGTGTCTGTCTGTCTGTCTGTCTCTCTCTGTCTCTCTCTCTCTCTCTCTCTCTCTCTCTCTCTCTCTCTGTCCTGACATTGCAGAAAACACGTTTGGTATCTGATGTCAGTCAATCTGTCAGTCTCTGTTTGCCTCTGTCCTTCTGTCTGTCTTTCTGCCTGTCTGTTCGTTTCTGTATGCATGGCTCGCCAACCACCGAGCCACGTGGAAGAGCGGAGCGAAGCATCTGCCGTCGATACATACACAACGGTCCCCAAGGGACACATACTGTATGCGTCCGAAATGGGACACATACTGTATGCGTCCGAAATGGGACACATACTGCATGCGTCCGAAATGGGACACATACTGTATGCGTCCGAAATGGGACACATACTGTATGCGTCGCAAAAAACGAACAACAGCCTCTACAACGACACGAAGAAGAACTCAATTCATCGGCGGGACCTTCTTCCATTATTCCTCCTCCTCCTTCTCCTTCGCCTCCTCCTTCTCCTCCTCCTCCTCCTCCTTCGCCTCCTCCTCCTCCCCCATCCCCGGCCCATCTCTTCGCTTCTACGTCTTCGTAATGTTCAATGATATTACGCGGAACGGCATGTTGCCAAGATTTCTCCCTTCAACGGGGTAAGCAGATTGGGTCTCGGCCGAGAGGGAGACGAAGATGCTCTTACTGCGTCGCCCTGTCGTCCCCGTCCCCCCACCCCCGTCCTCCGTCCGTCGGTCCTAAAGCCTCCGAGATGCTGGTTGCCGCCGTCACTGCTGCTGCTGCTGCTGCTGCTGCTGCACAGACGGGGAGAATAATGGTATAAAAGGATGGGTCCATGGGGTGGATGGGGAGGGGGTGAGGGAAGAGGACGGTGAAAAAGGCCGAAGAATGGAGAAGGCAACTAATCAGATGCCACTGCTGCTGCTGCTGCTGCTGCAGAAGGTGGATGAGAGAGAGAGAGAGAGAGAGAGAGAGAGAGAGAGAGAGAGAGAGAGAGAGAGAGAGAGAAACAGAGACAGAGACAGAGACAGAGAGAGAGAACGTTTACGCGGACACTTTCGTCAGTGTTTCCTCTTTTTGAACGGTCGGTCAATCGATGAAAAATATGTCAAACTAATTCGATTTCTCTCTCCCTCCATCCCTCCCTCCTTCCCGCTCTCTCTCTCTCTCTCTCTCTCTCTCTCTCTCTCTCTCTCTCTCTCTCACTCTCTCGCACTATCTCTTCTGTTTCCCTGTCTCTTCTGCCTCTGTCCCTCTCTGTCTCTCTCTCTCTCTCTCCGCTTCCATCTGTCTCTCTCTCCCTTTCCCTCTTTCTCTCTCTCTCCATTTCCCTCTGTCTCTTTCTCTATCTCCTCTCTGTCTCTCTCTTTCCACTCCCTCTCCCTCCCTCTCTTGGGGCTGTTATCTTCTCTTCCTTTCCCGTTCAATAAACCCCAGACGCGACAACAGAGGAACCCACAGTGGGTGGGGTGCAGGGTTCAGTCCGTCGTTCGGATCGAGAACCGAAAAGAAACACTAAATCCTAATAATTATAATTGGACGAACAAATGAGAGATAGAATAGAAATAGGCGCTTGAATGGGATATCCCTCGCATCGGATACTATTTCCATAAAATCCCGATTTACAATTGGGACTATCCGATATCCAGCATTTGGATTTGTTTCTTATGCGATTAGGATATCGCGCGCCATCTGCTGATGCTTCTGCAGATTACGAAAAGACGCTATAGAAGTTGATGGATGGATTGCATTTGATAAATAAGTTGACTGAAGTGAACGCAGTTTTAATTGATAAAAGTTGAATTCAATCGCATCGTCTAAAATCTCACATGAACAGGCCTTTTAAACACTGCTACTATAGTCATCTACAACAACAACAACAACAACAACTACTACTACTACTACTACTACTACTACTACTAGGCTACTACTGCTACTACTACTACTACTACTACTGCTGCTGCTGCTACTACTGCTACTGCTACTGCTGCTACTGCTACTACTGCTGCTGCTGCTGCTACTGCTGCTGCTGCTGCTGCTGCTGCTGCTGCTGCTGCTGCTGCTGCTGCTGCTGCTGCTACTGCTGCTGCTGCTGCTGCTAGGCTACTACTGCTGCTGCTACTGCTGCTGCTGCTACTGCTACTACTGCTACTACTATTATTACTACTACTACTACTTTATTACTACTACTACTACTACTACTACTACTACTACTACATGGGGCCGGTAGCCTTTCTCTCTTTCCTTCCTCTGAGTGAGTTTGGGAATAGAGCTTTCACGACACATCCTCGTTTGGACCATCGTAAAGAAATTTCGTGGCAGGAAAAAGTGGGCAAAGAAACGACAAGAGAGCATTCTGTACAAAAAGGGAAGGGCATGCCTGAAGAATTCAACGAAATGTTTCCAATGGGAGAAGGCATTCTGTCCCGGGCCCCGAAACATTGCTCGAATAGAAAGTAAGTAAGTAAGTAAGTAAGTAAGTAAGTAAAAAATCTCGTAAACTTATACAGCGCCCTGGGAAGCAGCACAGTAGTATATAGCTGCTTATTCTTATGCGCTTAATCTTTCTTGAAATAGCTATAGACAAGGTGGTTTGTCGGCCGGGCAAATGACCGCGAAGACATACAGAAGAAGTCAGACAGACAGACAGAAGACAGACAGACAGACAGACAGACAGACAGAAGAAGAAGACGGTTATATCTTCGGACTTTCGCCTGTCAATCAGAGGCGACTGTTTTCCGTCTGAAACGACGACGGAATTATTCGATTTCCCTGCGATGGAAATTGGAAACCGCAACTTGACTGTCGTTTTAAAGTCTCTCTATCATCATCATCATCGTCGTCGTCGTCGACGACGCAGTTTTAGTTCCAGGGTTGTCGTCTGCTCGAACGATCGATTTCCCGCGGGTCGTCTGCCATCCCATCCCATTCCATCGCCAGTCTATATATTCGCGCCGTTCTCTCTCTCTCTCTCCTCTCTCTCTCTCTCTCTCTCTCTCTCTCTCTCTCTCTCTCTCTCTCTCTCTCTCTCTCTCTCTCTACACTGTATATATAAAGGGCATTTTGTGGAATTCGCATCAGTAGGCCTATGTAGAAACGTCGAAAGCAATACGACAATGTCTTCGTTTATTCCACACAACTTCCCGAGACACAGATTCGCTATTTCAGTGATTCCTTCGTGCGAACATCAGACCTAGGAATAAGCGGCCAAATACAGCGGAACTATACGCACGAAAGCGCCATATAAATTCAAGACGTTTTACTTACTTGCCTACAGTTGCAGGGCTATTATCTAGGATTATCAATTTTGGGGGGAGGGGTGTCCGTAAATTCTGGTGGTCCCCTGCCAAAAAAAGACTGACAAGCAAAAAGGCCATCCCATAGCTAAGATTGGGGTGGTTGTCGGTCTCAAATGGGGAGGGGGAAGAGGCGGGGTAGTTGGGGTAAAAATTCTGCCTAGTTGCCGTCTTGTATGCTGGAGCGTTCCAAGTGACAACAGAATTTATCCCCAAAAAACTAAAGACGTTTCGAGAAAAATTCCAACGAGGAATTTAAAACACTTTTCGAAAATGTTACCGTCATCTAGAGGCGGCTCCACAAGAGAGCCGCGGGGGGGGGCGTGCCAATTATTGGCTGATTGGCCCCAGCTGCCCCCATACTTTAGTGCGCTCATTCTACGCAACTAGACTAGTCCAGGTTTATAAAAAAACAGGTGCCCTCCACAGAGGCGTAGCGTGCACTCATGCCGTCCACGGCCCATGGTCGTCGTCACTTTCCAAAATTTGCCGCCCCCTGAAAAATCTCCTGACAAGCAAACAAGGTCGTCGCTCTCAGAATTTAGGGAGGGTTATGGGAGGGGGACATCCAGGGCCGTTCGTCACTCATGGCCTGTTCATAATCGGATAAGAAGGAATCAACTTCACTTGTAAATAATTGCACCTGAGGTAAAATTCTGATTACAAATCAATATAGATTAAGAATTTATATAAACTGCATGAGCTCCTCGAGTGTGTGTGTATATATATATATATATATATATATATATATATATATATATATATATATATATATATATACATATATATGCGTCGCTATCTCTCTGTCTTTATCTCTGTCTGTCTATCACTATCTGTCTGGCTTTCTCACTCTATCTCTCTGTCTCTTTCTGTCTGTCTGTATCTCTTTATGTCCCTTTCTGTCTCTGTCTCTCTCTCTCTCCAGTTTCCCAGTTTCTGTCCATACAAGTTCTTTTACATTCCAAATGCATCTTCGACCCGCGAATCTCTCTCCCTTTCTCTCCATCATCTCCCCTCTTCCCCCTCTCTCTCTCCTCACTCCCCCCTCTCTCCCGCTTTCTCGTCTGTCGAAAAGAAGGTATAAAAAGGAAAACAGCAAAGAATATTCGTTGACATCATTCTGAGGACGGAGTTTCTTCTTGAGAAGTGTTAATCGGTCTCCGTTAAATTGGTTTTCGACCGACGAACAGAGAGAGAGAGAGAGAGAGAGAGAGAGAGAGAGAGAGAGAGAGAGAGAGAGAGAGACAGACAGACAGACAGACAGACAGACAGACAGACAGACAGACAGACAGACAGACAGAGTGAGGATTTTTGGCGGCAAGACAGACACCATCGGACAACATCACAGATGATGACGCGCGTGACTTCACCCAAGTCATCCATCAACGTCATCTCTCTGACGTCACATTGGACTCGACGTAAGAATTACCGAAGAAAGCCGGACGTCAAAAAACGCAGTCGTCACAAGTCGACGACACGTGACGCGACGTAATTGAACGTCACGCGGCGTGACGCTTGACTGGAGGCAGAGAGACGTCATTTGACGGCGTCCGCCCACGTCATGCAGATTTTAGTCAAACTGTCACGCGGTTTCATTAGAAAACCTGATTTTTTTGCAAAGTGCGTGACAGTCCATTCGTCTTTATACGGTAAATTAAATTCACCAATTATTATTCTGGAAATTTTGCTTCGTTCAAAAACAATCTCGGTTACAGTAACGTCTCTTTATAGTCATATCACGTCTGTCTTAATACACGGAGTTTGATAACATGTCACGATGATTCGATGTCATGCAACGTGATTTCGTGACGCAATCGTGCGAGTGACTTCGTCACGACGCCGAGGGTGGCTGTCATTGGGTGGCTGTCATTCCGTCGAATTGACGCAGTTTCGACTGTCCTGTCGGAACGGCAGCGGAATTATTCGAGGTTCTTAGAAAATCCGACCAAGGAGAAAACTATTAATATCAAATTATCGATCATTAAAAATACAGACATAGGTCTACTGTACGTCTAGTCACAAGTAGTAGTAGTAGTAGTAGTAGTAGTAGTAGTAGTAGTAGTAGTAGTAGTAGTAGTAGTAGTAGTAGTAGTAGTAGTATTAGTAGTAGTACATTAGTAGTAGAAGTAGCAGTAGCAGTACTACTACTACTACTACTACTACTACTACTACTACTACTACTACTACTACTACTACTACTACTACTACTACTACTACTAATAATAATAATAATAATAATATAACAGGGTTAGGAGTGGCTCAGTAGGATCTGTCCTGTGTGAGAATCATTGGTTGAATAGATTCTCTCTTTTCATGCTTCCTGATTGGCTGTTGCTCTTGTTCACCCTTCGACCTTTCAACCCTCGGGTCGCTCATTACGTCATGCTTTTAGCGGCAAATGTGGATTTCACGCATCGACTTCATTTAGTCTCGACTTCAACCAAGATCGACGCCTTCTGCCAAGTGTCTCTTTATAAACGCGTCCGTATTAAAGACGGACTGAAGTCTGATTAAAAGCTATCTTTTAACGTTAAGCCGCAGGCAGTGTTTAATCTAGACTCTGGACTCCGGGGGGAGGAACTGACAAGGCCGGGGAAAGTCAGCTAGGGGGCCGCTGTTAGTTGATGTCGTAAGCCAAACTTTTCGGGGGGAATTTGAAATTTCCGGAGGGGGAAGGGGGCAATTCCCCCTCCCCGGAAACGGTCTAGATTAAACCCTGGCCGTAGGGACTTTGGAAGAACGAACGAACGGTTTGATGGAACGCTGTTGGCTTCTTCAGATAAATCCTAATTTTCTCGCGAGGATTTCCTTAAACCGGAGAGAGAGAGAGAATCAAGTCCGACATAGATTAAAAGTTTTCTCAGATAGAAATTCCACCGTTAGAACGCGGTCTGTGCTCCAGAATGGTACAGTAGAACTTCGTTAAAACGTACTCAGAATGGTACAGTAGAACTTCGTTATAACGTACTCAGAATGGTACAGTAGAACTTCGTTATAACGTACTCAGCGTGTCTGTACTCTGTAAATTGAGTACGTCGTATCCAAGGTATACGCTATATCCCAGTGGCGTAGCCAAGGGGCAGGGCCGTATTAAGGTCGGAGTGGGCCTGGGGCTGAGAAGTAAAAAAGGTCGTCGCTTCCATAATTTGAAAATTGCCCCTTGTAAAATTTCCCGCCGCCTTCACTGAAAATCTCTGACAAGCAAAAGGTCGAAAAACGGTGGGCCTATTTTTTATGGTGGGCCTGGGGCTTCACTTCCCTCAGCCCCCGCCTTAATATGGCCCTGCCAAGAGGGATTTGGGGGTTAAACCCCCTTGGCTGCCGAAAACAAAATATTTTTAATGAGTTTCTATGCATTTTAATTTTAGGACGCGATTTTGGGGGTCAAACCCCCTTGGCTATAGAATGTTAACGGTTTTAGAGGTGACAACCTTTTTTTGCTTGTCAAGATTTTTCCGTAGTTGGTCACGTTCAAAACCAAAAACCAAACCCCCCTTCCGGAAATCCTGGCTACGCCACTGCTACTGTTACTGTATATCCGATACCATTCAATACGGCAGCGCAGCACAAGGAACCGCACATAGCATACGTCATAACCGATTATTCGTTATAACTTAGTCCGTAACAGTGGCGTCGCCAGGAATTTTTGGTTGGGGGCAAAAGGGGCTAGCGTGTCAGATTCCTTACCCACCGTTCTCTCCCCCTCCACAGAAAACTTTCTCACCGGATTTGCGCGAATCTGGTAGGTGGTCTGGGGCAGGTTGGGGGGGGGGGGAGGCAGCTGCCCCCATTTGTCCCTCCCCCCGTGGCGACGCTAATGGTCCGTAATAACGAAGTTCTACTGTATTTGAGTGAGGTCAGTTGGGGTTAGACCAGTAGACCTACAAGGCCCTCGCTGCTGCCTGCATCTATAAAGTCGCATTTGAAGCAATTTTCCCTAAGAACGATTTAAGATGCGGAGAATGTCGAAGTCTTCCGGCGGTTTCGATTGACCTTTTGACCTTTGACCGTCCTTAAGCCTGACCTTAGAACGGCCTTGACTCTATATCCACTCTACTGGCGGACGTAATGCTGTCAGGAGGGCGTCGGAGACTATAAAAGCCGGCGTTTAAATGCGACCAATGGACGAATGGGAACTATGCACGGGAACTATGCACGGGAACTATGCACGGGAACTATGCACGGGAACTATGCACGGGAACTATGCACGGGAACTATGCACGGGAACTATGCACTTTCCGTGTTTGCGCACGGGGTCTTCGGTCTTAGACGCCTAATGAGAAAACAGAACGAACGAGAGGCAAGCATCAGAAGCGATGCGATTTGACGGTCAGTCATAGCGACGATCGGACAATCTGCACCGGATGCAGGAACCGTCCATTTTACCGACGCGCAATTGAGAGAGAGAGAGAGAGAGAGAGAGAGGGGGGACGGCGTAGACAGACAGACAGACAGGCTGACAGAGAGGGAGAGACAGAGATAGAGATAGAGATAGAGAGAGAGAGACAGACAGACAGACAGAGATAAAGAAAGAAAGAGAGACAAAGATATAATGACAGCGAGGGAGAGAGAGAGAGAGGGGGAGAAAGAAACGTAGAAATCTCTTTCCGTGTTTGCGCACATAATAATCGCAACCTGTTCGATCCCGATAACTGCTATGACGTCAGCATTCGACGTCAGCCAATCGCGGGACACCGACGATGATGATGACAGACGTCAGTCAAACTTCAGTTCTCGTTCTTCGCCTCACCCTACCCCTCTTTCGCCGCTGTCAATCAATAATAACGCCAACGGAAGATGATGTTGGTCCGTTAAAATAATTGACAACTTGGAATCACCTGATCTCCGGAGTGGAGAATGGAATTATTTCCAATTTCAATCACGATCGCTGGAAATTTGGCAAATGCACAGTACTGCCAAGATAATAATAATAATAATAATAATAATAATAATAATAATAATAATAATAATAATACTCAGGCCCTCCGAGAGAAATTCCGGGCCCCTGTGCAGAATGGCCGACGGGCCCTTGAGAAGTATTAATTTTTAATTTCTTGACGACCTTTTTTTGCTTGTCAGCCGTTTATAAAGTGTTGACGACCTTTTTTTGCTTGTCACCCATTTAGCGTTTAGCACTGTGTCCCGGGCCCCCTTGTGCTCGCCGGGCCCCTCTGCTAAACTAACATCTTAACCATTCTTTAGTTTTATTACTCATTTTATTGTTAATTATACATATTCATCATCGGCCCGGGCCCCCTCCAGACCGCCGGGCCCCTGTGCAGTTGCCCCCCCCTCGGAGGCCCTGGTCACGGTACTCCAGTGACTGTGTCAAACTACTGAGCAAACTACTGAAACTGAGCAAACGTTATATGGCCTACATGTTGGAGTGGGGGAAGCATATGATGAACAAATGCTGACCCCACTCTAAATCAATGGAGAGAATCGGGCCCCCGTGGATCGCCAAATCTGAACCGAAACTCCACAAATATGAAATTTCAAAAATAGAAATTTCAGGAAGAGCATGCATTGAGACTGGAAAATGTGCCAACTGGTATATAAAATATTGAAGGGGCCCAACAAGTGCTGGGCTCCCCTGTCCAAATTATTGGGGGCCCGGGCCCTCAGGCCCCCTATGGATTGACGCCTATGTCCATCTCAATTTTATTCTAAAGCGTTCGAAATGCCACAAAATGGTGAGCCTGTGGAAATACAGCAAGCTATAGATATACAAAAATTCAGAAGAGTTTGAAACAAATTAAAACCACATTTTCTTGCGTGCCCATCTTTAATGCGTCAAATAATTCCAGGATTGTCAATATATTCCATCTCAATTTTATTCTAGAGCGTTCGAAATGCCACAAAATGGTGAGCCTATGAAAATATAGCAAGCTATAGATATACAAAAATTCAGAGGAGTTTGAAACGAATTAAAACCATTGGCGTAGCTAGGAAAAAATCCCAACCGGTGCAAACCAGCCGCCCTTCTCCTTTTTTTCTTTTCTTCACCCTTTCTCTCTCTCCTCCTCCCTTCCCCTCCTCCCTTTTTTAATGGGGATCAGGGAGTATAACCCCCTTAATATTTTAAAAATTACAAATGCCCGAGTGTGAATTTTAACGTATTTTAGAAACACAAAAAAACACTTGGGAATTTGGGATGTGCCACTTTCTTCTCTGTCATTGTGAACGTTAATTAAAAATGTCAGGTTCACTTCTCGAGTAGTGAAGTTTTCATCATAATGTACAACACGTACTCAGTGGCGGTTCCACCACTTTGATGACTGGGGATGCATTCTTCCACCGGGGTTCCGGATGACCTTTGTTGCTTGTCAACCTATTTTCCGGTGAGTTTTTTAAAAATGTAGTGAACAATACTGCACATTACCCTATTTTTCTTGCTTGTCGGCCATTTTATGGCAAGGTTTCTTAACATTTAGTGAGCAAAACATTACTAGCAAAGACTTTTTTCTCTTTTTTCTTGTTTTTCTTCTTCACTTTGCATCACCCCCACCAACTTCCATTTTTAAACTACAGAGAATGGTATTGCCAGACGTGTGGATGGCTAGCACTTTTGACAGGCAAGTGAAGAGCATCTAGTAATCAATTGTTTTTCAAAAATTAGGGCACTATCTCTTGTATATCAAAAGTGCTTGACATTCAGAATTTTGCCTGTGGCATTATCTACTGCTTAACGCCATGCATTTCTATGTATAAATTCACGCCCACATTCACTATCCGTTTATTCCGTCAGAATATATATATATATATATATATATATATATATATATATATATATATATATATATATTAGCACCAAATTGGATCATTTACACTCGCATGCTGTTTTCCGTAGTTCGCAATTAAAAATGTAAATATAACATACCTCCTGATACTTTTACAGGGCCTGAAGTGTGACCACCCTGTATATTGCTTAACGCCATGCATTTCTATGTGTAAATTGACGTCCACATTCACTATCTGTTTATTCCGTCAGAATATACATATTTTAGCACCAAATTCGATCATCTTAACTCGCATGCTGTTTTGCGTCATTCCCAATGAAACTGAAAATATAACATACCTCCTGATACTTTTACATGGCCTGAAATGTGACCACCCCGTATATTGCTTAACGCCATGCATTTCTATGTGTTAATTGAAGCCCACATTCATGTATGTTTATTCCGTCAGAATATACATACTTTAGCAACGAATTTGATTATTTACACTCGCATGCTGTTTTACATCGTTGCCAATGACATCTGTAAATATAACATACCTCCTGATACTTTTACAGGGCCTGAAGTGTGACCACCCCGTATATTGCTTAACGCCATGCATTTATATGTGTTAATTGAAGCCCACATTCACTATCAATTTATTCCGTCAGAATATACATACTTTATCATCAAATTCGATCATTTACACTCGCATGCTGTTTTGCGTCGTTCCCAATGACAACTGTAAATATAACATACTTCCGGATACTTTTACAGGGCCTGAAGTGTGACCACCCTGTATATGGCGAACGCCATGTATTTCTATGTGTAAATTGACGCCCATATTCACTATCTGTTTATTCCGTCAGAATATATATAATTTAGCACCTAATTCGATCATTTACACTCGCATGCTGTTTTGCGTCGTTCCCAATGACATCTGTAAATATAACATGCCTTAGGATACTTTTACAGGGCCTGAAGTGTGACCACCCCGTATATTGCTTAAATTGGACATTTTTTAACTACAGAGAATGGTATTGGCAGACGTGTGAATGGCTAGCACTTTTGACAGGCAAGTGAAGTGCACCTATTAATCAAGGTTTTTTTCAAAATTAGGCCATAGCTCTTGTATATCAAAAGTTCTTGGCATTCAGAATTTTGCCTGTGGCATTCTCTATTGCTTAAATTGGACATTTTTAATTTAATATCAGAGGAATGGATATTTTGCCCTATTCGAACGATCAACAGTGACACGTCGGAAAACCATCCCTACCCAACTGAAACACTGATACGCATACGCCAATCCTGAACTAGGAACATGTTGCTATTGAGTTTGTGTGTCATCGTAGTAGACACAGCGGGGATCTTCTGCTCCGAACTTGAGATAGTAGGGGTTGGCAGCCTTCTTTATCAGCGCATTCCATTGGGTCATGCCAGATGCTATGCGATAACGAAGAGTCTAAACGCAGTACAGCTTGAGCCTGCCCGACTGGAGAAGCCAGTTTGGCGCGAAAAGTAATAACCAACCAGTTGCCGTCTTGTAGAACCTACAATACCAGGTTCACCCCCTCCCCCACCCCCACCTCCAATAAAAATATCATCGGATTTACACGGTTTGCACAAGTTGCCCTGGGCGGTCCGACCGATGCAATTGCACCGGTTTGCACCAATGTAGCTACGCCACTGATTAAAACCACATTTTCTTGTGTGCCCATCTTTAATGCGTCAAATAATTCCAGGATTGTCAATATATTCCATCTCAATTTTATTCTAGAGCGTTCGAAATGCCACAAAATGGTGAGCCTGTGGAAATACAGCAAGCTATAGATATACAAAAATTCAGAGGAGTTTGACTCAGTTCCCGTAATCTCCATATAATTTAAACGCTTCAACCGTGATTTCGATAGACCCATACGATTTATCTTAAATTATCTAAACTTCCAAAGAGTTAAACACCATTCTCTCAGCAGGGTGGCGCAGTTACCCTCCCCCATGTTACTAACGCATCAACGCTGTTGTACAGCCATCAACTATCCACTGTAAATCTAGTAAATTCGGCTCACAAGCATCTTGACAACGTTCCCATGATGATCGTTAAGTGACATGAAAGTTTACACTTAGGGTCAATCAACCAGATACCAGATTCCTACAGTGCAGTGACGGCTCCAGGATTTGGCAAGTAGGGGGCCGTTGGGATGGCAACTTCTAATCATGGGGCCAACCATTTGTTGTTTAATGTATGTAGAATTAAGTATAGGTCCCAACAGGGGTCACTGGGGGCCAGGTACTCAATAGGGGACACGGCCCCCCTGACTCCCCGCGGTGGAGCCGCCACTGCTACAGTGTGACTTGAAAGTTTACACTTAGGATCAATCAGGTACATCTTATATAGTACAGATGTCCCTGGGTCAATCAACCAGATACCAGATTCCTACAGTCGGACTGCTTGTTCGTCCCCAATGTATTAATTATCAGGTTTAAAAGGTTCATATTTGCAGGCAATCTGGAAAAAGCAGTCACGGTCAGGCCCTCCGAGAGAAATTCCGGGCCCCTGTGCAGAATGGCCGACGGGCCCTTGAGAAGTATTAATTTTTAATTTCTTGACGACCTTTTTTTGCTTGTCACCCATTTAGCACTGTGTCCAGGGCCCCCTTGTGCTCGCCGGGACCCTCTGCTAAACTAACATCTTAACCATTCTTTAGTTTTATTACTCATTTTATTGTTAATTATACATATTCATCATCGGCCCGGGCCCCCCCCCCCTGTGCAGTTGCCCCCCTGCCCTCCCTCTCGGAGGCCCTGCTACTACTACTACTACTACTACTACTACTACTACTACTACTACTACTACTACTACTACTACTACTACTACTACTACTACTACTACTACTACTACTACTACTACTACTACTACTACTACTACTACTACTACTACTACTAATAATAATAATAATAATAATAATAACAGTAGCAACATCAATGCCTTGACAATATAAATTATGGACTATTCGATTTTTAACGTTGGAATCCTATCCTGCAGTAATAGCAATATTATAATAGCGATAATAATGATAGTAGTAGTAGTAGTAGTAGTAGTAGTAGTAGTAGTAGTAGTAATAATAATAATAATAATAATAATAATAATAATAATAATAATAATAATAATAATAATAGCTGGTTTAGGAGACTAAGTTAAGCCTGTGTGAAAACCATTGTAACAACTCTTAACAGATAATGATCCAGATTTCCTAGATAACTTTTAATCCGTTTATTGCTTCAACTGTTACTGGCTTTTCCAAAGTGCCCCCCATTCTTTAGTCCTCTTATTCAAAGCAACTGGACTAGTCCAGGTTTATGAAAAACTGTTGGTCCCCATGCTTAGAGGTCGCCACTCCCTAACGCCCCCCCCCCACTTGCCAAATCCTGGAGACGCCGCTGTCTCTCACAGCAGCGCCTAGCTATAGTTCTAAAGTCTTACTTCGTATCTCCGCGTTTTCGCTGCGCGACATCTGCGTTTCCAAGGGCGCCGTCGTCATGGCTGCTGGCGTCGTTACCATGGTTACCGTCGTCGTGGTTGCCGTTGCGTCGCGAGTGATGGCGGTGGACCACTTCGGGCGGTGATGATGATGATGATAGTGTATTTTGATCCAGATGGAGTAGAGCGGTGGAAGAGAAACCGGAGTCTTCCGTCACTGGTATGATCTTCGCCAATTCTGGAGCAGTTAAAGCATATTATTATCCCTGTGTATCATGTAGTCTCTATGATAACTCTCAAACCACTGTCAGCCTTATTAATAACTGTCCTCCGTCTTTCTTCCATCCATCTTCTCCTCTTTCTTCTCCGTCTTCTCATCCGTCTTCTCTTCTTTCTTCTTCTTCTTCATCACGTGATTTATTTCGTCTATAACAGCGCCGACGAGTTTTTAAAGTGGCGCTATATAAATTAATAACATTGCAGACGACGCCTCGCCGTTTTCGTCGACATAAATCTTTCCCTCCCATCCTCTCTCCCTCCCTCCATGTCCTGCTCGTTGTTCCTCCGCATCTCCTTCTTTCTGTCTGCTTCTCTGTCTGTGAATTTATTTATCTTTCTTCGCCTCTGCCTCCCCATAGAAACATCCTCGATTCCTCGTCGAATATCATATCCTGAGCTGGCAAAGTCCCTCTCAGGGAGATCGAGGGGTGGAGGGAGGGAGGAAGGAAGGGAGGAAAGAGGAGAGAAGGAGAGGGAAGGGAAGGGAAGGGAAGGGAAGGTCGCCCTCTGTCCATTTAGGCGCAGTGGGGCGCATCGTCGCCTTCGAATGCCTTTCTTCGAATGCAAAATGGTTTTCTTCTGTTCGAAGTGTCCTCTCTCTCTCTCTCTCTCTCTCTCTCTCTCTCTCTCTCTCTCTCTCTCTCTCTCTCTCTCTCTCTCTCTCTCTCTCTCTCTCTCTCTCAACGAAGACAAAGGAAGCAATTCGGAAAACACTGTCTCAAATATTGAATTAGGCTACTGCCGTAG
The DNA here is from genome assembly GCA_018105865.1 of Metaphire vulgaris. Taxonomy (NCBI): domain Eukaryota; kingdom Metazoa; phylum Annelida; class Clitellata; order Crassiclitellata; family Megascolecidae; genus Metaphire; species Metaphire vulgaris. The sequence goes on from CM030869.1 coordinate 1,719,774, forward strand.
CCAAACAGTTACAGTGTACATCAGTGGTTTTCACACAGGCTTACTTAGCCTCCTAAACCACTTAAAATCACATTATTATTATTATTATTATTATTATTATTATTATTATTATTATTATTATTATTACCTACTACTACTACTACTACTACTACTACTACTACTACTACTACTACTACTACTACTACTACTACTACTACTACTACTACTACTACTACTACTACTACTACTACTACTACTACTACTACTACTACTACTACTACTACTACTACTACTACAATCCGCAAACGGGAACCGCTTACATACTCACCTACGTCGTCGACGTCAATCTCCGACGAACCGCCATCGTCACGTGACTTCTCGTCCGGTGCCTGACATGGTCCGGCGTCGCACGGCACAGTCTCGACCACCTGTTCGCAGTCCTTGCCGCCGTTGAGCGCCGGCTGGACGGCCGTTCGACGCCGTCGTCTGAATCCCACTCCACAGGTGACGTCACACGGGGCCCAGTCGGACCAGTGGTCGGACGAGAGAACGCAGTCGACCGCTGGAAGAAAAATGCAGACGACAACTCGTTTAAAAGTCAGACGACACATATAGCTAAAGACAGACAGGAACTGACAGACAGACAGGCAGATAAGGACAGAACAGAGAGACAGACAGATATATAGATAGACAGACAGATAAGACAGACAAGTAAAGACAGACAGGAACTGACAGACATGCAGACGGACAGACAAAGACAGCCAGACAAATAAAGACAGAACAGACAGATAGATAGATAGACAGACAGAAAAGATAGACAAGTAAAGACAGGCAGGAAGGCTAGCGGCAGGCAGACAGTTAAAGACAGTTAGAAATACAGACAGAGACAACGACTGAGAGAGAGAGACATAAAGACAGACAGACAGACAGACAGAAGCAAAGAGAGACAGAGGCACGCACACAAACACAGGTAAATCGACGTGACGACCAAATGTCACGAAGCAGTTTAAATGTCACGAATTCGAAACGTCGCAGATACGAAAAAGGTCAACGAAGCAGGATTTCGCAGATTTCTTCCGAAAGCAGTGGGGGTCGGATTAGCAACACCCCAAAAATTTCGATTTCCAGTGATTTGGGGAGGGAGACTGCTAAAACCAATTAAAAAATCATCAGGACTTCATTAGAGTGGCGCCATAGAAGTGCTAGAAAATTAGTTACAGTAGAGGCTAACGATAAGGTATTTAGCAGATACGCAAAATTTAGTACGTTATATCCGAGAATTGCACCCCTTGGAAAAAATATGAAGTTATGAAAAAAGCCAAATTACTAAAGAAGTAACTTGTAGTACTAAGTTAAAATATGAATTTATATTTATAATTAGTAAAATAGATCTTGACATTCTTGTACAGTACTTTTTTATTCTTTCGTCACAAGACCTGTTTTCCATACCCTAGAAAAGATTCTGTGGACGCCCATGCACCATTCATACTACTAGGCCTACTACTACTACTACTACTACTACTACTACTACTACTACTACTACTACTACTACTACTACTACTACTACTACTACTACTGCTGCTGCTGCTGCTGCTGCTACTACTACTGCTACTGCTACTGCTGCTGCTGCTACTGCTGCTGCTGCTGCTGCTGCTGCTGCTGCTGCTGCTGCTGCTGCACCACCACTGCTGCCACTGCCACCACCACCACCACCACCACCACCACCACCACCACCACCACCACCACCACCACCACCACCACCACCACCACCACCACCACCACCACCACCACCACCACCACCACCACCACCACCACCACCACCACCACCACTGCACCACCACCACCACCACCACCACCACCACCACCACCACCACCACCACCACCACCACCACCACTGCTGCACCACCACCACCACCACCACCACCACCACCACCACCACCACTGCCACCACCACCACTGCTGCTGCCACCACCACCACCACCACCACCACCACCACCACCACCACCACCTGCCACTGCTGCTGCTGCCACTGCTGCCACTGCTGCCACTGCTGCTGCTGCACCACCACCACCTGCACCACCACCTGCACCACTGCTGCTGCTGCTACTGCACCATTATTATTATTATTATTATTATTATTATTATTATTACTACTACTACTACTACTACTGCTATTATTATTATTATTATTATTATTATTACTACTACTACTACTACTACTACTACTACTACTACTATTATTATTATTACTACTACTACTACTATTATTATTATTATTATTATTATTATTATTATTATTATTATTATTATTATTATTATTATTATTATTATTATTATTACCTTGACACGCCTGCTTGTAGTCGGTGCAGCAGTCTCCGAGCTGGTTGCAGACTGAGTCACAGAAACAGGTGAAGCTTTCGTTGTTCGTCACTCTCGCACCTTCGCGTCGACAGGTGTTGTTCTTCCCGTCGCAGCACAGCCTCGACTCCTTCAGACAACCGGCGCCGACGAGCACGACGGAGGAGGTGGAAACGGCCAGCAGGACCATCGCCGCCAACCTGACCAGGGACGGTCGACCGGGACAACGGCGGTTCGACCACATGACGGAAGGACAGCGGAACGCCCGAATGGTGGCGTCGACTCCGCTGCTGTTGCTGCTGTTGCTGCTGTTGCTGTTGTTGCTGCTGCTGCGGTGCGCGGTTGTCTCGCTACTAGACAACGAGGCCGACCGTTTAGCAACCGTTGCATTCGGCGGCGGCGACTGCGGCGGCGGCGCACAAGACAGCAGAGTGAACAGACGCGCCCCCCCCCGTGACTGGGTCCTGCCTTTGCGAGAGGATGCCCTATTGCCCCTCTGCTGAGGCTGCTGTCAGAGGTAGTCCTATATGCCGACAATATACTGCAGTATATTAAGAAATTCCAGGGCCCGTTGTGGGCAACATAACTACACTAAGCCGCACATATACAGTATATTTATATATGTACCGTATTTGTACATTTACCACAACAGTTTGTATAATGAAATGCATCAGGAATGAAACACAGCTTAACAGATACAATAATTAATGGACTTAAGCATGTATGCTGCAGCCGTGGTCAACAATTTCCAGGTTCCCATTTTGTAGCCCAGTAGGGCCAGTACACCCCCGCGTGATTCCTAATTACAGTAGAACTTCGTTATAACGCACTCAGCGGGTCTGTAAAACTGTAGTACGTTATATCCGAGGTACGCAATAACAATATGACCCGCCGCCCCTCATAGATATACTGACCTTTGCCCGGCCGACAACCCACCTTGCCTCTATAGCTATCTCAAGAAAGATTAAGCGCATAAGAATAAGCAGCTCTTACTGTACTACCTTCCATGGCGCTGTATAAGTTTACGAGATTTTACTTACTTACTTACTTACGCTGTCATATCCAATACCATCCAATACGCGGTATCGCATCATATATGGGATATCGCTTCATATATGGGATATCGCATCATATATGGGAAAATTCCCCCTCCAAAAGTGTGGAGACTCGGACCTTGTCCCCCCCAAACATTTAAAAATCCCCCCTCCAATGTCAAGGTGGCTAGAATAAACACTGCCCCAGTTAACTTTGCAACCCTCCCAAAAATCGCATGTCGGGTACATGCGCGTCTGTCATTCATTGAATTTCAGTCCCCAAATCCCCCCCCCCCCAGCTCAAATTTCACAACTCCAACACTGGAATCGGCTATAACGTTTACTCGCGTATAACGCACCGCAATGTGCGGTCCCATACACTGTATATGAAGCGATATCCCATTGGGGGATAGAAGGCCTAGAATAAACACTGGCTGGAGGGTTCAACCCCCCCCCCCTCCCCACACCCCGGCAACTCCAACATTGACCGAGTCCGTAATACAGAAGTTGTACTGTAGCGATAATCGTTCTATGGCACCTGTGCACAGGGCATTACGAAAATTGATCTCGTTGTTATCACAGATATATCGGAATTTCCGTTCACCGATTAATAATAATAATGTGATTTTAAGTGGTTTAGGAGGCTAAGTAAGCCTGTGTGAAAACCACTGATGTAACCATCTGCATTCAATAACCTAGTTTATCTAGATAGCCTTTGAATCCGTTCACTGTTTCAACTGTCACTCCCACCTCGTCCAAACTGTTCCATTTGTCCACAACCCTTGCACTAAAAAAGTTTTTCTTTCTTGGACCAACCCTCTGCTTAAACAATTTGCACTTGTGGCCTCTTGTGCTGTTATAGTGTGCCAATGTAAAGAATCGATCATATGGCACATCTACTTTCCCAGTCATTATTTTGTATGTTTCTATCAAATCCCCTCTCTCTCTTCTCCTTTCTAATGTTGTCAGTCCACAATATTGAAGTCTTTTTTCGTAGCTTAAATTATGGCACCCATTGATCATCTTCGTTGCTCGTCTTTGCACTTTTTCTAAAAGTTCTATATCTTTTTTCAAGAATGGATTCCAAGCCTGAACACAGTATTCCAGATGAGGCCTTACTAATGACTTATAAAGTTTAATGATTATCTCTTTGTCACGACTCACAATTGTCCTTTTCACCATTCCCAACATTTGGTTTCCCTTTTGCTGCCTCCATGCATTGGTGAGATGGATTCATACTTCTATGGGTGATTATCCCCAAGTCTCTTTCTTTTTCTGTTGTGGTTAGAACCTTCCCCTAAAGAATATTCATTACCATTATTAGACTTCCCAACATGCATTACAGAACATTTATCAATATTGAAAAGCATCTGCCAGTCCACAGACCACTGAAACAATTTCCTTAGATCTTCTTGTAAAATTTTTGCATCATCCTCCGAATCTATATTTCTGCATAACTTTGTATCATCGGCAAACTTTGAGATTTTGGACAGTAATCCTTCATCGATATCATTTATATATATTAGAAAAAGCAATGGCCCAAGCACTGAGCCCTGAGGCACTCCACTGATAACTCTTGCCCATTGCGAATGGCCTCCCCTAATGCCAACCTTCTGCCTTCTTCCCTTCAACCAATTTTCGATCCATCTGAGAATATTGCCCCTTATTCCACAGGACTTCAGTTTGGCAGCCAGCCTTATGTGGGGTACTTTATCAAAAGCTTGGATCGATTTGAATGTAATCGAATGTTCTGGGTGGTCCAGTGGGCACCTTAGCGATTGTCCAAGTCTCAGACTCAGCAACAGAGAACTAATCAAAGGAACGCGCACCTGTCACGTCACAGACGATCGATGCCCGGTACACGCAGGTAGCAAACTTAACAGGTAACAGCTTAAGAAAACGACAGGTAAACAACCGGACCAGGTGGAAGAGGAGGTATAGGCGTTTTGCATGGAGATTGCTATTACAGATAGATCACCGCCTGTCTGTGTCTCTTTCTCTCCGTCATTCTTTCACTCTTTCTCTGTTAAACAGATAGATCAGTCAGTGGCGTCATTTCACACTTTTCTTGGGGGGGGGGCGAGAAATTTTGTTAAATTTTCTTTTTAAATTTTTTAACTTTTTTTCAATTAATACATTGAAAATTATTATTTTCATTTCCTTGGGGGGGGCCACGCACCCTGTTTTTGTTTTTTATTGCACATTAATACATTATGAATTAATATTTTCATTTCCTTGGGGGCCACGGCCTTCCCAGCCCCCAAATGACGCCTCTGAGATCAGTCTATAGTGGGGTAGCCAGAATTCCGGAATAGGGGGAGGGAGCACTTCGACATTATTCGGCCAAAGTCTTGGCGAGCAAAAAGGTCGTGGTCTCAAAAGCTTTAAACTCTTCTTAATGTCTGGTGCGTTTTCCTCGATCTAATACTACCCCATTCCCCTCCCCCCAACTACTCACCAGTTTTGGACGAATCTCAAGACCGGTCCCGATCCGAATACGCCAATGAAATCAGACACACCTGTCTTTTTTCTAAAGCATTTAACATGTCGCCGATTGCAGGTAACTATGGAGGATATTGGCCATATTTTTCGGTTTAAAGGGGCTGTTCATTAATTACGTCAACAATTTAGGGAGGAGGGGGTTTGAAAAAGTTTGACAGTTGTTGACAGGGGGAGGGGGTCAAGAGAAGTTGACGTCAACAATTTCACTTTTTACAAATAATCAAAAAATAGAAAATTCATGGAATACTACTTATTACAATGGATAAAAGCATGGCAAAAAAGGTCATAACCATCACATTTTGACACTCGACGAGCAAAAAAGGGAAAAATGGTTATCATCGCCAAAAATACGAACCTTGTTATTGGGACCTGTCATTGATCGGGGGGGGGAAGTTTTGACGTAATTATGGGGGTAAACTGAAAGTTGAGTTGTTGGCAAGGGGAGGGGTCAAAAATTGCCCAAAAAATGTTGACATAATTAATGGACAGCCCCTTAGCAACTGTGCACACAAGTACGGTGATCGTGCTTAAGAGGCGTTCCTGCTTATTGTAAGATATCGTATCTTTAATTTTAATGCTCTAAATGTGTTCACTAGACTGTACGAGAACGAGGAGCATCAACAAAATGAAAGTCCTGTCGAATATCTTGTGAAATGGTTATAGTAAGTCGATCGAGGGAAGTGCTTTAGGATATCTTGGTAATTGTATTACAGGTCTTATACTGTACAGTATACAACAAAATTTATAAAATTGATTCGCTGTGTGACAGAAGCCAATGGAAGGCCTATGGAACAGTCGGTGCATAGATATGTAAAAAGTTCAGCAAATTGAAGAAATTCCCCCGACAAAATCCACATTTTCGCTTGTAACCAGGGATATTTTTACACCTCCCCCCTAACACCCCCCAATTTGAGACCAACACCCCTCAATTTCAGCTATGGGATGAACTTTTTTGCTTGTCAGTCTTTTTTGGCAAGGGGGCCCCCAGAATTTACCGACATGCCCCCAAATTGGTAATCCTAGAAATAACCCTGCTTGTATCAATCTTCGTTGCATCAAATCTTGCAAGAATACTCAATACAATACTGCCCTTCACAATTTCGCTCTACAGCGCTCAAAATAGGACACTTCCCACCAGCCATTTCATACTGCATAGCCTTTCATAAACAGAGAGGAAGAAAATTAGAGTACCTGAGCTGAGAATGTCCTTCGGAGAGATCAGCCGATCAAAAGATACACTGATCAGTGGCTAATCTAGACTCCTGGAGGGAAACTGACAAGGCCGGAGGGGAGTCAGCTAGGGGGGTTTGGGGGAGCGCTGTAAGTTCATATAGTAAGCCAACATTTCCGGGGAGAATCTGAAATTTCCGGGGGTTAAAAGGGTATTTCCCCCCCCGGAAACGGCCTAGATTAAACCCTGACACTGATCAGCCCCTAAAAGTGAGATTTCTGCTTAATCGTTAGAACAGCATGCCAGATGACGTCACTATTACTTAACCCCTTAACTGGGGATCCCGGATATATCAGTCCATTTTACATTGAGTTACAGTTAAATACACGGTTAAGGGGTTAAGAATTCCAGTCACATCAGTTCTTTCCACAACAAAGATGCCAGTTAAACAAGCATTCCATCACAGAAGGTGCAGCAATTAGTCATAAGTATGTTATGCGTCGAACCAGAACTTTCTACAAATAAAAAATATCACAATGCAAAAATTAAATGTACTCATTAAGACAAACGTGCTTCAACAAACATAACCAGATTTTAAGTCTGCAAAGCTCATATTGGCAAAATTGTTGAGTTATGCACAAAATTTCTAATAATTAAAAAATTATTTGCAAAATTTTATTATAATATCTATGGTTAACTGTATATTCATAAATATTTATTTTCTCATGACTGAGCAATTATATTATGATTATAGAATTTACAGAATAAAATTTACAAACCATTCGTATCTTTCCACGCATGTGCTAAGTGTTTGCAGCAGTTACAGCAATGATAAGGAACCTCATCACACAGCAACAATGTTTGACTACAGCGAGCTGCAAAATAAAACAAATCACATGATAATGATGAAGATAATAATAATAATAATAATAGTAGTAGTAGTAGTAATAATAATAATAATAATAGTAGTAGTAATAATAAAAATAAAAATAATAATAATAATGATGATGATGATAATAATAATAATAATAATAATAATAATAATAATAATAATAATAATAATAATAATAATAATAATAATAAAGCTCTTTATAGTACCAGTTCTAATACTCTAAAGCAGTGTTCAATCAAGACTTCTGGACTCCGGGGTGGGGGGAACTGACAAGGCCTGGGGGAAGTCAGCTAGGGGGATCTGGGGAGCGCTGTAAGTTGATATAGTATGCCAAAATCTCCGGGGAAATTTGAAATTTCCGGGGGTGGGGAAAGGGCAATGTTCCCCCCGGAAACGGCCTAGATTAAACCCTGCTCTAAGAGCATCAATCGATGGTACTCCAAATCAATCCATAAAAGATCAAGCCATTCCAGAGATCAGTGAGTGTGAAACAGCAACAAGCAAATGCCAATTAGAGACGTGTTTTAAGCCTAGATCTGCCAATATCAGAAGATAACACGTATGTATAAATGGCCAATAACAACAACATGTAGTACATATAATGCATCAGCAGATATAAGTCACAGATTAGTCAAAACAATGTTGGGAAAATCTTTTCATTAAAACAGGGTGGCACAAAAAAAACCGGACTATATTAAATGCTAACCTAAATGTGACTAGTCCGGTTTTTTGCGCCACCCTGTATATGCAACAAAATCGAAATATTGGATGGCAAGATGCCACAGTAAAGGACATTAATAGCGATAACCGGTGAGTATACAAGTCATATTCTGATGTTTTTAATAAGATAAAGATTCAATGTATTTAAGCAGTGTCTGAAACTCATAACTTACAAAATGAGTGTTGGTTAGGACAACTGTCTTTCAGATGACCAGAAAATACAATTTCTGTAAAAGCAATCTGTTAAGAAAAGTCCAAATTGCTAAACAAATTGCTCCATCGGGAGTAGCTCCAAGATCATAAATGCCAGATATGACTCCACCGACTAGTAGCATCAAAATAACTAAATAGTAGAAATTAACGGTCAACAGGGTGGCACAAAAAAACCCGGACTAGCCACATTTAGGTTTGCATTTAATATAGTCCGGTTATTTTTGCGCCACCCTCTATAATGCCCACTAAAAATGCCACTCTGTGCATATAAATACATAACAGGCTATCTGTACAGAAACAAATTGAATTAAAGTTCAATCAAAGACATGAAATCTCAAAGTATCTATTCATAAATGAAGAACTGAGCGAAAAATGAATAAATTATAACAGATGAAATATCAATTCGTCGCATGTTTATCTGTGCATTTCGCCTCGGAAATCATTCTGCCGCTCAGAATCTGATCTTCATAAAAAATCTGCACAAAAAAGTATACGAGACTTGCAGATCGCACAGACTTCCGGGTGAATGCCGAACATCTCGTCGAGTTTCTTTGCATATTGAGCATCGTCTGTTGACAGACCTCTTTTCTTCAAGAATTCTGCCATCACCGACAATGTCCTGAGCTCTTTCAAGCAAACAACATTGGCGGCCATCACTTAACACAGACTTGTCAGACTTGAATGTCATTGAAAACCATGCAACTGTCTTTCAGTAAAGCTCACAAATGTTCTAACTCTGATCATAGACAACTTCTGCAACAGCGGCATATTATTATTATTAATAGATATAATACTACAATAACAATCACAATCGGTACTAATTCTGCTACATAGCTCTACTAAAACTTCTATAAGCACAGGCTTCAAAGGTTTAAAGCTACTTATCACTCTATAACTTAAACCAAGATATATAAGATATAAGACACACACACACTCACACTCACACACACACACACACACACACACACACACACACACACACACACATATATATATATACCATCTGAAACCACAACATACCATATTTCACTTAAATTTAAATTTTAGCACTTCTTGCATAATTGCAATTTTACCACTGCCTATTTAAAAAAAATGATCTTTCTAGGAAGTAACACACTGCTTAAATTCTAAAATATCCAGTGTCACAAATGATTGGGCTACAAAAATGACGATATGGCTAAACGGTAGCTGTACTGGAAAATGGCTGTCGCTTGCTTCCATAATTCTAACCAAACTAAATGCCTACAAGCTTTACCATGCAAACGTTTATAAAATGTTCAGCAGAAATGAAAAAAACTGGTTACCTGATGTTGTTAGAGAATCCTTCTGAACAAGACGACCCAAAGAGTACTTCACATGTCGATATACGATCTGTTCCTCTATTGTGGCCAAGTCATTCCTACAAGCCTCCTACCAACAAGATTAATAAACAAAGCTTACATAACGAGACATGAGGGCAAAGTATTTATAAATTTACCAAAAAGACATTTAGGCAACCAATATAATACTACACTAATACACAACTATCCATTTACAATCTTTAAAAAATTGCAATTGCAGGTAACTAAGAGATAAAGATATAAGTCTAAAGTTGTGAAGCTAAATAGGAACATAGTGGTTCTCACATAGGACAGACCCAAATGACAAACTTTAAATTCTATTATTATTATTATTATTATTAAATTACACACTTTAAATTCAATTATTATTATTACTATTACTGTTATTATTTTATTATTATTATTAAATTACACACTTTAAATTCAATTATTATTATTATTACTATTATTGTTATTATTGTTGTTATTATTATTATTATTAAATTACACACTTAAATTCAATTATTATTATTACTATTATTATTATTATTATCTAACCTTCCCAGTTTCATCATCTTTCCAATATAAAAGCTGAATCTTAAGCAAAAATCTACAACAGATAATAGTTTCAACTATTTTGCAACCCTTCATTCATATGAAGTATAAATATAATAAAATAATATGGACTAATAAATGAATTATGAACTCTTAAATTGCTGGTAAACATTTTAAGATTCAATCTGCCATATACTCACTGCACAAAACAATGAAACAAGAAGAAGAAACCAATCTATATTGGTAACGACAACAATTGATACTCATAAGAATATGACCATTGAATATATACTACAATCTGGCCTTCGCGAAAACAAGGCTGTGTGGTAGTAGTAGTAGTAGCCAGGGCCGTTGAGAGAAAATACGGGCTGGGGACAAATATTGAGAACTTCAAAATAATCTTGATGAGCAAAAAAAAGCTTATCCTCATATTAAATAAAATAAATGCTGTCAAGCAAAAAAAAGGTCGTCACTCATCTTTTTCTGGTTAGAAATACTTCAGGTTAGCTTTTTCCATATCATTGGTTAGTTTTTTCCCTTTTTTATCGCCAGGCCCGGGTAAAAATGCACACCCTGCCCCCCTCTCGTAGGCCCTGGTAGTAGTAGTAGTAATAATAGTAATAGTAGTAGCAGCAGCATCAGTAGTAGTAACAGTAGTAGTAGTAGTAGTAGTAGTAGTAGTAATAATAATAGTAGTAGCAGCAGCAGCATCAGTAGTAGTAACAGTAGTAGTAGTAGTAGTAGTAGTAGTAGTAGTAGTAGTAGTAGTAGTAGTAGTAGTAGTAGTAACAGTATAAAAAATTAACTTGTTTTTAATATAAAAGCTTTTCACAAAGCACAACATCAGGATTAAAACAAAATGTAACAATATGTAGGTTTCATACTTATCTTTATTCAAAGCCAAAGCAATTTATCAGGAAATGCAACACACACACACAAACACACACACACACGTGCACACACACCTCACTAGTTTCAGCTGATAAGCACTATACGTCTCCCATTTGTCTTTTCTGTTGATCATATCTGCGATCTCATCAGTCCATTGGTGCTTTGTACTCCAGATCCACTTCAGATACGTCAAAGCGTCGCTCACATCTTGCAAAGAACCTAGCACACGAAAACATCACACAGACAAAAATACAAATTCTGTCCGTTTGCACTCAAAGCACGCAACAGTCAGGGTACGGCACAGTTATCGGCACTGGTAAGTAAGTAAAATCTCTAAGTAAGTAAGTAAGTAAAATCTCTAAGTAAGTAAGTAAGTAAAATCTCGTGGACTTCTATAGCGCCTTGGAAAGCAGCACAACAGTAGCTGCTTATTCTTGGGTGCTCAGCCTTTCTTAAAATAGCTATGGGGAAGGTACATGATCAGCCAGGCAATAGACAACATCCGAAAAATATAAATATAATATATTATTACAATATATTATTATATTATATATATTATTATACTGGTCTGTTAATCTTGAGGTCTGTGGTTCAACTCCCGGCCACGGCAGAAACTTTTTGGTTGTTTCTGTCCCAAGCGCCCCCAATCAACTCATCTGTGAATGAGTACATTGGGTGTTAACTCGGTGGAAGAAAAGGCGGCGAGGGAAAGGCTGGCAATCCGCCCTCATTCAGCCGTGGCTATGTATAACTGAAGGCGCTAACCCTTCGGTTCTCTGGCCTATGGAGTTTAACTATATATTATGGAGTCTATGGAGTTTAACTATATATTATCTTGCCGAATTCTGCAAGCTTGCAATAGCAAAGTGAGACTATGGCTTGTGGTCAAGTGAAGTGCTGAGGACTGCTACATTAGCTTTACTTTTGTGTCTGCAATGATGGAATGAATAGTCTGCTGCTAATGTAGCAGTCCTCAGACACACTATTCATTCCATTATTGCAGACACAAAAGTATAGAACAATCTGCTAAAAGAAGTTTGAAGTTTATTTCAACTCAATTATATTTTTATCAGACAACAATTGCAAAAGAAATACATCAATTGAAATTATAATAAGATGAAAACAAATTACAGAATATTCACCAAACCAATAATTTTGGTCTAATTCGTGAATAAACAAAAGAAACTTGAGAAGTAGCAAAATAATAAGTTAATATTGTGCAGGAATATTCAGGTATTAGCACATAATATAGTAGAAAAAGGGCTATAAGTGGTATGATGAGAAGAAAAGGGTTGCCTAAAGGGAAATATATCCTGCCAGGGAGGCAACCTAATAAGAAGAGCAATGATTGTTATCCCTGAAGAATTTCACATTCACAAAGTGTAAATATCATTTTTGTTATAAAGAAATGTTTACCATGCCATAAAATGATAGTAGTAAATTTAGGACAAAATATAACGAGCAACCAAAAAATAAGAGTAAAATGCAAATATTGAACCCTGTAATTCTTATAGCTATTTAGATAAGGAAATATTTGATTTCTTAAGAATACCTGTAGAATTCAACACCAAAGTTGAGACCTCTGCCAATGATGCTCTGCAGAGCAGATGAACCTAGCATAAAAAGGAAATCCTTTATCTTAAAAACAACGTAACATGTAATGTAATGTAATAATTTTATATAGTGCCTTCAATAAAGAAAACTATGAGAAAATTTTCTGTAGCACTCCGTAATGACAGGATATTAAAATTCATGGTTATATAATTAACCATAAAAATTCATGGTTATATAATTAACCATAAAATTTTCCATTTGTTATGAGCTTTATGATAACTTTTAATCTAATTTAAAGGCAGTCTTAAGTATAGTGGTATTTGTGAGTCATGCTAGTGGTGGAGGGGGGGGGGAGAATCATACCAGTATGGGAAGAATTTTTAAATGTTTCAATATGCTAAATAAGCTAGTTAAATAAGTTAATGTCTGCATGCAATGTCACTAATGCCACATAGAGTGTTTTATCCAGGCCAGTTAGGGGGAGACATTTCCCCACAAAACCTCAAAATCCCCCCACCCCAAATTTAAGCAGTGACACAAATTTTTGCACTGAACTGTGTCTCTTCCCCTCCGACCAAGTCAATTTGCCCCCCCCCAAGGCCTGGGGTCTGGATAAAGCATTGGCCACATATAGAGTGGACCAGTGAGTGAGTCAGTACGTTAAGTTCCCCTTTGCCCCTTCCCCCTACAAATACCACACTGCCCTAGAGAAAAGAGGCAAAGGATGAAACCTTCGAAGGTTTGCGCTGAGCAAGATGGCAAAAGTAAGAAGCAGGGCTGAGGGCAACGACAATGAAGACTCCATTCCGCGACGATACCATTCCATTGATCTTCAGTTCTTTGCTGTTCCAAGGACAATCGAGTACCTGCAGAGGCAAAAATGACTCTGAAAACATCAAAAACAAAGAACCGTTTAATTTTACCCTACAGTACAATCAATCAATTAATAAACTTCTATGGCGCCACTATGGTAATGCCTACGGCAGTGGTTCTCAAACTTTTTAGGGTTTCTTGCATTGTGGTACCTTAGAAATGCAGGTGATTACTCGAGGGCACTATAAAATTTTAATTAAATTCAGTCAACATATAGATATAGGCTACTTGTTTTGTATATCAATTATTTAATCATAAAATTGCAAATCTTAATCATCAAATTATTGTTATTGTTTTCATGAAAGGAGATCTACTATTCAGACTTGACAGCAGAAGTCTTGCTGTCCTTTGTGTCCTGAGAAATAATATTTGTGAAATAATAACTTTATTATTTAAAAAAATCATCAAATTCAAATTCAAATTAAAATGGAATCTGCACTCTTGGAGCCATCAGCGTGTTTTGTGTTCTGAGGTCTTGGTGAGATATGTTGAGAAAGTAATCCCTTTACAATCCCCCTGAAATCGCTTGGCAATCTAAACCGAATCCAAATTAGAGCCAGGTCAAGCCAGGCAGACACCAAAGGCAAGACAGGCATTAACCACAGCGATCCATAAACCACGAAGCCAAATATCGGCCTTACAGAATGAAAGGGTTTTAAGCTCATATGCAGTCCATGCCTTTAGCCCCCAAAAAATTATAATCGAGAAAAGGTGATATGCCTTGACTGAAAAGATAAATGCAATCACCTGAATCAGAGATGTCATCCAAATGACATAATGATGCTTTGCAAATTGTTCCATCTAAGCACGCCACGATAAGCTCATCCTCCGTTAACACTGTACCTATGGAAACAAGAAGGAAAGCATCACGTCCTGTTTAGCACAACTACTAAACATTACAACACAAAATTATTTGAACAACTGTAAACAGAGAACATGCAACCTCTACCTTTTAAGCACAAGTTTTGACTTATATACATTCCAGTAAGCAATGAACTTGTGAGTAGATTGAGATCTCTTGCTTGTACAGTACTTGTCAGAAATAATCTTCTTCACAAGAATTAAACTTTCCCCATTTCAAATGCAACTGAGCATAAAAGATCACAGGTCAAATTTCTTTAGGACATAGTAATTTAAAACTGAGACACCAGACTGTCAGTAAAAAAAGAGAAAAATGTCAAAAACTATCTATAAAGATTTTCTTCCTGACAATCACCGAATACAGTTACCCATCTAAAGCTTCACGCAGAGGGGAGAATCAAAGCATATTTGCCAACTCTATGTTGTAAGACCTAATCTTCTACACTAAATCCCAATACATGTACAGAGTGGCATAAAAAAACCGGACTAGTCACATTTAGGTTTGCATTTAATACAGTCTGGTTTTTTTGCGCCACCCTGTGAATAATTACATACATAACTACTCAGATATCACAGAGAACTATTGATATTCATATTCATTCTGGTCTTGCATATGTGCTTTTAACTTTTCATCATGGCTTACACTCTTGGTAATGTGCTACCAATTGTATATAACTTCCGCTGGTTTTAACTAAATGGCTGAAATTGCATAGTCTCTCAGACCTTAAGACATTAAGATTATCACATGAGTGGACGACACATTAGGGTGGGAAGTTGTCAGAGTGGTAACAACACTGGACAATGGAACAGTAGGTCGCGAGTTCAATTCCCACAGGAGCCCTGAGGTCGACTCAGCCTTACTCACTAGAGGGTGGTGGTAAGCTGAGGAGTAGAGTTAAGCTGTGAGGAGGAAAAATGTGGGTCCGGGGAAAGTAATGACAACCTACCCCAGATTAATGGTTTATACCACCCACGTCGCCGATTGCCTAGACAGGAGGAGAGAGGAACCCAATGCTCGGACTCGAGTACGGGACCTACCTTTACCTTTAAAGGATACATTAAAAATATTGATTAAGGTAGACTTACAGAGGATGCCATAATCAAAGGAAACTGCCGGAGCTTTCCTCAAGACGACAGTTGGATGACCGCTGTCCAGTTTGTCCAACTGCCACACGACAACTGTATGACCCTTCGTTCCAACCAAAATATTACTCTGAAATAAACACCCAAGCTACAGAATAAAACACTATTCAGACAAATACTAATAGCAATGCTTTTATCTGAGCAAAGACCGACACACAATACTGCCCATCTGTGCCTACATTTAGAGGTAAAGAACAAACATAGGGCCCGGTGCTAATCTCCGCTAGTGGCTTAGGCCATTAACCCCTTCACTGGGGACTCCGGATATATCCGTCCATTTTACATTGAGTTACAGTTAAATACACAGTTAAGGGGTTAATCTACAGTAGTCTGCCATTTCTTTCTCTAGACCCACATTTTACCTTTGCAGCTTAACCCTGCTATCAGTTTATTGACACCTAAGTGATAAACGCTTGGCTGGCCGCCAGCACAACTAGATCCCGGGATGGTCACCCGTCCAAGTATGAGCCGTGCACGAAGTTGCTAAACTTCAGTGTTCTGATGATGGGAACTAGTCGAACAATGCCAAGTAAGACTGATGCCACGTAAAAATCCAAAATTGTCTAATAAGTAAGTAAGTAAAATCTCATAAATTTATATAGCGCTTTGGAAAGTAGTACAGTAGTAGCTGCTTATTCTTATGTGCTTAATCTTTCTTGAAATAGCTATATAGGCAAAGTGGGTTGTCGGCCGGGCATAGGTCAGTGTATCCATGAGAGCTGTTATAGCTATGGAGGAAATGACTTTTGGAATAGGAGGGTTTACAGTTTAGGCCTAAAGGCTTGAGGAGATAGTGAAGGAATTAAAGGAACTGAGGATGTGGAGCTTGTTGTTTGACCCACGGGCGTCCGGAGCGGGGTGCAATTGCACCCTCCTGACAAAATTGTGGTCATGAAAAAAGTAAAATTGCTTGTTCTTTCGTCACAAAACCTTGTTTTCCACCCCCCTTGGAAAATTGTTTAATTTCTTTCGCCACAAGACCTTGTTTTGCACCACCCTGGAAAAATTTCTGCGGACGCCCATGGTTTGACCCTGTTGTAGACATAAACATTGAAACAGAGTTCATCAGCAAAAGTGAACAATCAAATGGCTTCAAACAGCACCTTGCTGTTCCAGCAAAGTCCGGTCACCGCCAGTTTGTCAGCATCTGACCACAGCTCCAACGGTGTCTCATTTTCCATCCGGTCAATGGACCCGGATTTCAACGTCAGACGGTGCAGCAAAACCACACCATTGAAGTTACCCTGGCACAGGTAAACTGAAATAGAATGAAAAGTATGAAGAAAATAAATAAGCAAATAACTAAATGTAAATAAATAAATCTGTAAATAAGTATTCTTAATTAATTAATTAATTAACAGTCACTTGGTACATGAATCACAAGGTGCTTACTACACTGCATGCATGTTTCACTCAAATTCAGAAAACAAAAGCCTTTTCACACCCGTTGAACTGCCAGAATGGATAAATAGAAGCTGATTTGCAGGACTGTCTCCGTAATCCAGGAACTCACATACTTGAAAATTTCTAAAAATATAATCAATCATATCACAGACTAATCAGACTGAATAAAAAACACAAAACCCCTACATCAGCTGCAAAATGCTGTCGAATAAAAAATATTTTTACAAGGCTACACAAAGCCAGTAACATTAATAAAATCTGCCCAACTTTAGGTACAATCAACTTCCATATGGATATAAGACTTCTGATTTTCCTTCATATTATTAATTTGCATGACTTTCAGTCAAGATATGTTTCAATTTATGGTATTCAGTGTAAAATTCACATAACTGCTCACATTGCATGCTGTTATGCAGAGGTGATATCACACAAAGAAGACAAAGGCAGGGGATCAGAAATATTGAGGCATTAAAATAAAGGGACATGAAGAGGAAGGACACCAAAATTGATTCGATCTGACTGCACAGTGATTGACTTAACGCTCATTAAAAACCATATAAGACTAACAATAATAATCTGAAAGTACAGGGTGGTGCAAAAAAACCCAGACTAGTGACATTTAGGTTTGCATTTAATATAGTCTGGTTTTTTTTGCGCCACCCTGTATAACACTAGACCTTCTGTCTATTGCTGGTAGCTGAACTTTCCACACGACAACACAAATTGATTTGATCTGACTGCACAGTGATTGACTTAAAGTGCATTAAAAACCATATAAGAATACCTTTTGTCTATTGCTGGTAGCTGTACTTTCCACAAGACAATGCATCCGCTTTTTAATGCTACAGCAAGCAGGCAGAATGGGCTGGTGGAATTTCCACTACCATCCACACAATCAGACTTAAGTCGTTTTGATGTAAAGCTGGAATCGTCCGAATGATTCCCTTCTAACTCCGACCGATAAGATGACGACCACGTGACGGCTAAACACAAAAGAATTGCTTTGTTTAAATCGCATATGAAACAAACAACATTAGTCCAAAATACATTCAAAATGAAAGTTATGATGCAGTCAAATGATTTAAAATTAACATTAATATTAATTCCAACCACATTCCTAGGCAAAAAGTTCTGAGTAATGTCACCACATATAACAGTAACTAAATGAACTCTACAGAAATGCATTGCGCTAAACTTAAGTGAAATCAGCAAAAATGATAAATGAGAAGAATTCAAAAGTTGTTAGCAGAAAATCAAACAAATGCCTCTCTACAGAAGAAAAAACTTTACGCTTAACGAAAATTAAATTGACAAATATCACCAGTTTTCTGAACTTTGTTTTCCTGCAGCCGCCGTAACATTTCACAAATAAAATTTACAAAATGAGCAGAGAAGCACACTTACTAACAGCAGCCTGCATATAACATGTCTGCTTGAGTTTCATCAGGTCACTCAAGGATTTTGTCTCAGCGTCTGCTGGAAGACTCCGCTTCCTCTCCACGTAGTCTTTCATGTAAGTTTTCCACAGCTCCGAGAGGTCAACGACCTAGGAAAAACCCAGCATCGTGTGGAATTGAATGCATGTCTGAACTAACTGAGCAGTATCATGTTGATTGCCTCAGAGTGCAATTAAGAATAATCAGCAAAAACACAGCAAGCGAACAGAAATGAACACAAGATCAAATAGCATACAAACTAAGTATTATAGGATACTAGATTTGGTCTTGTATAGCTGTTAGACTGTAGATAACATTATACAGTTATACAGTAACTGATTGAGGAATTTGTGACATTGTATACTGTAAAGTTTTGTACTTTTAGGTGCAAAGACAAGAAGACAAAGAAGGGGAATACAGGAACAAACCTACAAGAGGACAAGAGAGCAAAGAATGAGATTACAACAGCAAGACCATAATATGAATGAATGGATGGGTGAAACACAGTGGTTCTCACACAAGGCAGACCCTACTGAACCACACTAAACCTTGTTATATATTATATTAAATGACTTAAAATGGCAATGCATGCATTAGTTACCTCATTCCAGCCATGACTGCAGTCGCCAAAAATAACGAGTCTATAGTCCAACCACAAGACAGATAAGAGACATCTATAGAACAAAAATTATAGCACAAAAATCATTGAAATCTTAATTAGATTGACATTAACCAGTAACCCTTAAGCAACAAATACATTTCAAAATCTGAATAACCAATTAAGTTTTAACAGCAATTGGTTATAATTTAACTAAAGCATTGCCTATTTAGGCCATGCCTTAATTTCAATATAATAACCTAGACAATACTTTTAATTATTTGATATGACCAAATAACACTTATACAACAAAAGATGATGCAAAATCTGAGTAAGCAGGTAACATTTCAACTGCTATTTAGTTAATAAAAACACCTAAAATATTTTTACTGGAACCAACAAAAATTAAATCTGCCCTACACAATAACGAAACAGCTACAGTACTATCACCACTTTGTTCGAATTGTTTGTTACAATCACCAAGATGTAATTATTTCTAAACACCCTCTCTGTAAAGCCAATATTTCATTGACATCATGAGAAGCGTACCCGCCATTCTTGTAAGCCGCCTTCGGAGACCATGTCGCCTGGCGAGGTCCTCTCTGCTCAGTTCTTGGCTTCATCAAGTCAGGATCAACGTTCTTCCATTTGTTGCTCAATTTAGTTGGAAGTTCTCTTGTGCAGGGAGTTTTTCCTCTGACTGTTGCATTCAACACTTGGTCAAACACCAAGTCCACGTCGTCGTCTGAACAAAGTACAAATGAAATCAATCGATCAATTAATTCGCATAACATATTGCACTATAAAACAACCAGACAGCATCAATCAATGCTTGAATAATTGCCAAGAATTGAGGACACTGGAGGACATGTACGTCTGCATTTATGGCCACAATCAATCAATCAATCAATCAACTGCGACAGCACCACTATCATAATGCCAGGGCATTAGTTGAGGATACTGGAGAAAATCTGTGGCTGCATTTATGACTGCAATCAATCAATCAATTAATCAATCAACTTTTCACATCACCATCATGCACAACACTAAATCAGTAGCCTTAAGTAAAAGTGCAGTGGAGTAGCAGTTCTTGTCAAACAATAAGCTGGTAGTGGGTTCGAATCTGACCCTAGTCACTGCATAAGAAACCATGAGCAAGTTCTTCACTCCAAATTCTCTGTGACAAATGCATTGAGAAGCCATCTCATCAATCTTGTCTGAGGTGGCATAAAAGTCAATTTGGAATTCCTAGGGTAGCGTTAGAAACAGGGTACGGTAGAATCAGTGTTTATGAGAGTGAAGCAAGGATGTATAACAGGGAAAAATGACAAAAGGCAGACCAAAGATGAAGCTATTGGACTGGATGATGAAAACAGATGCACAGCGTCACAAGACCTATGCAGAAATCAACAGAGAAGAGGGTAGAGAAATCATTATCATTATCATAATTGAGGCACTGAGGACCAGAGTGGCCTAACCAAACAACGAATGGAAACCAGATTTGAAGTTTGGAAGGAACCTGTCACCAAGGTAATTTATTAGCTTTGACAAATATAAGTGGAAATCATCAAGTATAAGACCACTTTGACATAGGAAGAATTCATGACAATGAGGGTATATCAAACTCAATTTTGAGAACTCATTATCATTATCATAATAATTGTCATCATCATAATCACCATCATCACATAAAAATAGACAAAAGACAGTTTGGTAGACAGTTTCATATCTTGCAGTGGCTCGATTACGTCAGCTATTCAGATGTCCTTCGTACCAAACTGCTTCGTGTTTTTTGGCACAACGGCGGTCGGCAAAAACAAATCGACAGGAGTTTCAACCTTTGAGATCGCAAAATGCATTGACGGACGCACTGGTCTTCCATTGCATGACTTTAAAAAAACACAAGAATTGAAATCATTCCGGCACGAATGAAACCAACAAAATCAAAGCAACTTTTCAATGACATCCCCTACAACTTTGCCGCTGACCAAAGTGGGGTTACCACTGAAAATTTTTTGTTACAGGGCTTTGAAATTTTGTTGAGGGAGTGGGTGCTATTTTAGGCCACAGAGTGGACCCTACCCCAATAAATTTTTTGGGCACGGATGGTTAGAAAGAGGAATAAAAGAGCTAAACAATGGTGTTTACATCATCTTTTTAGCTCTTATATAGCCTGAGATAAAGCAAATTTAAAAAGTTACAGTTTCATTTCTGAAGAACGTTTTTCCAAAAATTAAATCCTCAGTACGGTGACTGAAAATTTAATCCCCGGTTAAGGGGTTAACAACGGAAAAAGATAAATGGAAAAGTTTTGTGTCTAGCTATTGCCGCTGATGAGCTGGCAGAAAGCAACTATGATGATGATGATAGTATAGTACTATACTATGTCCTATACTATGTCAACTTATATAGCACTATAGTATAGTATCAATTAGTATCAATTTACCAAAATATGAACTCCTCCTTTTGTTTTATTGCTGTAAGGATCGGGAAGGAAGCCTAAAACAAATCAAATAACACACTGTTAAGTCATAAAAATCAAAAGCTGAGAAATCACACACACACACACACACACACACACACAACAAACTCACACGAAAAGTAGATCATTGCCCTTTGCCACGCTTGACAATTTCGCCAATAAAATCCGAGACTGTGCGGAGATGGGCTCTTAAAAACTCGGTGGTCCCTGGCTCTGAGCCACCTGTTCAATATTGTCATTACGCCACTGGATACTTACTGTTCATTCTCTCGGTGGCTAATTCGGCAGTGTCAGCTCTGGCTTAAACGAGCGAAGAATCTGGATTCGACCCCAGAGACAGACTGCACCTGGGCACTTGCACGTCCACCAGAATGGAGTGAACTTTAACATGGTCTCAAATTTCTAATAGTCAAACCAATGGTAACACTATAACACAGAGGTTTATTGGAAGTGCCTATGTTTTAGCATTGTTAGGACATGGGATTTTAAAATGTAATGTCCTTAACGTGTTTGTTCGTGGTTTAGTTATTCGGAAACTTCAGCCTGCATGGTACTTTACTTCAGGCAAATGACCAATGCATTATAAACAAGTGGAGCTCAAACCTTTAAATTCAGAGTTAAATGTCCTGATTTTCAAGTAGACCCTAATACATCTGAGACAAATGGAGCCCTTCTAAATTTGCAAATTTTATTCTCAATGCCAAAGCACCATAGATATATAACACATTTAACTATGAATTTTAATCAAATGCAGTAGGGCACCTCCAAACAAGTGGAGCTTTTTCAAACCTTTAAATTCAGAGTTAAATGAGAGGTTTTAAAGATTTTCAAAAGTGCCACTCGCTTGGAGGTGCCCTAATACATCTGATTAAAAATCAGTTAACTTAAATGAGAGACCTTTAAAACTTCTAAATTTTAACATTTAACTCTGAGAATTTTATTCTCATCCCTCTCCCACGACACCCCCTTCCCACAGCGTCTAAAACGGCTAAGTTCCAATTTTAACCAAACCCCCGCTTCTTCTTCCCACTCCCCTCATCCCTTTTCCTCCCATCCCTCTCCCAATCGTCGGTCACATGGGGCAATCCAGAACTGTGGAACTCACAACCGGACTATGTCACAAACTCTGACTCTCTTGGACTTTTCCTATGTAATCTTAAGACTCACCTATTCACCATCAGAAATAATTGCTGTAACGTTTTAAATTTGCTATATCTCAGTATTGTTTGCAAAGTTGTTTATTCTCTTGTCTTTGACCATTTTGCCATGGATTATTGTAAACCAAAAGTTTGAAAATCGGTTGACATTTGGCAAAGATAAAATGTCTAGTTAATAAAAGTTTCCATAATATATAAGAGCTAAGAAGATGAGGTTTGCAATAATAAAACAAAAAAAGTCCATAATAAAATAAAGCAAACAAATAAACACGTTCGACACTGCCAAATCATTACACTAACGTTTTCACGCGAATGGGCGTTAACTTGGCTGAAGGAAAAGGCGGCGATTAAGCAAAACAGCCAATCTCCACCGTCATAAAATTTTGCGCAAAATCGGGTGGTAAAACAGCCAATCTCCCCGTCATTTTTGACGGGTAAACCAGCATAATAATAAATAAACACGTGGTGCATTAGTGTGCGGTAAGCAATGGGACCGGCGTCCCCACCAAAAGCACATAGTACAGCGCCCCAGCCTTGTGGTTCCGTTTCAAGTCCCTTGTGATGCCGTTTCAAGTCTTCAAAATTATTTGGCCGGTCCCAACTTCAACCAACGGATATTATGTTTGTATTGTAAGGTTCGTTTATTCTTGTGTATGTTCGGCGAAACGGACTCATTTAGAGCGTTCATAAGCCGTGCTTTGGTCGTCTTTGGATCGGTGAGCATATCCATTTGA
This sequence comes from Metaphire vulgaris, assembly GCA_018105865.1. NCBI lineage: Eukaryota > Metazoa > Annelida > Clitellata > Crassiclitellata > Megascolecidae > Metaphire > Metaphire vulgaris. The sequence continues at coordinate 1,743,650 of CM030869.1, forward strand.
TTTTCGAGATTTATATATCTATGGTACTTCGGCATTGTTTACATTGAAGACGCCCGTCTCAGAGTCTACCTCTGGACAACCTGCTCATAAGAGACTATATAACGACCACAAACAAACATCAAAACCTTGCGCTATATAAATGATAATACTCACCGGATAGATCAGCCACTTCTGAGATGACCGCTATTTGGTCGTCGTCGGAAATCGACAGAGCATTATATTCGTCAATTTTACACGTCAAACTGACGGACTCAACGACCGAGACCATCGTTCTTATAAGAATTTAGTCAATAATAGCTCTACATTATACAACAACAACATCAACAACAACACCAGATACAACATGTGGATCCGCCATGTTGCGTTGTTGACCATAGGTATTAATACTATATGGAAGTAGTCTATGGTAGACAGGCTGGTTCAGTTAAAGCCAACGCCATTAATAGTATAGTCTTTAAATAGACTGTGTTTAAATAGACTATTCACAGATAGATAGCGTTGGTTGAAGCCAGCGCCGAAATGCAGGTAAACGACAAACGTTCCAAGAATTGAATCAACTGATTGGGTGCCAGACAGTGTTTTATCCAAACTTCAGGCATTGGTGATTGACTTGGCCCGATGGGGAAGAGCCACATATCGAGCCCCCACTTCCTGAGAGGCTACCTTAGGGAAGGTATAGAAGTTGGGACCCTCATTTTTTCATCCAAATTTACGCCATCACGCTCATTTTGAATGGGCTTGAGCGACCTCACTGCTACCAAATCTGGTATCTTAAATTTATTTCGTTATTTATACCGACCTTTGACTGGTTTACAATTGCACTTTTCCTATGGTAATTTTAAAGAGCCTAAGCGCCTAAGAATAAGCAGCTAATGAAAGCGTTATATAAATTCGCTAGATTTTACTTACTTATGGATGTCCTTTTTATTTACAACAAGCGACTGAATATTCACGAAGCGCTTCAGCATTCATGGTTGGCCGGGGGTCCATCCGGGCTTCACGTACAGGATTCCATCCATCCGATACAAAAAGATACGAAACAAAAGCTAACGGAGATACGTATGTCACATTATTTCACGTTATATTTTGCTTATTCTGTTAATTTTCTCGGAAAAATCATTTTCTCTATTAGCTGTAACACTGTAGAGGAAACGACGACCCTTTGGATAAAATGACCCTACCCCACTGACCCCCACTTTTAGGCCATGGCTAAGTTGAGATGATTTTTCGCAAAAGTAGAAGCAGCTTGTGTAGTGTTACTTGCGAAGGCACGAGATTTTGCTTGCTTAGTTTGATGAGTGGCGTAGTTTATGTAATGCTTGTTGTTGGTGTTTTTAAGTTCTGTGGCAAATCGGTTTAGATTTTTAATATTATTTGGATTAGAGGCTGTCCATTATTTACGTCAACATTTTGGGGCAATTTTTGACCTCTTGTCAACAACTGTCAAACTTTCATTTACCCCTCTAAGATCAGTGACGGGTCCCTAAAAAGGTTAGAAGGTTGTGATTTTTGTGGTGATAACCTTTTCATCCCATTTTTGTTTATCAAGTGTCAAAATGTGGTGATCTTTTTTGCTTGTCAGGCCTTTTTCCGTTGTAATACACAGTATCCATGGATTTCCTATTTTTTTGATTATTTGTAAAAAATGAAATTTTCGACGTCAACTTCTCTTGACTCCTCCCCTGTCAACAACTGTCAAGATTTTTCAGATCCTCCCCTATTTTGTTGACTTAATTAATGGACAGTCCCTTAATGGCCAAGAGTCTCTTACAAACTGGCATACCTATCAACCTCCCCTCTGTCAACATACCTATCTGCCATATAGTTTGGTTTACTTTAAAGTAAAGCGTTTGAGGCGCTTGCCTCAAGGAGAATGCACCCGCACACCAAATCCTTTGCCACCAAGTCGTCCCAACCCCTCCCGGAAACGCCCCTGGGGTAGACCAAGGAAGAGATGGGTAGACTAGGCTGACAACAACAACCCCTCCCGTCTCTAGCGATGTGCCAGTCTCTGGGGACTTGGATATGGTTTCGAGGCAGCGAAATCCCATTGCTGACTACGCAAACTAAGTTGTTTGTGGTCAGAATTGTTGTATTAGATGACTCTGGTGCTAAGAATAAATTATTCTGCATTTGTATGTTAGGCTGGACAATTAATGAGATAAAAATTTCAAGTTGAGCTGTAAGTAAGTACCGTATTATCTCGCATATAAGATGCACTTTTTTCCCTTAAAAAATCGGTACAAGGTGTGGGTGCGTATTACACATAGGTGCGTATTATATCCAAGATAATGTGGTACTAGTGTGCATTGCATTGCGCTTTTGAAAGCTTAGATTTGTGTGTTTTGTTTGACCAGTGACAAGTCTTCTGCATGACACATGTCATCAATGGCTAGAAACCAGCCACCAAAGCCAGTCAAGTATACCGTACATTTTCTTGACAACTCGGAGGCCACGTTCGAAGTTGACGTGAGTTGACTCAATTTTGGCATTGATTTATAAATATTTTCTTTTTTGCTATTTCTCTATATCTGCTGATTATAATTAATGTTGTCAACAGCTTTCTTCTGCTTGAGGTTCCCAAGCATTTCAAGTAGAGCGACATGTCTGCTATTTTTGGCACTTAAACCCTTAAATGGGGATCCCAGATACATCGGTCCATTTTACATTGAGTTACAGTTAAATACATGGTTAAGGGGTTAAGCAGGCCACAACGTTATAAGATTCTAAAATTTAGACTGTGCTGTTGATGGTTCTCATCCAGATTCTTATGATGAAAAATTGAATTGATGCACGGGGGATCAAGATGTTTATAAAATAATTCTTATTTAGATGCTGTGTATTTCTACGTTAGCGACCATGGATTTCCACTTTGTTCGATCTTGATATCATCTTATTAATTTGATGTTGTTCTTTACTCCCTTGATTTTTTCTCATAGACAGTCTACATAGGTGTTTCTCTGCCTTCCTCTGGCTCTTTTTCCCTCCACTTTTCCAGTTATTGACAGATGCTCCAGGCCTTCCTTCCTCATTATGTGCCTGAAGAAGGAAAGCTGCCTTTTTTTGATGGATACCATCAGACTTCTTTTTATTCCAATTTCATTCAAGATCTCTTCATTGGTTTTCTTTTCTGTCTATGAAATCTTCAGCATCCTTAGCAAAAGTCCACATTTCTGTGGCTTCCAAAATAATAGTAGTTGTGTAATATGATTCTTAACTTTTATAATGCAAATTCTAAAACAACAAAAGAAGTCAGTCATATCAAATATTGAGGCCTCACGGACATGGGCCCCTGCACATTGGGGCAAGAGGGGGCACTTGCCCCCCTGGAAAATGCAAATACCAATATTTTCACAGTGAAACTTGAAAACCATGCTAAAATATTAACCGTCACCATTGTGTTTTGCTGTTTTGCCCCCCCCCCGGAAAAATTTCTGTGAGCGCTCATGCTCACAGACCACTTTCTGAGAGCTGTCGGGCCACAAGTTGCCCGTGGATTGTGACTGATGAGGATGTGGCCTGAGCCATTCCAAGATTCTGCTTTTGCCTGACTGTTGCGCTTGAAACCAGGACCTGTGTCTAAGACCATTCCTAACCTTTTCATAAGGCCAGGAGCTTGATGCTTGTGTATAGTTAAGAGTGCTTATTGCTTGAATTGCACATTATAACCTGATGTTGAATGATTAATCAAGGGAATTTGATGGTTTCTAATGCTGGATTGATTTTTAGCCTTTCAAAATTAATAAGCATTTTTGCCTCCATTTATGGAAAGAAATTATCTTGGTTGTACTGCATTTTATTTTGTTCATTTGATTCCAGCTGTGCCACGTTAACCATGCAAATTAGTATGCACTAGTTCTGGCTAATAGTAAATAACTCCATTGAAAGCTAACACATACACACACACACACACACACACACACACACACTTTATTATGAATGAAAATACAATATATTATCTTATGTAGATGTATGTATAATTGCTTTTTGTTATGTCATTATGTTAATGTAAGCTTCTTATGAATGGAATTTTGCCTGAAGTTTGAAATTGGTTTATTTCCAACAGAGCATCATACCAGTTACATACACAAGTACATCAATGGCTCACATTAGGGGCTGCCCATTCAACAAAATAGGGGAGGGGACTGAAAAAGTTTGACAGTTGTTGACAGGGGGAGGGATCAAGAGAAGTTGACATCAGCAATTTCATTTTTTTAACCAATGATTAAAAAAAAGAAATGTAATGGAATACTATTTATTACAATGGAAAAAAGCAGAAAAAGGTCATCACCAGCACGTTATGACACTTGATGAGCAAAAAAAGAGTAATCACCGCAAAAATGGTAGCCTTCTAAACTTCTTAAGGGGCCCCTTTACTGACCTTAGTGGAGGGGGGGTTAAAGGTTTTGACACAATTATAGGGGTTCACTAAAGTTGACAGTTGTTGACAAGGGGAGGGGGTCAAAAATTGACCAAAAATTGTTGATGTAATTAATGGACAGCCCCTTATATATTCATTAGAGCAGAGAGAAATAGAGCAAACAGAATTAAGTTGTGTTGGAATTTGTCATTTGTAGAAGAAAGACAAAGCCCAGGTGCTGCTCGACAAAGTTTTTCAACACTTGGAGTTAAACGAGAGAGAATTGTTTGGTCTCCAGTTTGCAGACGTCACCCAGACCGATGAGGAACCTGTATGAACATTATTTCTTATATTTTATGGATGAAATTTTCAATTTCTTTTTGAAATGCAAGCCTTCTACTTTATTTAGGTTTACTTTAGCGAATGTCCTGGCAGTTTGGCACACAGTTTTGTTACTTTGACTGTGATCAAGAAGTATGTGTTGGGTAGAGTTGGTGTTTTTCTCATTGCCATCTGGTTGATTAAATTTTTGAGTAAGCAGTAGTATGGAATTACCAGTAGGTTTTTTACATTTGCAAAGTTTGGCCAGTTTAACGTCAAATCACTCAGTGTGGCACTGGGTATAATGCCCAGGCAATGTCTGTGTTGATTAGTATGAATGAACTCACGCTCCACTTAAAATCGCAAATCTGGTATTATTGACAAATTCAGGTTTTCTATGTCCAGTGTCAAATTTGCTCAGCTTATGTCTACAAGTCATGGTTCAGTTATCATGATATCATTGTCACAGCAAATTGACTGTCTAACATTCAACAGAGATAGCCTTGTCTCTTATTATATATAGCAAAATTCTAATTGGACAGAAAAGTAAACTGCATTAAACTGGACATTTAATAAGAGAAAAGTTTGCTTTCTTTACATTCTATCATTTGTTTGGATTTCACATTACGTTATAACCAAGGTTGATGGAATTTTAATTAGAACTTAGACCCCATATTTCATGTTTGTCACATGAAAGAGCTTTGGGTCTATCAACATTTCATTTTGAAGTGCAGCTATGTTGAATTCAGAGATTGTACCCGGTACATGAAATTAGGAGATCCAAGTCACCTGATTGCTTATAATTTTTTAACAGTTTTAGTGCTATATTTAGCCTTTTTCCGTTTTGCCCAAGAATACTCATCCATTTTACATTACGTTACAAATAAATAAATGGGTAAAGGGTTAAATGGGTTTTACATACTTTTATATGAATTTCAATCTTCCAGTCTTATTTTTAGCTATATATTATTGTTTTATATCAATGTTAACTGTTAGACTACCATAACCGAGTATATTTTGTTATATATCATATACCGGTAGTTACAAAGTATCTATCGATTTAAGGGTTAATTGACAGTATTAAATGACCATAAGTCCATTTTTGGCATGCAGTTTTTTCTGTTTAGTCTAACTTATGATTTTACTATCAACTTTATGATTTTTAAAAATATTTTGTTACTGATAATTATTAATCTATCCTCTTTCCTATGACTATAAGAGTTTTTGGTTTGTTTTGTTTTGTTTTAAATGTCTTATTTATTTTATTTTATGGGCTTGTTTTGGTAACAATAAGATTTCTGCATCTGAACTGATGGTAAGATTTTCATTTTGTAGAGCTTATTCTACTGCTTAGTTTTAACCCCTTAACCGGCCGTGACAAGTATACTCGTCCATTTTACATTGAGTTACAAATAAATGGCCGGTTAAGGGGTTAATAGTATTCTGATTTTGTGTAAGAAATTATGAGCTAAAGTTGTAATCAGTTTATCCCCAGAATCAGGATGACAGGCAAAAGCAACAAGGACAGGAAGGACAGTGATAGTCAAAATGTGCATTATGAAACACAGTATCCGTTCTGTCTTTTCTATAACAGTTGACAAATTTTAAATGCAAAACAGTTGACAAAATTGCCCTCACTGTTTGTGCCTCAGTCAGAAATCTCAGAAACTTGGGTTCTTAATGTGATTTGAGTTGAGTTGATTTTGAAGTTTTAGGTATAAAGATGCATGATGAATATCATGCCTTTTGTAAAAAAAGCTATTCACAAATTTTAGTTCTAACACAGCAGTCAAGATATCAGCAGCGGTAACACGCACATGCGCTGGCCGGGAACCTGAAACGTTTGCTAAAGAGCTAAAACATTTGAAAATCTTTGACTGGAACATTGAAATTTTTTTGGGATGATGTAAAAATAATAATAATAATGATATGAATATTTTTTGTAAAAAAAGGAAAAATTATAGTTCATTCAAGATATCAGCAATAGCAATAGTGCTTCTTGACATAAAATTATTGACAGAAGATTGAAGAAATGTTTATAGTCTCTGTAGTCCAAGTACTGTAATATCTCGCGTATAGGATGCACATTTTCCCTCCAAAAAATTGGTGCAAAGTGTGGGGTGTGTATTATACATAGGAATCAATTTTATGTACATAAACTTACATAATTTGAAAGTTACCATATATTCATGGATATAACACGTGCGTTATAGAGGTTTTTACCTATGCAGCTAGCAGTAGATGGAACCTTTGTAGACCTATATACTTCAATTTCTAGACAGAATTTGAAAGAAAACTGTGACTGTCTAGGTAATACAATAGAAATTTTGACAAAGATAGTTAAACAATTGATGTAGGACAATTGCCAGTGGGGGAAACTTTGTCTACACTTCCAATTCTAAGCAGGTTACTGAATTGCGATTTCCATGTAAAATTTTGTGTGTGTATTATACATAGGTATTAAAATTTTTACATTATGATAACTCTAGAAACTAAGTTTGCGTATTATACCAAAGATAATACAGTACTTGATTTTCTGGGGTTTGGACTTAATGGCCAGCCTCTGGTGTCAATATTTTGGTCTGGGATTAGATACATTCCCCCCCCCCGGGTACATGTTCAGGTGGCATGACTATTGAGGCATACGAGATGCTGAATGTCTCCATTGTTTATCCCAAGTTGCTTTTGTTTATACATAATTCAACTCATATTAATAATGTCAGGCAGTTTGTATAGTCACTTGAATTTGACATCAACAAGGTTATAGGGTAATTTATTACACTGTTTTAAGTGATTAAATATCTTCTTTTAATTTCAAATTAAAGGTATGTTTTTGATTTTAAATTGATAACTGAATTGAAGGAACCTTATAGTTTATGTTATGCAAAGCAGGTCAGTGAAATATTATGTATGCCACTGGCTGATATATTTATTGGAATAAAATATACACACACACACACACACACACACACACACACTGTAAACCCATTCTTACAGTGTATTATAACCAGGGCTTTTTTGTAAAAAAATATTTTCCGGAACACATTAGAATATTTTCCGCAACGCAATAGTCAGAAGTCAATTGTCAACATGACGTAGCGGCCAAACAGTTACTATAATGCTTATAATCAATACAACATTAAATTCATACATAGAAAAGTTTGAACTATCAGTTCTAAATTTTCTATTTATGAAATTAATGTTGCAAAACCAGTCTTCATATTTTCCGGAACGCCGTTCTGCCTCGTTCCAGCACAAACAAGCCCTGTGTATAACTGTATATGTATATATTGGTTATACTGATTGTGTATATTGAGTATAATCTATTTATTATGGTGGATATGCATTGTGTTTATGTAGCTTTGTGTAAGCCGTGAGGTTGTTGCTTTTCAGCGTTGGATTGATCCTGTAAAGTCTCTGAAAAAACAAATGAAACGTGAGCATGAACTGTCTCTGTATAATGTATTTTGTCCACTACTGTCCGCTATACTGCTGTCCATTGGTACGCTCCATGCGCTTAGCTGTATGGACACATGATATCTTCAATCATTTTCTGTCTTTGCTTTATGTAGCTTATTTTGTTGATTAATTTGAGTACAGTTCATAATCTGTTTCTTTATCCTTGCTCATCAGAAATGAGGAGGTACGCGGTGGAGCAGTGGTTAGCGCACTGGTCAGCCACTCTTGAGGTCCGTGGTTCAACTCCCGGCCGCGGCAGAAACTTTTCGGTTGTTTCTGTCCCAAGCGCCCCCAGTCGACTCAACTGTGAATGAGTACATCGGGTGTTAACTCGGTGGAAGGAAAGGCTGGCAACCGCCCTCATTAAGCCGTTGCTATGTAAAACTGAAGGCGCTAACCCTTCGGTTCTCCATATGGGCGCTGAGCCTATGGAGTGTACCTGTACCTTATCAGAAATGAGGAAATGTTTTAGTAATCCAGACCTCAGAACTGCTATAGCAGTCTGACAGATGGTCTCGATGGTAATGCATAAAATCGGCCTGCGGACCACAGGTTGGACATCGCTGATCGAGGAAGTAGTTTGTCTAGAAGCACTGTAGTGGAAACTGTCTACTCAGCTGATATTTGTCATTCAAATCAATTGACAAGAAGACTAACCTACACTGCTGTGTACCCGGTATATAGCATATTATATTTGTAAATATGTTACTGCTGGTGCTGTGGGAAGATGTATGCAGCAAATTTGTTTTGATAATCTAATTATTATCTGAAGAATTTCAGATGGTGTCTACTGTAATTAATGATCATAGACATGAAGAATATTGTGTTTTTGTGTGTTTTTTTTGGCAGTTTCCTCTCCTTACGAATTGTTCTTTCGAGTAAAGTTCTACGTGCCAGATCCAAGATGCTTAAGGGAAGAGTACACAAGGTGACAGATTCCTCTCTGGTGAAACCCAATGATGAGCAGAATGAGCACTGCGGTGGTAATGATGAAGAAGATGATGATTATGATGATGATGATGATGATTATGATGATGATGATTTTGATTATGATGATGATTATGATTATGATGATGATTATGGTGGTGGTGGTGGTGGTGGTGATGAGGAGGAGGAGGAGGAGGAGGACGATGGTGACAATGATGAGTGCTCTGCTCTAAGGCAGACCCAATTACATTTTGAGTTTTGACCACCTGTGGATGAGGTTAGTGAGGTGGTAACCCATTACTTTTCTCGGACATTGGGGTGAACAGCTTGTCCAAGGTCGCCAAGCTGGGGCATGGATAAGATTTGAACCCACTGCCCTCTAATTGCATGACAAGAATCAAAGTGACCCTTTCCTTCTAGGAGTCACTTGTTGTTGCATCCGTTAATCTTAACCTGGGCTCTATGCTTGTCTTTTAGGTATCATTTCTTTCTACAGCTGACGAAAGATCTTGCAGATGGGCGGCTTATCGCTCCGTACAAGACTGCTGTGTTGCTGGCCGGCTATGCAGTCCAATGTGAGAATAATTTGGTTTTAGAAATATGGCATTTTCACAGTGGCGGGCATTCTGTGAATTTCTTAGAATTGATATTTTTGCTTTAGAAATATTAGAATTTTTTACCAGATGTGACTGTAGTTTAACTGGAAGATCGATTGTTGAACTGTGTTGTTAGCTGAACTGGGCGATTACAATTCGGAAGAGCATGGTTCGGGATATTTGGCCGATTTTCATTTTGTGCCGAATCAGAAGGAGGAAATGTTGAGAGAAGTGGAAGAAATGCACAAACAGAACAGGTGAGCTTTATATACAGGGTGGTGCAAAAAACCCGGACTATTATTAAATGCAAACCTAAATGTGACTAGTCCAGTTTTTTTTGTGCCACCCTGTAGGTTGGTAGATATTTGGTTTCATTTTATTATCAGATGGTCTTAGTTAAACGGGTGAAGTTACTTCTGACTTGTGCTATTTACTTTACTAAGCCATTTGCTTGGTAATGGTACGACAGCCTGATGGAGAGGTATTGTGGTTAGACCTATACAGTAAATATTGTACTGTGAGTTTATAATATTTGATTTTATTATTTTGAGTGGAATTAATTAAATGATGTTAAGACGAATCAAGGCAAATCTGGAAAATTGTGTTGGAAAAATGACAGAGAATATGATAATTGGAAGATTATGCTGAATTTTCCTAAGTTGTGTAGCTCAGACATTTGAAGCAGGAGCAGAAATCTATGTAAAACTATGTAATGTAGTCCTCCTAGGACAATTTACCACATAAATCTTAACTTTTAATAATAATAATAATAATAATAATAATAATAAATAATAATAATAATGACATGCAGAAATCTAAGAAGTCTTTTGATTTGCCAAAATTTCTACATTTTCCTCTGAAATACGACATGGCAGTGGTGGATGTTATTGTTGAATTGAAATTTTGGACTCTATTGGTAGTTGTTATTTGAGAAACTACAGAGTCCTTACAATTCTGACAATCGAGCTTGTGTGAATCAAGTAAATTCGTGTTTATTCCTACAGCTAAAATTTCTGAAATTATCCATATTGGTTATTCAGTATTTCTTTCAGATTACACCCCTGTATCTAATTCTGTAATTCTTCTTAGATTGTTGATTTGGTAGCTAGCTGGAAGTTATTATTATTATTTTTTATTTATTTTTTATTAATTAAAGTTAAAGATTTATGTGGTAAATTGTCCTAGGAACACATTATATAGTTTTTAGTCGTTATGTTCTTTCACAATATTTGTTGTAATGCTGATTCTGAGAACATTATTTTTTTCTGTTTTTGCTTTCCATATTCCAGGGGAATGAGTCCATCAGCTTGTGAGATGCTGTACATCGATATAGCGAAGTCCCTTGATGGTTATGGTATCGACCTATTCAAAGCCACACTGGTAAGAATTTGGAATAAGCATTTTGAGAACCTTTGACTAAAAGCAGTAATTCTTTTGTTAGCTTGATGTAATGCAGTGTAATGTAGTGTAACAGAATGTTTGTGTTTGGCTCTTGTGATGCATATTATTGCATGTTTGAAAGTATTCTGACAGGTTTTGCACTAAAATTTCTTATGATGAGCAGTTGCAAAAGTATAGATGAAAAATGTATGGCTTCATAATTCGATCGAAACTAGTTTGGATAATATTAGTATCAGATTCATCATCTCCTTCTTCATATAACTATATATTGCAGTGTTTCTCAAACTGTGTGCCGCGGCACACTAGTGTGCCGCGTGAGATTATCAGGTGTGCCGTGGGATTTGTTGGAAATTTTATTTAATTTAAAATGTCAATATTTTAAAATCTCAGATCAATGACTGTGCTTCAACACTCTACCTTGTACACATGGCCAGTAAGGACTGTAGCGTCACCGACGAGTCTGATGAATCTATAGTCTTGATAATTCGCCCCTGGGACCTGGGAGGACAGGAGCGCATTGCCAAGCCCCTTGGTATACGAGACGATGCTGGTGTGGGGAGGGGTACTTCTTAAAACTACATGGGCCCATTTACACCTAAGCCATTAAGATACAACCCGTGCCCGGTGTCTGGTTTGTGGCAACCTGCAGAGCGGCTGTGTATTGCAGTCTGTTCTGAACCAAGCTATTCAAGTTGTGAACTTAATAAAATCCTGACCACTTAAATCTTGACTTCTTTCAAAGCTCCGTGAGGCAATGGATTCGAATATACGTGGCTATTATACCATACTGATGTTCACTGGCTTTCACGAGGAAGGTTAATATGTTTTGATGCCTTTCTTCAGCAAAAATTGTGACGTCTTTTCAAGTTGCACATATTTCTAGTGTGCCGCAAGACGAAAAAAAGTTTGAAAACACTGATATATTGCTATGTTAGCAACCATGGATTGCTATATTAGCAACCATGGTATGTACTATGTATTGCTATGTTAGCAACCATGCATTGCTATAATTATTAGCAACCATGGTATGTACTATGTATTGCTATGTTAGCAACCATGGATTGCTATATTAGCAACCATGGTATGTGCTATGTATTGCTATGTTAACAACCATGTATTTCTACTCTGTTCTGTTTCTGGCTGTTCTTATCAGTTTGATGTTATCTTTGATTCATGGAATATTTTCTTATCTTAGGCTATTCTTGTGAATTTTATTCTCTGTCTTCCTCTTGTTCTTTCTTCCTTTATTTTCCCCATTATTACCAGATTTTCGAGGTAATTATCAGATTATCAAGTTATACTATTACATATTATGTTATTGTTCTTGTTTTAAGCAGTCCTTGTGAAGTTACATTTTCCTGTGCAAAATATGTTGAAGGGACGACAGGAACTTGATTTTTACGATAGTGACGTTGATTGGATAACTTTTATAGGATACGGTAAACAAAGAGGTTGAACTTGGTGTCACTTCACTTGGTTTGGTCGTCTTTCAGAATAATATCAAAAGAAATTCATTCTTCTGGTTAGTAAATTGTTGTTTTTGGGAAAAAGCAAAATATGATTATGATACGTTCTCTGAATCTCTGACCTCACTGGAGAAAAGCTAGAACTACGTGCCCTTCAACTAACTGATTTATTCAAGACTATTCTTTTTGCTGTAACTTCTATTCGATTTGCTAAATGCCGCTAGTGCATAAGTGAGATTTTGCATTTACCGTTATAGATACTTTTCATTAGGATTGTTGGTATTGAAGTGGAAACCATTTTATTGTTATGCAGTGTTTTCTTCTATGATCAAATGTCTTTTTGAAATTTGTAAAAAACTTTCACTCGATTATCATTTAAGCATTTTCTTTTCCTTGATACCTGCTTAATGTTTTTTGTCAGAGTATTTAGTGCATTGATTGATTAAGTACTTGGATGAATGTAGAAACACTATTCTGGTGTTGGATCGTGCGCTATTTTATTTTTAGGTCAAAAATAGTTAAGATATCGTTCAAACGAAAGCAATTTTTCATACAGTTACGGAAAGAATCAGTGAGTTTACGTGCAAATTGTCTGTCGTGTCATCACTGTGCCACAAATTGGTAGAAATTTCTTTAGTGCAGAAACAGAGCTTAAAATTCAAATCTTGTTTACTGCACAAGACATTTATTTTTGTGATTTTTGTTCGGTTGGATTATTGAAGCAAGACTCCAATATTTTGGTGATGTTTTTCTCAAAACCAAATTTACAAATGTTATTCTTATATTATCTCAGTTAACCTGTCCACTGTAGAGCATCAAGTCATAGTTTAAATGTTAAGGATTGTCATATATCATCATCATCATCATCATCATCTTAATTTTCTTTCTGCCAGCTTATTAGCGGCAATAACTAGACACGAAACTTCTCCATTTATCTTTTTCCGTTGTTAGCCTCTTTCCATCGATTACTGATATCTGGCATCTTTCAAAGTCTTCTTTGATGTTATCCATCCACTTTTTCCTGGGCCTTCCTCTTCCTCTCCTGCCTTCTTTCTATGTATACAGTCCTTGATATGGGAGTCTGTTGCCTTTCATTATATTTACATGTCCATACCATCTAAGTCTATTTCTGATTTTATCCATTATTGTCTCTTTCATCACCAGTCTTTTTCTGACTTCTTCATTTCTTATTCTTTGCAGTCTGTTTACTTTCAAGATTGTAATGTATGTAATGTAATGTAGCACTTCCTATATTTCTACTCGGAAGTGATTTTCCAACTTTGGAGTCACTTGATAGGGAAATGGGAGAGTGTGGAGTAAGAGGTGAGGTGCGAATAGATGGAAACAACTTTTCCAATTTACTCTGGATGACCAACACTGAGCGAGAGAGTGGACTGTACAAAGCGTAACAAAAACAATTAGTTTAGTTCGAGCGTGTGGCATAATCAGCATGCTTTTCTATATTCGTCTGAATTGCTCATTTACAATCTGTGGCTTGAGTCATCTCATTGTTATTTTACAAGTTTATTTCTAGCATCCAGTCACAGAAGTTATGTCACTGTACCTGATGGAACACAGTCGCGGCAGAAGAGCTTTGTTTGTGCTTTCAGGTCGACAACATTGAAAACCTCTGTGGGTTTAACATGGCGAGCTATCGATCTTGCAAGAACCTTTGGAAATCGTGTGTCGAACATCACACGTTTTTCTGCCTCCACACCCTGCATCATCACCAGCAGCAGCAGCAGGGCATCAAAGAAACTCCTCCGACATTACAGTTTTCAAATTCGAGGTGACAGCAGTGAACTTGGCATTGATTTTTTTATTTCAACCAATTCGGTCCAAGCCAGACTAGTTAATATTACTAGTGATGGTGGTTGCTGTGGTGGTGGTGGTGGTATAGTAGTGGTAATAGTTATGGTTGTAGTTTTAGCGTCAGCAGCAGCAGTAGTAGTAGTAGTAGTAGTAGAAGAAGGAGGAGGAAGAGAAGGAGAAGAAACCAAAATTGTAGTAGTTGTAGTTAATTTATGGTGCCCATTATTTCTGTTTGTGTTGCCAGATCTGCTGACATTGCAGAATCTCTTGCTTAATGGTTTAGTTGACGGCTTATATAGTCATTCGTGATTTTAGAACAGGTTAGCTATCGATAAGTTTAGAACTGCAGTTGTGTTTAAGTAACAGAAATATGTAGTCATTCTTTGGAAACACCTTGGGCTATTTTATTGGCATGATTTCTTGTCATTGGTCATTGGATGGAGACAAATTATTGTTGTTAGTTCCTTATTGTTAGCTGACAATTGAAAACTTACTCAATGGACTATGATCACTCGACTGATTTACATTATGTTTGTCAGTTATGAACTCTTAACCCTTTTCTCGTTTGCCCCAAGAATACTCATCCATTTTACATTGTGTTACAAATAAATGAACGGGTAAATGGTTAAACTTCAGTTTTAAACCGATGACTTAGATTTCCAAGCAAATTGGGCAACATGCATAGTATCTCATACAGTAACTGAACTTTTAGCTCAATGAGAAATTAGCAAGTGGAGCACAGTTTTATCGCACAGGTATCCAGGAGTAGGTGTCAAGTAGCACGTTGTAGGCGCAAATTAAATTGTATTTTGTTATTTGGAAATTTTAATGATTTTGTTGTTTTAAACTTCATAGCACAATCAGTTGCGATAGAGCAACATCTGAAGACGCTGCAACCTGGTGAGTAACTCTAATACCTGGAATTGATTACATTGCTGAGTTGCTATTATGAACGAGTGATATGCTCTGATATTTTGATGATTTGATAGCAGGCCCACCACCGAGAGAAATTCCGGGCCCCTGTGCAGAAGGGCCGACGGGCCTCTAACAACAAGCCTGAAAATTCCTGATGACCTTTTTTTGCTTGTCGCCATTTTTCATGCTGTTTATGATGTCCTCGGCTCCCAGGCCCCCTTAATTCGTCGGGCCCCTGTGCATATGACATGTCGACCTCCTTTTTTCTCTTATTCCTGTTAATAATCATCTTCATCATCGGCCTGGGCCCTCCAGGCAGCCGGGCCCCTGTGCATTTGCCCCCTCTCAGCAGCCCTGTTCGATAGAACTGAAAAATTATTAAAAATAATTTTTTGCTTGTAAACTTGTCAATGTTAATTCAATGGCTTTTTAGGGAAATCTTCAGAAAGTTGCTTAATTAAATCAGCCATTAATTACATGTAATATGTAATAACCTAAGTTTAATATGTAATCTCTTGATCCAACCTTCTATGGACAGTTCAGGGCAGAAAGCAATGAATATCACTTGTCTTTTTGCCCAGCCAACTGCTGCATAATGAATATGGCATATAACATGACTTAAAGTAAATCTGAGCAGTTTGACCGTTGGTCTTGTTTCTTGGGTTGTGAATTCTGCCAATTTGCACCCTTTTTTAAATGCATAAGTTTGCTAGATGATAAAAGAACCTACACTGTACTATTCGTAATGATATAAGGAACATGAAAGAAAGTCCTGACCAAGCAGAAAATGGCTGAATGACATCCACAACTGGACCCATTTGGACATCCAAAAAAATGTCACACATGACTCAAAATAGACACTTATGGCGGAGTCATATGCAGAAGTTTGCTACGGATTGGTATTTTAATCCTTAAACTTGGGAACTGAGTATGCTCAGTTACATTGCATATAGTTACAGAGTATCTGGCGGTTTAGGGGTTAACATAAGTTGTTTGCATTCAGTAAAGTGTGACCCAGTTGGTGTTTTGATTTCAGGTTGGACAGTGAGAAGGTGTCGCAGTCAAAAAGCGGCGCCGTCTTACCGGACGAGTTCATATCGTCGTGGAACAGTAAGCTCGGACTGCAGGATCTGTCGTTTGGTCATTCGCACTGCGATCACAGCCTGGCCAAGTGCAGTCATCTGATGAACTCGCACCAACAACATTCGGCGCTAAGATCGAACGGCACGCCGCCTTCGGGCTGTTTAGGCGCTGACGTGGCCGTCAAACCTGGTAACCCGGGAACGGTTAATGGCGACTGGTCGTCTCCGTGCACGATGCGTCTTTCTCCCGTCGTCGGCGCGCCGCAGAATTCGCCCGCCCGTCAGAACGCCCAGTTTCGATCGGATCCTCGGAATTATCGGTCGCTGGATCGAAGGGCGGCCGATCGTAAACTGGCCAAGAAGATGTCAGACTCCTGCAGCTCGAAGATCAATTGCTTTGAAAGACCATCGTCCGACGAGTGAGTGACAAAGTCATTGAACGTTTTGAGGGTATTGAACTTTCCTGTGTTGTTATTATTATTATTATTATTATTATTATTATTGTTATTGTTATTATTATGACAATTTATATAGTGCAGTAAGCATGGCAAAGGCCAAAGTCAAGAGCACTTTACACGGGGCACTTGTAGGAGATATTGAATAAGTGCGTCTTTAGTTTCTTGTTGACTTGCTATATTGGTGTCTTTGTTTTGAAGGGTTCTGTCGAACTAGTTTTTATGATTGAACACTTTTTTAAATGTCACTTTTATGGAAAAAGTGATATATGTATGGCTGAGTTTGCCATCCTCCATAGCTTTTTTGATTTTTCAATGTGAAATGTATTTGTCTTTTGTTATTGAAAATTTTGCCAACTTAGATGTATCCTCTCAAAGCCAGTAGGCATAGTATTATGACCCTTGACGTCAGGTGGGACCCTCGAGATCTTTTCCATGTTGTTGTTGTAATGTTATGAATTGTTTTAATGATCGTAGGTAAATTAATGGGAAGTTTTTTTTGTATGCGGTGCTGTGTAATAAGTCTCATTTGAAATTTTATTTGATGATTTGCTTTATAATCTACTGTGCATCCAGACATTACAGTAAAACTCAATTAATGTCATATTCGCAGTAGGAAGTCTTAATGTCTGGTCTTAGATAGAAATGGCATTGATTTCTTTAGTTGAAGTGTGACAAAAATTGTGTCATTCCTCCCCCCCCGCCACAGCCAGTATGGGAACAAAAAAATTCAACAATATTTGATGACCTGACTGTTAAACTGATTGGCAATACATTTATGCTAATAAGGTTGGTTGAAGTTCTACATTAGAGTGTGTTTTCATTGTCTTAGCGAAGAAAAAACTCAATATTATGCACCAAATGATGGGAATTCATCAGTGGAAAAGGCAACCGGTTTAAGTGCTGCTGGCTTCTGCGTGAAAACCGACGCCAAGACGCTCCCAGATATCAATTCTATCGATAACGCAAATGGTCGACTATTGGCTGAGGACAGCAGCGGCCTTGTTGTGATACACATGAGGCCGGACGACGAAGGCCGATTTGGGTTCAACGTCAAGGCAAGGACCGAGATTGATTAAGCATTATTACTGTGCTGTGTATTTATTGTCTTATGATGTGTATTCATTTCAGATTTGGGATTGAGATTTGTACACTTACTGTAGCATATCCATATCTTGTGTGTTCATGAGTTTGAATAAACAGATGGATAATAATAATAATAATAATAATAATAATAATAATAATAATAATCTGGGTCATACCGTTTCATCCCTATGGCTCTGGAGACGATGGGGCCAATCAACGAGGAAGGTCTCCGCTTTTTAAAGAATATCGGCAGTATCCTATCACGACAATCTGGAGATGAAAGAGATACATTCTTTCTCCTACAACAAATATCCATGACACTCCAGAGGTTTAACACAGTTGCCTTCTGCAGAACTTTCAACACATAATAATAATAATAATAATAATAATAATAATAATAATAATAATAATAATAATAATAATATAATGTGATTTAAAGTGGTTTAGGAGGAGGCTAAGTAAGCCTGTGTGAAAACCACTGAAGTAACCATCTGCATTCAATAACCTAGTTTTCTGAGATAACGTTTGAATCCGTTTACTGTTTCAACTGTCACTCCCACCTCATTCAAACCGTTCCATTTGTCCACAACCCTTGCATTTAAAAAATGTGTCTTTCTTGGACCCACCCTCTGCTTAAGCAATTTGCATTTGTGGCCTCTTGTGCTGCTATAGTGTGCCAATGTAAAGAATCGATCATAATGGCACATCTACTTTCCCAGTCATTATTTTGTATGTTTCAATCAAATCCCCCCTCTCTCTCTTCTTTCTAATGCTGTCAACCCACAATATTGAGGTCTTTTTTCATAACTTAAATTATGGCATCCATTGACCATCTTTGTTGCTCGTCTTTGCACTTTTTGTAGCAAGTGACCGTTATGTTTATGCATTCATTGTATTTAAGAGCAGTGTAGAGCAGTGTTAGGATTCTTGCCATGCAAACAATTGTTTATCACATCAGCCTTCATTTACTAATAACTTTAAGATGCTGTTATTGCGGTGTTTGCTAATTAATTAGGGGGGTTCTGACCAATTTTCGCCAATCATCGTGTCACGCATCGCGCGGGGCACCCCGGCTGACTGCTGTATTCCAAGGTTGATGGAAGGCGACCAAGTTCTCTTCATCAATGGCAGAGATGTTAGCCAACACACTCATGCACAGGTTGCATGTCTGTTATGTTTTTCAATGTGCTATTCTTGAGTTTTCATTTTAATTTAATAGCGTTTATCGGCCAACCGCATTATAGTTAAAATTAGAATCGGTAATCAGGTCACTTGCATTGCGTATGCGTATATGCAAATGTGGACAGTAAAAACGCGCTGCCTGACGCCATGTTCACTGGCTGTCCACATTTGCATAAACATGTACGCGTCCTTGACCTAATTATTGTAAATGCGTGACGTCACGTATCTGATTGGTCGATAAGTGCTATTGTGGTAGAAATATATTTGATTATCCAAGGCCTGTAGGTTGTTTCAATGCTGCAGTTTGTTTATAGCTTAGCTTAACTGTACATAATAATCACTGATGACTGGGAGAAAGTGGTGCAATGATATTGAAGAATGGCATGGAAGCAGTTTACAGGATCTTAGTCACAGAGCAATGAACACGAAAGAATGGCAACAAACTGCAGACATGGCATTATACACCAATGGGCAATGGGCCCATGGTTAATGGTGGTGATGATGATGGTGATGATGATGATGATGATGATGATGATGATGATGATGATTGATGATGATGATGATGATGATGATGATGATGGACATGAAGGTGATGTTGTTGTTGTTGTTGTTGTTGTACAGGAAATGCTGATTGTTATTAAATTTACATATGCACTGTCACCTGTGAATTCTGGTCTATTCTATTCTACATGATGATTTATATAGCACAGTAGCATAGTGAGGGCCAAAGTCAAGAGCGCTTTACATGGAACAATCGTACGATGAGTTGAAAAGGTGCGTTAACTAGAGTTGAGAGACAAATGTATTCTGGATATATGAACCATGGAATTGAACCATGGTTTGATATTATCTGTAAAGTTATCAATCAAAGATCTTTATAATGTGAGACTTGTATAGAGTGTCCCATTTTTCGCTACTCAGTGGTAGGTTTTATATTTGGGCTATCTTCAGAGAAGATGGCACACCCATAACAAAATGTCGGCTTTAGTCTGTGCCCTTTTAGGTTTGATTTTTGTCTTCAATCTCATTTTTTTATTTCGCTGTGTAGGTTGTCCAGTTCATTAAAGCATCAAGAGAGATCCATTCTGGAGAATTGGTTCTCGTCGTTCGTCCAAATGGTAAAATCATTTTGTGTTTTAAAAACCTTTGAGACATTTATGTCTTACTGTGCATTGTCTTGCACATACATTGTCCTTTGTTGTGAACTGCACAGAAGTCACCATAACTGTGTACAGATTTTCCTAACATTATTCTCGTGTGTGCAGTTAAATTTTGCATACTGGGTGTATTTTCAATGACGAAATACTGGCACAGCTTGGTGATGAAATCAATGTGGAGGAGACAAGTCACGTAAGGATGGGTTTTTTGTTACACTTTTGATGATAATGGCATCATATAACTGAGATATTGTTAACTTTTTTTCTGTTTCTTTTCCGCTTTTATTAATGGAGGTATTATAAATCATTGGATGTCATATTTAAAAAAATTAAATTTGTGTTGTTCTGTAAATTGTTTAATAAAATAGGGCACGTGCGATGCTTTTGTATTTACGAGTAGTTTGTCTCTTAGATTGGAGCGTTGCGTTTTGTTCGCAGTTTACGTTAGTGAGGAGTGTCAACCCGACTTGCAGTACATTCCCGATACGCATCGCATAATTGCCGAGCTGCCACCTGGTGGTGACCCCCTGGCCGGTTCGATGACACTTCTGCGAGTCGATCGAGAGCAACGCAGCTGTGGCACAATTTGAGGCAGGATCAATGCTTTCAGCCATCGATCGATCAAAATAGTGAATGAAATTAGTTTCATCTTGCTTAACCTGTCATGTTGTGTCTTTATCTTTCAACTTTCCAGTCACTGATTCCTCTACTACTATTTCCTCAAAAGCCACTCTCTGTCTTCCTTATGTCTGAATAATAATAATAATAATAATAATAATAATAATAATAATAATAAGTCGAATAATCTTTCAAAAACAATAATAATAATTTAAAAAAAAAATAATATAATTCTCGAACAACAATAAAGATGCTGTTGTCATTGACAACCAATTATTGTATAATAATAATAATAATAATAATAATAACAACAACAACAATAAACGGGTTTAGAGTGGTTCAGTGGGATCTGCCCTGTGTGAGAACCACTCTGTTCCACTCAGCCATTCATTCCCATTATGGTCTTGCTGTTGTAATCTCATTCTTTGTCCTCTTGCCCACTTGTAGGTCTGTTCCTGTATTCCCCTTCTTTGTCTTCTTGTCTTTGCACCTAAAAGTACAAAACTTTACAGTATTCAATGTCCTACATGCCTCATTCAGTTACTGTATATTACATTCAGTTACTGTCAGAATACTTTAATGTACAGTATACTAGCTGTACAATACCAATCCAGTAGGCTTAGGCCATCAATACTTAGGTTTATTTTAGAAGCATTTACACTAGGAACCATTACTATCTTCTCATCCAAATTATCAACCACTCTCGCATAAAAAAGAGTTGTTTTTACTTGCCATGTACAGATATACATATATGTACAGATGCTTTTAATTACATGTTGAAGTAGAATTAGTTTTTTATTTATTTTAGTCTTCAATTGTACCTGTTCAGTGTTCAAGCACTGTTTGTTGTTGCTGTAACAATTTTCTAAGTCATTGTTGTCTTCCGTTGTTTTATATATTTCGTTTTTCTATTTTAATTCAATGGTTATTTTTCTCATGCAATGTGACTACGTTCTTTCAAACAGCAAATATATCGCAAAAAGGCAGATTTTACGATGGACGTTTCTCAGCTTCCAGAGAATGTTCCTAAGAACCGCTATCGGGACATTGCTCCATGTAAGTGGTGTTGTCCTGCCTTTTAACAAATGCTAAGAAATTCATTACAGTATTTAGGAATATCTGGCTATCTCTCTTTTGAGGACAAGATGGTGTACAGTCAAACACACTTAATGTCATTTCTGTCGCTGTCATTCTGCAACGTCCTGTCATATTGTGATCCAGAATTACAGTCAATACTGTATGTGCTCACTCAGAGTCCCAACTGTATTCTGTGGCCCTAATCTTGAGCAACTGCCCCTTCTGGGGATCCCGGATATATCCATCCATTTTACATTGAGTTGAAAACGACCTAAGGCTCACTGCTTCATCAACACGTAATAATTGCAGCAAGAGCACTTCTGAATTATTCTTCAGAAGAGGTGCTATACAATTATTCTGTTACATTACGTATTGCTACCAATGTTCCCTCTAATTCTTGATGGTCCGTGTGTGCATGAAATTTGTCTTGGGCAACAATTCTCCACTTGACTAACTTTTGGGCAATTTTTCTTTCTAAAACCACGGCAGCACACCAAGTGTTAAAAAAGAACCGGTGATGACCTGTTTTGGTTATCAGACGTTACGGACATTACATATTAAAACAATATGCGTTATACAGGTTAAGTTGTGATGGTGAATCACTTTTTAAAAATATATCATTTCATAACAATTAGATACCTCTGGCAAATTTTCAAATTTTTTTGGGCAAGACAAAAATTGTTGGGCACATGTCTCCTCGTTTATGGGTGAGCGCCCATGCACCCACCTTAGAGGGAACAGTGATTGCTACTCGTTTCTACCAGTCCTTTATTGTGACGTCAACTGGGTTTGCAAATATGATTGATATTGGCGTGAAAATCTCTGCGTTGCCTGCATTTTGGGGCTGTGTATCTGAAATGTTTATACATTTGTGATCTTTTGTATCAAGTGGAACTGTCAGTAAAAAAGATACAGCATCGTAAAAATGATACAATGTCGTAAAAATGATACAATGTCAAATATTTGAAGATGTTTTTTGTATTTTCTTAATACAGACGATCAGACACGTGTTTGGCTGAGAAGATCAACGGACGATTACATTAACGCAAACTATGTGAACGTAGGCACTTTGACTGCAGCACTTTTTATTCGTGCAGTGCAACTGTTCAGTAGCACAGCATAATGTTAGTGAATGACACTTATGTACCACTCACCAGCCCCATTTTAATGCTAAAACATAAACTCGAATGCAATGCAAGTCTTGATGTACAGTCAAACACACTTAATGTCATTAAGTACATAATGCATTATTAGAATGATCTCTGCTTTCAAGAGTGCTGTGCTGCAGATGGTCGTTATTTTCTAAGCTTTTGTGTTTTTAGTGTGTTTTTCATTGAGTACAGGATAGCAGCGGACATTTTAAATTGTTTTTAATATGTTTTTAATATGTCGACTGTGGTTTCTAGTGGTTTTCTATAACTTCTGGCTTTTCCTCTGATTTAAATGTTTTTACTGTTGTTTTTTGCTTTTGTGTAGATGGAGATAGCAGGATGTGGCATAATCAATCGCTACATTGCCGCACAGGGACCTCTCCCGGAAACATCCGGCGACTTCTGGCTGATGGTTTGGGAGCAGCAGTCATCGATCGTCGTGATGCTGACGACGACCGTGGAACAGGGTCGGGTCAAGTGTCATCACTATTGGCCCGACCTGAACCAGGCAGTTCATTTCGGTGAACTGTCCATAACCTGCGTTGCCGAGGAGTTGACGCCGTCGTTTGCTTTCAGGGATTTCACTCTCACCCACGCCGAGGTCGGTATGATTATATATATATATGTATTGTTATTACTGTTTGGCTGATGGTGCACGTTAAGTCATTCACAAAGTGAAGGATTGTAAGTATGGAGCATTTCAGGGGTGCCTGGGGTTTACTAAGCAGTTACCAGGGTCAGATTCGAACCTGCTACCTTCCTTGTATGCCTCTTCAGTTATCTTAACTGAGTTGTAACCATGTCTGTTTGTAGACTTGCAAAACATATTATTGGTCAAATTCCAAGCCTTCATTGCGTGGACAATTACACAAGTGTTCTGACTAGGAAAAAGAATAAACAACACTGAATAACTCTCATCTGGAATTTTTCAATATTACAAAACCTAAGAGACTTTCTTATTTACCCGTATCGGATATCTGGCAGTTTTGTACCCTCCTTTTGTCAAAAATTTGCTGACTGCCTGTTTCTAGACTTGCAAGACATATTATTGGTAAGTTCCAAGCCTCCATGGACAATTTGACAAGTCTAGCTAAAAAAAGTTGAAAACATTGTCTTATCTCACTGTGTCCCATCTGAATGCTGATGATGTTGACTACAAGGCTGTGACTACTGTGGCCACCAAAGTAGCCCACAGATTCCACAAAGCATTCATTTTAAGTCTGCACCTTTTGAAGTCTGCAGAACCAGATAGCTTAGTAGACCAGGCATCCAAATTTCAGTCCAAGCAAGGTAAAACAGATAGACTATCTCTTGGGTGTGGATCTTTTAAGGCCTTTGGAATATTGTCATTATGTTGTCAGGCACTGGCAGCGAATTCCAGAGCCCGAGAGTTGCGAAGGCAGGTGCCAAGGACTGTCCTTGTTCAAGGGAGATGAAGATCTGATTCATGTGCTCAATTCTGCATCTATATTTGGCTGCAAAAAAAAAAAAAAAAAAAGGTCATATAGTATATATTCTACTTAGTTATTAGGGTTAACCCTAACCTAACGCCATGCCCAAGCGATGGCAGTCAACAAAGCCCCCCGCCCGAGCGACTTATATAGCCCACATCAAACATCGTACGATTGTTAGGTGTGAAGCGCTCTTGACTCTGGCATCACCTTGGACATAGCGCTATATAAATTGTCAAAGATAATAGTAATAATAATAATTCTATGTTTTCGTGTGTTTAGGCGCCCTCTGCTGAGCACCACGTCCACCAGATGCAGTACGTTGCCTGGCCGGATCATGGAGTGCCAGACGATTGCACGGATTTTCTGGAATTTGTGATGAAAGTTCGACAGAAACGATCCGGTTGTGTCGAGCCGACCATCGTTCACTGCAGGTGCGTTAAGGGGCTGTCCATCAATTATGTCAACAGTTTTTCACCCCCTCTCCCCTTGTCAACAACTGTCAACTTTCAGTGATCCCCTATAATTATGTCAAAAACTTTTGACCCCCTCTCCTACTGAGACCAGTGATGGGTCCCCCTAAAATGTTTAGAAGGTTACTATTTTTGCAGCAATGAGACCTTTTCCCTTTCTTTGTTCATCAAGTGTCATAATGTGGTGAGATGATGATGACCTTTTTTTGCTTGTCAGGCTTTTTTCCGTTGTAATAAATAGTATTCCATGAAATGTCCTATTTTTATCATTTGTAAAAAAATGAAATTGTCGACATCAACTTCTCTTGACCCCCTCCCCCTGTCAACAACTGTCAAACTTTTTCAAACTCCCTCCCCCCTATTTTGTTGACGTAATTAATGGACAGCCTCTAAGCACCAACCTGGCACCTACACTGATGCTTAACAATTGTTTATCACATCAGCCTTCGTTGTCAGTTTTGGTTTCCTTCTAAGTCAAATGTTTCCTTGATTGTTGGCAGAATATCTTGTAATTTCTGTTGCCACCTTCTTTTTTAAAGCGCTGGGATAGGTAGAACAGGTGTGCTGATTGCCATGGAGACGGCGATGTGCATGATCGAGTCGAGTCAGCCGGTTTACCTTCTTGACATCGTCTGTCAGATGCGTGACCAACGTGCAATGCTTATTCAAACTTCAGTAAGTTGAAAATTTTCCATAGTGTCACTACTGTCAGCATCCTCTATGTTCAATCAATCAATCAATCAATCAATCAATCAATCAATAAGCTTCTATGGAGCCTAGAGTATCAGCCACTGGTGCACCAAATCCAATCCAGATTAGAGGGCAGTCTAGCTGGAAAGGTAAGAGTAAGCTATGCAACAACATAGAGTAGTGTGTTCATTAACCCTTTACCCGTTCATTTATTTGTAATGTAATGTAAAGTGGACTAGTATTCTCAGGGCAGACGGGAAACGGGTTAACTTTCCAATCACAGCAATTTCTTTTGATCTTATATTTTGTTGTTTAAATGTAACGCGTGCAAATTTATATTGTAGAATATTTTGTTTGTTTTTGGATTTCAGGATCAGTATAAGTTTGTTTGTGAAGCGGTGTTGAAAGTCTACGATGGTACGTCTTCCAAACTGCATTGACCTCTCATGCTAGTAGCTAATTTTCAGATTTTATTAGCAGTTTTTTCACCACGGCTAATACACATAAGCAAAACGATGCCTATAATGTGGCTCAAGTCTCGGTGCTACCACCACTCGGTTGAAGAAATAAGTGCCGAGTTAAGTTAAGGCAAAAGATGTATCTTAATGTGTGCTATATTTCAAGAACCTGACATGAAATTCTGTTAATTTGTCCTTTTTTCCATTGAAAATGTTTTGTTTTCCAATGAATTGACAAATTGACACAGTGTGGGGGACACAGTGGGGCATTTGCTGTAATGCTGTCGTCAAAATGTTGTTGAAATCTGTTGAGAATCTTTATGAGAATCTGAGAAATTTTGACACCTGAGGAAGATCTGATTGGATATTTTATAGCAGGGATATTTGATTCAATTTTTCAAAAGCCACATTTTTCAGTGACTTGTGCTCAAGGGCCAGATGTTTTTTCTGCAAAAATGTAATTCATAAGTAATAGAAAACATGTAAGTTGAAAACATTTCATAAGTATTAGAAAAAAGTTATATATTATTCCAGTATCTTCATGGGCCATTTCACGCCCCTTGGTGGGCCGGATTTGGCAACAGGCCATCATTTGAATACCCCTGTTTTGTAGTTTGAATGGTGAGCTCTACTGGAAAATAACTTGATTGCTTTTGGTAAGTTTTTGAAACTCAGAGACAGGGTTTGGAGTGACTGTTGTTGTTGTTGTTGTTGTTGTAGATCACATCGTTGAGCCATTGGATGATTTCAGTCGATGATTTTGTCGAGGGAAGGACGACAGAAGTCAGACGACATCTGGTCTCTTGTCGCAGAACCTCAGACGACACTTTCTGTTCTCAGATCATTTGATGACCAATGACGCAACAGTTGTATTTATGACTGATTTTCTAACGTTGAAACACGTGCAACCATTGTCTTCTGCTTTGCATCAAACATCTACGTTGAAGTTCTGTAGGGTTTATAAATTCCTTTCGAGCACCGATTGCGTTAACGACTTTGTTTATTTCGGCACGTTTGAATGTTGTTGTTCTTACTTACTTATTTAAACTGACGTTTTCGTGGTTGTTGTGATATCGATGTTGGTCAGAATAGCTTGTTTTTTAATAGAATTCTTTCTTTGTACTGCTCAGTAAATAGGGCGTGAGCTTATGTGATACGATACGGTGAACCATGTACACAATTATGGCAGACAAGTTCATTTTGAATATGAGTTGGCATGAGCAAGTTCATTTTGAATATGAGTTGGCCCCCAGTTGGGACCATGAATGCTACATACATTAAACAACAAATGGTTGGCCCCCATGATTAGAAGTTGCCACCAACGGCCCCCTATTGCCAAATCCTAGAGTTGGTGAGCAGTAGTATTGGTGAGTTGCTTGTAGAAACATTATTTATTTAAATAACATATTTCAGCTAATTTTTGCATTTATCTATAATAAGACAAGAATATCTCAAATTTTTACTGTTCTTTAACTAAATATGGTCTCATTTTGGGTGACTTAATGTGTGAATTTAATGCAATTTTTCCATACTTTTGCTTGCCGGCCATAAAACATAAGTCACTTTGTGTATTTTTACTAGTTAAGTAGTAATTGCTGGAATACCTATATCATTAACCCTTTTATCTCGATAGTCTGTATGTCCAATGTGTTATGAAACCAAAACATCGGCCTTATTGGCCAAAGGGTTAAGTAAACTTAAGGAACTAAAAGGTAAAATCATTAGAATGCTAAATGAGTGAAATTTGGATTTAGAAAAACGATGGCGTATGTTGTTTTAGTTATTTAATCTTTCCGGCGTTCGATTGTATTATTGGTGGTTATGTAGGGTTGCCAGATAGATATCTGTTTTGAAGTTTGCCTTGAGTTACCATTTATTTTGCCAGATGTTTTTCTATTTCATGACGATCATTTGTCGGGTCTGGATTTCAAAAATCAGGATTTCTAACCACTTGGATTTTCGAAACTGCTACAGATTGCTAACATTGCTTGAATAGAACCGTAATGTCTCGTGGACTGGTGTGGCTTGCCGTTCCATAGATTTTGTAGTCCAGAGTGTTGAGTATAAATTCAGGCTTTATAGCAAGACATTTCTTCCTTTATCCATATGTTTGTCTTTCTCTCTGTCCATTTCTCTGCATTCTCTATATCCCTCTCCCTTCTCCTGCTCCAATTTTCTTATCTCTGTATAATAATAATAATTATTATTATTTTTATTATTTTAATATTTAATGCTTATAGCATGAGCAAATGTTCCAAAAAGTTCATATGATAATTGTATCTTTGTTTTGGATTTTCTAAATGCTATGGCTACCCTATTTAGTTTTGACCATATATAACAATGTGTGAAATTGTTGGAGTAATTGAATGCAGGTTATTATTATTATTATCATTATTATTATCATCATTATCATATTATCATCTTTATTATTATTATTATTATCATTATTGGGATAATTTTTTAACCCACCTTGTACATGTTTAGGACCAAAGTTAATGGAACTTTGATGAATATCACTTGCATGCTTTTTGGTGATGGAATGCTATTTTGTGATCATCTGAATTAATTCACTTTTTCATTTTCTGTTTATACAATGAAACGAGTGTAATGGTGTTTTCTGGTGTACACACTGTATGTTAGTATGGTGACTGGCTGTAATTGGATTTTTTAATTGAAGATTTCTAAGATTAAAATACCTCTTTTGCAGATGACCTATTGAAATAAATAGTCTCTATATAACTAATGCTGTTTTGAATTATTTGGATTCATGTAATATTTCTTTTTGTCTGAAAAATTTTTGTCTGTTCTTTTTATGAGTTGGCATTGGTTAGACCTGTGAGGATTTAATTTTTCCTTTGTTGGTTTTCTGGCATTATTTGCCAGATTTTAAGAAAACCTGTGCGTTATCAATAATTTTTTAAATTCTAATTGTTTATTTGGATAGTTAATTGTAATAGTGAAAATCTGCTTTACATTATTCTGTACGATGAGAATTAATACTTTTTCAAACTATATTTTGAGATCGGATTTTTTTCCATTGCTAATTTTTCATATACAGCCTACAGAGTTACAGTATTGTATTATCATTCTGTTTGAATATTGTACATTGTGGATTTTTTTTTCTTAGAAATGAACCATACAGCTGTTATCATTTTTGCTATGGCTTGGTTTTGACAAATCTGTGTACATTAACATGTACAGAGTTGGACAGATGAGTTTGTGCAGTGCAAGTGGCTGGCATTTATTTCTTCTTGCTTTTGTTATATATATCTGTTTTTGCCAGTTCTGTTTCGACTCGGCCGCATATCATAAATTACGTTTTCTGACTTGCCTTTATCTGTTGCACTTGTATTACATTACGGTACATTACATCTGTAGCACTTGTATTGCATTACATTACATCTGTTGCATTTGTATCTGTGTGAAATTTCAGTGTAAACAACACATGGTTTGTGGCATATCTGTTGTCTCATTGAAGAATTTTTTGCCCTACAGCTGGAATTTACTATTGCATGCTTCAGTTGAGTTCATTTGGTGTTTGTTGAGATTTTTCTAGCAGCGACCGTCCCGCTGTTCCTTTTGTACAATGGCTGACTTTGATTGAAAAATCGATTGTACAGTTGACTTTACTATTGCCTATGGAAAACATAGTCTATAATTAATCCAATCCTGTGCCGTTGACTACAATCTCATACATGCCACTTAACCAAATTGTAATTTCAGTGCTTAGCTGTAAAGTCTTGTGTGTTTATTGATTGAATATATCTGGATTACAGAGAGAAGGTGTACTTGAAGACTTTGTTTGAAGCAGTTTTCAGTCTTTATGGCTATCATGAATTGAACCCGGGGTGGGGGGGGGGGGGGCTAAACTTGTAGTTTCTTGATACATTGGCTCTCTTCAAAAATGGACATTTTGATGGTTGAGCACAGTTCTTGTTATTGCCCCAAATTTTTGTGCTAGTACAGGAATTTTGTCAGAGCCGGACAGACAGACAGAGACACAGACAGACAGGCAGAGAGAGATTTTGCCATTTGACTTAATTGTCATTAATTCAGGCAACAGGGAAAATCATATTTTGCTGAAAAGCTGTGTTATACAAGAGTCTGTGTCTTCAGGGTTGGTGTCAGCTGGATTGCATTGCATGTCGTAGCTGGATTACCATACACCATATGTTGTAACTTGATTGCATTTTATGCCGTAACCAGATTACACAACCACTGTACTTATTTGACCCACAGTTGACTGTGACAATTGCAACCTGTAGGATTTCAATGCAAAAGTTCTTGTGATGGCAGACTATATATATATATACATTATGCATTTCTTGTCAGATGGTTCCAATAGACTGTGCATAGTCATGTTTTAATCATTTTGATATGGTGCTTTAGCTTATGTTAACCTGGTCGTTGTTTCCGTGTGGATGTGTATACAAATATAATACCTATCATGACGTTCGTTATGATTGCCGGTTGATGTGATCTTTTTGCACTGCAGCTGCACGGGCTGATTGGATGAGCATTAGCTTTTGTGTAACCGAGAGTGAATTTTTATAACACGGCAGTCTCTCCATTCTCGATGCTGTCGTCTTTGGGGGCAAAGCGCCCGGTCACAGGGTTGCACAGCAACCACAGTAACAAACCACCTTTCACTGCTTCTATAGCGCCTCAAACAGCTCTGATGCCTATTAACAAGGGCCCGTCCATATATCACGCGTTGAAAAAGGGATATTTTCATATCCTCTCCTGTTGCACCCTGTATATTTTTTGAGCTCTCTCGCTCCTAAGCGAATGTACAAATTAACTGCCCTATCCTCCAACCTGGTTTATTCTAATCTAATCTTAAACTTCTATAGCGCCACTTTCATAATGCACAGGAGCATCAACCGATGGCACTCCAAATCCAAACCACTAAAGATCCAGGTCAAATCCAGGGTATCTGGCGGGACAAACGGGTGACAGTCTATGGTGGATAAGCCCGGTCAAAAATATGGGTTTTTAATCTTGCTCTAAAAATTTGTAATGAATTTGCAATGCGAACTTGCTGAGGCAATGAGTTCCAGGGTTCATATATAATTCAGACAATAGAATGTGATTTTTAAAAGCCTGTATATCAAGTTTGGACCAAGGTCGAAAATTAATTTTAGTGTAAATTTGTGGTTCCTTATGAGGGAATGGTATATAGGCTGATAGAACTAAGTGATCAGATAAGTATGCTTCATTTGGGCTTACATTTGAAATAATTTTGGAGGTGGACCTGGTAATAAGAAGATCAAGAATATGTCCCTTATCATGGGTTGGAAAAACCACATGCTGAAAAATATCAAATGAATCTAGTAGGCTATTTAACTGAGCAGTCTGGATTGAATCAGTATCCATTTGAAAATTAAAATCACCAGAGATAATTAATTCTGAAGGTAGAGAGATTAAATGCTCAAGTAGGGTTTGAAACTCAGCCAGAAAGCCAGAGTAAGAAGAGGATGGAGGATGATAGACATTGAGAAAAGTTATGTTTTTATTTCCAGCATTAAGCACAGCCATGATTGCCTCAAATGTTTTTGACCAGATATTGGAAGGGATTTTCTTGATATTTTAAGATGGGATTTAAAAGTATTGCAACACCTCCCCTCTATTATCTGACCTGGGCTCATTAACATTTTATAACCTGGTGGTGTAATATCAGCTAGGAAAGCCAGGGTGTCAGTCAGGCTAAGCCATGTCTCATTTAAGGCAAGTATATCTGTGGGATTATTACACAAAAAAGTATGAAGAGGTGCTGATTTATTTCTTAGAGAGCAGATGTTTAAATGATAAAGTTTTAGACAGTAAAGGGCCAGGATTAGTTTCAACATCACCTGAGAGTATCAATAGCAGAACAAATAAAAGTATATATATTTTGAAAGTGATTTTCTAGAATACTGATGTTGTTTTTCAGTATAATTTTGATTTAGAGTTTAAGGTGGTCTGAGAGTAGCAGCATTGCAGAACTCTATTTGTAAACGGCTGAATTAAATAAAAAATCTATCATCAATATTACGATAAGGCAGAGAGATTCATGCACAATTCTAGTTTGAGGCTGAGCAAATCGAGACTTTATTAAGCTCAAGTTTCCGAGAGAAACAATTCTAAATGAACCAAGAATTAGAATTAGTAAACTTAGCTTGAGTAACACCATCATGAAATAACTATAGCGCTATATGAAATAGTGGATTTTAGTGAAGACAGGCGAGAGATCTTCCGTCTTTTTCACGAGCTAAGAAAACAATTTAAAAAAAACGGCCAAAACAAAAAACTAGGCTAAATTAAGTGTGATAAATCTCAAGCTATTTAGATAAAGGCAGAAAAAAAGAAAAAAGCTAGAAACTTAGCTGCCATCCCGCCGCCGGAACCGGAAAGAAGTTCTTCTTTATTAAATTATAGTTTTGTAATGTCGTGTTTTCATTGACATCTATAAATAGATGTCAATGCGTGTTTTCTAACGTTGATATGTAGTAAAGAAGTGCAACAGAACATTAAAATGTTATTGTCTTGAACACTGCATCTGACAAAATAATTATAATTATTGTAATTGTGTTCAAATCTAATATGTGTGAATAACCAGTTTTCTACCTGAGCGGTTTTTGAATTGATACGTAGGCTATACATACACTATACATTTGTGCATACATACACGTTCAGTCGAGACCCCTCCCCATACGCAAAATCTCCTAAGTCCAACCACCCTCAGTGCGTACGTACTGTAACTATATGGATGGACCCCACGTGTTTTTTCGACCGGATCTAAAAGATGTGTGAGAACTCGGCATTAATAATTGTTGAAATCGGTCTAGAAACATCTATAATGGATTTTTAAATTGGCTCAAGCTGCCGAATATTACACAATAGGATCCAAATGAACTTGTAGGAGTGGATAGATCATTACATCAAAAAGTAAAGTTAAGGCGCAGCATAAAATCGTCGTCGTGTTCACATTCAATGCTGTTATCTCGCTTTTGGTATCCCACAAATCCGTCGGCGATGCATCATTTGCCACCAAGCAGAGGAAGGTGACAGAGGTTGAGAGGAGGAAGTTGGGATATATTGAGAAGATTTAATCCACTCCAATCCAGACATCCAGCTCAGAATTCATCTCCAAAATCCAAACCATCCTACGGAGGAGGTGTCCGATCCTCGCCCGGCCACTCCAGTTGCTCACCGATCGCTCTGAAATCAGCGTCATTTGAACCTCAAAGGCGAACACTAAGACGGCGGCCATGATCTGCGGCCGT
The DNA here is from genome assembly GCA_018105865.1 of Metaphire vulgaris. Lineage (NCBI taxonomy): Eukaryota > Metazoa > Annelida > Clitellata > Crassiclitellata > Megascolecidae > Metaphire > Metaphire vulgaris. The sequence goes on from CM030869.1 coordinate 1,777,052, forward strand.
CGGTCCTGAATTATGTAGCGCCCGTATTGGCGTCGTCTACGGGAACGAAGCTTCTGCGTCCTACGAACGGGGGCCCGAAGCGCCGTCCGTCCGAGGAGTCGCCGCGCTCGGTCGGGAGTCCAGCGGAGTCTGCGGAGGGGTGCCCCACCACTCCTGTCTTAGGGACTCGATCGAGGCCATCCGCGAAGTGTCTCGGCATTAATAAGGGAACGTTTACGCTGGATTCTGCTGAGAGGAAGACGAAGAATCTCCTGGTAGGTAAGTGTTCAACTGTTCTGGATATACGGTTCCAACGGCGGAGTCCCAGTGTAGTACCGGGATCGTGAGACTGCCTCCGTCTCTTTTCGGTCGTTGCCTTTAGGATATGAACGACGAGTTTCGTGACGGGAGGGCTCGGCTTCGCGATCCACCCTTCGGGTATCACCCTCTGGATCCATGGCAGGAGGCCTACAGGCGGGCGTACCCAGGGCCGCCCATATTCTACAGCGAGTATCACAATCAAGTGGCCGCCCATGCTCACTATAGGGGAGGGCCCGGTGGCCTGCCCCCCGCCCCGTATGCGTGCAACTTGATTTCCTCCGGTCGGCGTGAATATGGACACACAAGGGAGGAACCGAGCCGGGCTTCCGAATCTGCCGAGCGCAGAGATCGCAGCTCCGAGAAACGACACAAGCACAAGAGCTCAAAGCACAGACACAAACGCTCGAAGCACCGCGAGGAACGGTCGAGGAAGTCGAAACGGCCATCTCCGAACGACGACGGGAGTTCCGAAGACGATCCTGTGCCCACGTCGGATCATTCCGGTTTGACGCCGGGAGCAGAGGTGCGAGGTAGGGGCCTTCATCGCGGAGGCGGTCACTCGAGTGGTGCCGGATCGGAACTTGTGCGGAAAAGTAAGAAACGGCAAAGGTCTCGTGCCTCCTCTCACGAACGTAGCGCGAAACGTCTCACTTGCAAAAGCCCTAGTCACCAAAGTTCCAGTTCATCGTTATCACCGAATGGTAGAAAAAGACCAGTGACAAGCCGTGATTCGCTGTCAAATTCTGGTTCACCTTCTAGGTCAGTGTCAACATTTTCTATCATTTATAGCATTAATATAGAAACTATCCATTACCCCTTCTCTCTCTCTCTGCCTTCTTCAGTTCAACTATCTCCAACACCAGACACCTTTAAGAAGAGACTCAAAACTTGGCTATTTCGAACGTGCTACTATAATCTATAATTTGTAATGTGTCCACGCAGTCACTGTCTTAGTTGCCACAAAAATCTCTACATTGTATAATAATAACATAGTGTTTGTCAGGGGTTGGTCTGCAGGTCAAAGCAATGGACTTCATCTGTTTGCTGATAATGTTGCTTATAAAGTCTGAATGCCTGAAGACTAAAGGTGGCTATAGAATGATTTATTTCCCGTGTACTGAGAGTTGGTGCAAATCAAAGCGATAGAAGCGAAATCTGAAAGTGGAGAAGTGATTTCAAGGCTATGGCAAGGTCAAATGAGCTGCAATGTTAGACATGCTTTGCAATGATCTTTGTCAGCTTCATTCAATTTTTCTTTAAGCTGATGAAGAAACTTGTATTTTTTCATTCTGAATCTTATCTTCTCCTCTCTCTCTCTCTCTCTCTCTCTCTCTCTCTCTCTCTCTCTCTCTCTCTCTCTCTCTCTCTCTCTCAAAATATGCATAATATTGCATATATATGCAGACTTTCACATACTCACTTGAACATACACGTGTGTACATACACCACACACACACACACACACACTGCATTTTAATACTGTCATGGAATCTAGGTCATCATCGCTGACCTAGTTCAGGTCACCAGGTACATTGTTCATGGCTAAATTTCACAGTTGGATGCCCTGTCAAGCAGTGATCCATAAGCATGGTGACATTGTGCAGGAGGATAGAAGGTTTATACTAAAGCACTCTCCAGTAATGTTGTGTGTAATTGAGACTAATATGAAGGTTAGCTTACGTTTTTGTTTCATTCAAGTCTCTAATGTATTTAATGACTGATGATACACGATGCATTATGGGTACCGGTGGTTGACATTTTGTGATGTTTCTCTGTGGTGCCTTGACTGCTGATTATAAATGAGGCTATCAACAGTCCTTGTTCTGCTTGAGACATGCCTTATTCCAATAGTGCAAGTGATGCTGTTTTTGCCTGGCTAATTGATGCACTTGAAATCTAAGACCATCTCTAACATTTTTCACAGGTAAAGAGCCCTTCCCGCAGAAAGTGGGTGTTAATTTTCTGCTTTGATCAATTTTTTATCGACAACTTTTTGCTCTTTCATCTACAAAGGATCCATTGTGGCTTGATGTCTTGTCTTTTGTAATCCACAACATAGTTAATATGCTGTTGAAGATGCCTGTGTAAGAAATTTGACCCCGTTATTGCTAGTGTACTGCTACTGAGGTTGTTTTTGCAACATGGTTTTCTCTTACGACCAGACAGTACAACTGCTTATGTCCTATTATTGTTATTGTTGTTGTTATTATTATTATTATTATTATTATTATTATTATTATTATTAGCTGGACAATTTATATAGTGCAATAAGCATGGCAAAATGGCCAAAGACAAGAGCACTTTACAATACTACGTATACTTGATGGTGAATAGGTGGGTCATAAGATTACTTAGGAAAAGTCCGAGAGAGAGTTTGTAACATAGTCCTATGCTTGCTTGTGCCATTATATCATATATAATTGAATAGCCCAGTGGAACAAGGAGGCAACTGCAACCAAACCCCTCCCCCCAACGGTGAAATTATTAATAACCATTAAGGAGCTAATTGCATTTACCTCCCCATATTCCACTGGGTCCTTCAATTAATTTCTTATCAAATGTTTCTGTTATGAAATATGAAATAATATAAAGTTTCAGTTTTATACACAAATTCTTCTTTTTCATTGATGGTTCGATAGGTCGAGACTGACAGTTCACCGATCCAGTCCTCAGGACGATGCCAACAATTCCGGACGGTCGAGGTCCGGCAGCAGGACCCGGTCGTACGCCAGTGGCGTCCGGTCAAAGACGGGCGACATCGACCTCGCCAGCCTCAAGTACGCCACGAGTCTCGGAGCCGAGCTCGAGAAGAAAAAGCGCGCGCTCGAGAGGAACGAGCTGAAGACGAAGGCCGCCTCGTCCTCCGGGGGCGGACGTGCTTCTCAGGTATCGAGTCAGACCGACAGTCCGGCCTCGAACTTTGTGCACGACGTTGCCTCGGCGGACGAGGCCGGGCCGTGCAGGCCCCGGGCGGCGGCAGGGACGTCCAGAACCGAAGTGCCTGTGGAACTGTCGTCGGGCGGAAACAGTTCGGTGCCAGCGCCTGGCAACGACGCCATGAATTCAGGTTCTCATTCTGCCGCAGGTCACTGCGACACCGGCGGTCCGCAGGTCACAAACAGCAGAGCGGCCGCAAACTTGAAAATGCCCGACCTTGCACACGTTTCCATTCCGTCAACAAGGCTGTTAGGTCCCCTTGTGAGTGCTTCCAGCAGGACCGTTTGCGGGAAAGGGTAAGCGACATTTTGCTCGTTTTAAACGATTTAAACGACAAATTAGAGAAAATTTAGCTTCAATTTATCTTGTGTTGGTGTGTTTCTCTTGCTTTTGTGAACAGAAGTTATTTAGAATATGTAAACAAGCTGTGAATTTAGGACAATTTTGTAAGACTAACTTATTAATGCTTTATTTCTGTCATCCCTATAAGATGAATGCCATACAATGTTTGTCTATTCAATAGTGCTGAGAAATCTACTTCTTCCAGTGGTCTTGGTTTGAAGACCGGCGTCACTTCATTAGACGATAAGTCGAGCAGTAAAACGGTTGGAAGAATCGCGTAAAACGGGACGGTAATACTGTTTACCCGTCTCTGATTTTTAAGCTGCAATTGTATTTGGTTTGTATATGAAAGTCTCTGACTAGTAAAACATGAGGTGTGTGTGTGTGTGTGGGAGGGTGAGGATGGTTTTATTGTTATCCTCCATAAAAACCTAGAGATGTAAATAATTATTTTTGATTTTATGTAATAATGTGTGACCTTTGGCTGCTCTTGGAAACAATTAAGTTTGGTTTTCTTGTGATAAAACTTGTAATCATGGAATTTAGCATTTACTGGAACAAGTATGTGGAGTTGGAAGGTGAAGCCAGTTTTCCACCATTTTCGATGGTGACCATATGTTACTGTCAAACGTATCCAACAGGCTGGCCTTCAACATTACAAGCCAGGGTATTTTGTTTTGATGGTTAAGTTAAATACTTGTTAAGGGGTTAAGTAATTTGTTTTGATGGAAGTCTTGTGGTAATTTCAATGGTATCCATTGTCTAAAACTTAGCAAAGATGGTGGCAAACTGTCTTTATCATAGAAGGACAACTTCCAGTGAACATTGAATTCTATGTTTGATGACAGTTGGTGTTAGTAAATGTTGTTGTGGTCATTTGGTATTGATGTCTGTCGTGTTGAAACGCTTTAGGCTTCTTCAGGGACAGAGGAAGATGAATCTGTCGGCCGGGTGTGACTGGGGTGAGAGGTGCGTAGATGTCTTTGAGATCATCTGCCAGATTGGAGAGGGAACGTACGGTCAGGTCTACAAGGCCAAAGACAGGGACACTGGTTGGTTGAACAGCAAATACTAAGCAATGTAAACTTGATGATTTATGGTTTAATTTGCCTGGCGATATCTGGTTCTATTCTTTTCATTGAAATCATCATTCTCACTGTCCTACCATTTGTTGTTATTTTTCTAACTGTAATCCTGGAAGTGCAGTGGAATAGTGGTAGGGAGAGTGGGTTCAAATCTGGCTCTAGCCACTGCACAGCAATATTAAACAAGTTGTTTATCCCAGATATTCTGCAAGGAAAGCAGTGGGACACGGCCTCACTTATCTCATCTCTTGGTGCCATAAAAGCCAACTGGGCCTGCCTTTGGGTGGGGCAGGGAAGGAACCCTGATCCTAATTTATTCTCTTTTATGTGTGACCCCCAATGGCAAATCAGATCATAATTTTTGTTGTTTGCATCAGGCGAACTGGTTGCGTTGAAGAAAGTTCGTCTTGAAAATGAGAAAGAAGGTTTCCCAATAACGGCCGTACGCGAGATAAAAATCCTGCGCCAGTTGAATCACGAGAATGTCGTCAATCTTAAAGAGATCGTTACCGACAAAAGGGATGCAATGGATTTCCGGAAAGACAACGGTTAGATATTGTTGTGAAAGTAGTTGACTCTGTTGTTTCAATTCGGTTAGCTTTCGTTTAGATGTGTATTGTACTATACTTTGAGTTTTGGTATATGAATACATTTTCACGAAATTCTTCTCTCAGATTTTTTCTCAGTGTTTATTTTATGTCAGCCATGATGAGATGGGAAGTTAGCATAGTGGTAACAGCGCTGGACAATAGAGCAGAAGGTTGTGGGTTTTATACCTGCAGTGGGCCTAACGTCGACTCAGCCTTACTTGCTGGAGGGCGATGGTAAAATGAGTGGCAGCATTAAGCTGTGCGGTAAAACGTGGGTCTGGGGGGAAAGTAATGGCCACCTACCCAAGATTAATGGCTTGTACCACCTACGTCGCTCATTGCCTAGACTGGAGATAAGCACCGGAACCCAACGCTCGGACTCGAGTATGGGACCTACCTTTACCACAATGAGTCTTTCTTTATTTCCCTAGATTTAATTTCTTCAGACAAACTGCATTCAAATTTATTTCACTTTTGGATTGTGCTGACAATTCTTGAAAATGAAGGCAGAGTGTGGAATATGGCTCCTTTGTTTATTTTTTCTTATAGTAAAATTTCCACATTATTTAAATCACATATATACCATGTATATACATGGTATATATGTGATTATATATGTATATATATGTATATATGTATATATGTACATATAGATATGTAGAGACAGACATAGATATATAGATATGTAGGTAGGTAGACAGACTGATATATTGATAAATACTTAAATACATAGATAGGTATGTCTATGATTTCTGCTTATTTTATAATAAGCCCTAGATCTAAAATTTGAATTAAATGACAATTTGTCGTAAGAGTTTTAATTTTGCCAGTCAGTGAGTTTCAATACTTCTGCTTTGTTTATCAAGCGACTGACTGCAGTTAATAGACGTCAGTTTCAATGGCACAAATGGCGTGCATGCTGTGGTGAATAGGCTGCTGTCTCTTGACGTTCCAGGGGCATTTTACCTGGTCTTTGAGTACATGGACCACGACCTGATGGGACTGCTGGAGTCCGGTCTGGTGTCGTTCAGCGAACAGCACATTGCGTCGTTCATGAGGCAACTTCTTCTGGGACTGAACTTTGCCACCAGCACAATTTCCTGCACCGCGACATCAAGTGCTCAAATATTCTGCTGAACAATCGGTGAGCACGCACATTTTTATGGCCTGCTCGACGGGCCTTTCGCCCCATAGGGCCGATATTTTGGCTTCATAACCTATTGGTTATATGGATTGCTTTGGTCAAAAGGTTAATGTCTTTAACCCTAAACCGCCCGATACTTTGTAACTACATGCAATGTAACCGAGTATACTCGGTTCTGGGAGTAGTTTAAGGGTTAAGAGCATACACTGGATGCTGATTGTTACACGGGGAAATTATGATTCTAACAAAGAAATTTAAAACATTTAGGAAGTTTTTTCTCGAGGATAGACTTGGGGTGGATCTCTGATTTTATGAATATTTTTTCTAGAATGTTTTGCTTGTTTGACTTTTCAATGTTTGGTAGCAGTTATCTTAATGGGCACCCATACATTGGGGCAAGGAGGTCTTTCCCCCCTGGAGAAAATGCAAATATATTTTGGTGACTAACTATAATTATTTTTACTTTTAACAAATATTTTCACACTACTAAACCTCTACTTAATTAAAGTATAACAATGCCTGATTTTGTATTGATTATACCTGGCAATCTGGCAATTTTTTCAAATGGTCAAACTTTGCATCTGAAAATCTTGCTAAAATATTTATCGTGACCATTGTGTTCCCTCTCCCCTGGAAAAGTTTCTGTGACACCCAAAATTGCCACATTTGTTTAACAGATGCACTGACTGACCCCTTGTCGCTAATATTCAGCGCCTTTATATCTACGCTGCCTTGTCTGAGTAATTTGAAAAACAATGTGGAGATGTTTCTTCTGGTTCTGTGCATGCAGAGGTCATATAAAACTTGCCGATTTTGGCCTGGCGCGTCTCTATCTTGCCGACGACAAGGAGCGGCCGTACACGAACAAAGTGATCACCCTGTGGTACAGACCGCCAGAGCTGCTGCTTGGAGAGGAGAGATATGGACCGGCAGTCGATGTCTGGAGCTGTGGGTTGGTGTCTAACGGCTGATAGATTTGCTGAAAATTTTTGGGCTTAATTTTAGTTGAAATCACGAGACTAGATTTTTGCAGCGTTAGTCATATGGCAATGGTTTGGTCTTAATAGAATATACTTATGTCATATGGCCATGGACATATTCCTGTCATCATCATTGGGGGGATAGAAAATTTTTTGTAAAATATGCCCACCCTTACCCATAAATATGTTTAAATCTCTAGTGATGAACTTTTTTGTTTGTCAGACTTTTTAGGTCGTCAAAGAAGCACAGAACATTGGGATGATAAATGATACTATATACCCCTCACTAATTATTGGGTGGGACCGTCCCCCGCAGTCCCCCCGTGATCTACGCCCCTGCATATGGCAATGGTATGGTCTTAATAGAATACACTTATGCCATATGATTATGGCATGCTTTTGTGGCTGGTAACGAATTTGCATTTATATTTGTAATAGTGTGCAGCTGAAATGCTTGGCCCTGTGACAATGAGATTTGTTGTTTTGTTATTAAAATTAATATTATGACATATATCCGTTTCTTAGTTTATTAATTATTTAGCAGAAGCTACTTTGTTGTGACTGAATGATTCCTGCATTGTCCTAAATCTTCACAGTTTATGCTTTTTTTCTCGATACCTTTTATACACTTTTTTCTTGATACCTTTTATACAGAGAAAATGCTAATTGTTGCTCAGGTGTATCTTAGGGGAACTGTTTATCAAACGACCGCTCTTCCAGGCAAACACTGAAATGGTTCAACTTGATCTGATCAGCCGTGTTTGCGGGACGCCGACGCCTGCCGTCTGGCCCGAGGTCATCCGCCTCCCGCTCTTCAACACCTACAAGCCGCGAAAGCAATTTCCGCGGAGGATCCGGGACGAATTCAGTTTGTGAGTTTCTGCTTAGTTTTCTGGCTTTCCGCTGTTTTCCCGTGGTCGACAAGTTACTTTGTTTTTCCAGTGGTGTTTTTGTGTACAATGGAGACTTTAAAATCTAAATTCTTCCTATTCGAGTGGTTGAGTTCCTTTGGTTATTTATTCCTGTTTATTTTTGTGCAGAATTGAGATTTTCAAATCTAAATTCATTAATATTCAAGCATAACTTATAAATGTTTTACAAACTAGTGATTTGAGAAATATTACCATTTTGTAGCTTAGTTCACTAATTAGCCTTAAGGGTTTTAATCCCAACACCATTAGTGATAAGATGTTTGGATATCTGTAAAATTTGTTTTCATATGTGAGTAACTACTTTTGAATAAAAACTTTTTGTATTTTGCCACCATAATTAGCAGAAGGAATGTGGTAGGTATTTTTTATTTTGAGTAATTATGTTTAATTAAGCAAATGGGAAAGTTACATTGGTGCTATGCAAAATGTTTTAGTTTATTCAACTCACTCCTTATAGTACACTTTTCATGCTGGATCATTTCAATTCCAAGTTATTATTATTATTATTATTATTATTATTATTATTATTATTATTATTATTATTAGGGTAATTCATGTTAGTGCTCTAATTTGTCTTCCACCATCTTTGCTATCAGGGTTAACTGCCTGCAGTTGTAAGTACTATGCATACATTTAGTGCAAATGTGATTTGAAGACAGTTCTTTGAAAGTGATATATAGTAAGGTTAGTTGAATGTAGTAGGAAATCGTGAATAGCTGCACACTGACTTGTTGTTGTTGTTGTTGTTTGTCACTGATTTTTAAAATTCCTCTTTTCAGTATTCCAAAGTCGGCTTTGGAGCTTCTAGACAAACTGCTGATTTTGGATCCCAGCAGACGAATGTCGGCTGAAGTGGCGCTCAAATGCGGCTGGCTCAGAGACGTCGATCCGGACTCAATACCGCCTCCCGAGTAAGACCTTTAGGCAGCGTCTAGTTAAAGCAATTTGTGAAGGTAAAGGTAGGTCCCGTACTCGAGTTTGAGCGTTGGCATCCAGCGCTTATCCTCGGTCTGGCAATCAGCTACATAGGTGGTATTATAAGTCTGGGGTCAGATGGCATTACTTTCCACAGAGCCAGTCTTTACCTCGCAACTTAGTGCTGCTTGTTTTTACCTTCACCCTCTGGCGAGTAAGGCTGAGTCAACCTCAGGGCTCCAGTAGGACTCAAAGTTAACTCCCTGCAATCTTCCTGCCCGTAAAACAGTTGTTAACTAACTGAGGGATGTGCGGTTGACTAGCAGTGGGATCATGGGCACCCACAGGAATTTTTTTAGGAGGGGCAAAACACAATGGTCATGGTTACGCCACATAAATTTTTCCAGGAGGGGACAGAATACATTTTAACACAATGGTTATTATGGTTAATATTTCAGCAAGGTTTTCACATTTCAATGTGAAATATTGGTATTTGCATTTTCCAGGGAGGGGGCAAGTGGCCTCTCTTGCCCTAATGTGCGGGCACCCATTAGTAGGGTACTTGTCATGCAATTGAATGGTAATTGGTTTGAATCTGACCCTAGCGTGGCAACCTCTGTTAGGTTGTTCACCCCTAAATGTCTGTGTAGGAGGCAATGGGAACCACCTTACTCATTTCATTCCCCAGAGTGACATTAAAGCCAATTGAACCTGTCTCAGGGCAGAAAAACAATCATCATCACCACCACCATCATCAACTGGTTATTAGTATCTATGAGTGTAAATATCGACAATTATTTTTATCTGCCAGAAAATTTATGTAATGATTTGTTTGTAGGTTTTACTATAGCTCAGGTCAGGTCTTCGTCCTCCAGCTGTGTCCAGCTATTGACTTCTCCATGACATCTCTCCAAAGTTCTCTGTCCTTTGCTATTTCTTCCAAAGTCATTCGGTGTCTTCTGTCAGTTTTTCCATTGAGATTCAGCCCTGCCATGTACAGATCCTCTTCAAATCCGTCCACCCATCATCTTTTCAGTCTTCCTTTAGATCTTCTTCCCTCTGGTTTGTAGTTGAAAATTTGTTTTGTGTTTCTTATTTCTTCCATTCTGAGTATGCGTGTCCAGTCCATTTCATTCTTCTCTTTCTGATTAATTCATGATGCTCAGTTGCAGTGTTCTCTCTCTAACTTTTTCATTTGTTATATGTTCTTTGTATCCAATCCTTTGTATTTTTTTAAACTATTTATTTTCTGTTGCTATTATTTTTTTCTCCAATTCTTTTTTATGGTCCAAGATTCACATCCATATATTAGTGTTAGAGCTGCTACTTTTTAAATTAAAGTTTTGTTAGAATTTTTATTGATTCAGTCTCGGTGAATTTTTTCAGCTTGCCAAAAGACCAAGACTGCCACGAAATGTGGAGCAAACGCAGGAAACGCGCGCTGAGAGACGACGACCGCCGACCGGAGACTTTGACGTCGTCAATGGCGCAACTGACAAACAGCGGCAGTCAGAGCTCGACCGATCTCGGTGACATAAAAGGCACGGGCAGTGACCCGCTAAAGTTCAAAGGTTACAAAACCTCCGAATCATTGCGCTTAGCAGAGTGGGAGTTTATCATGCAGTAAGTAAGTAAGTAAAATCTTTTAAATTTATATAGCGCTTTGGAAAGTAGTACAGTAGTAGCTGGTTATTCTTATGTGCTTAATCTTTCTTGAAATAGCTATATAGGCAGGGTGGGTTGTTGGTTGGGCAAAGGTCAGTGTATCCATGAGGCAGCGGGTCAGGTTGTTATAGCTACGGAGGAAATGGCTTTTGGAATAGGAAGGTTTTTAAGTTTATATTTAAAGGCTTGAGGAAATAGTGAAGGAATTAAAGGAAATGAGGATTCAGAGCAGGTCTGTAGGTAAGTAAACTCTTATGATTGTATATAGCGCATTAGTAAGTGGTACCCCACTGTAGCTGTTTAAGATCTTAGGCTATTGAGTATTAAGCTTGAAATAGCCATAAGCAGAATGTGGGTGCCAGTCAGACAGGGTCATTTTATCCAAAGGGGAATCGTGGTTGGGATGTTGCAGCTATGAAGGAAATGATTTTTTGAAGGGAAATATAAGGCAAGTCTAGTTAGAAAAACTTTATGCTGCGGGAAGTGAAAGAAGCTTGAATATGTAGTGTAATTATAAAGACTGCAGCAGTAACAGTTTGTTACATTCTGCATGTATGCGTGTGTGCAGTGTTGGGACATTCATCTATGTTGTTGCAGTGTGGAGCTTAGAGTGGTGTCAGAGTGGCGTTGCAATCATAGTGCTAATAGGGTGAAAATTACGTAACTGTATGTAGAGCCCATTATAATGCCTGCTTAAATTCTCTTTGCCAGACCACAGTGCTATAAAAACTCTCGATGATGCTAGCAATGACAATAATAATAATAATAATAATAATAATAATAATAATAAAGTATTGAAACTGTGCAATATAGCAGTCATACCAGTTGCCATTAATAACAGTGTTTATTCCATGAGATAAGGGTTTTAACCCCTTAACCGGCTGTCCTGAGAATACTCATCCATTTTACATTACATTGCAAGTAAATGTCCGGTTAAGGGGTTAAAATGTACAGATTCTGTGAAATATACAAGAATGTTGTTCTGTGACATTGTCTTTTGATCCAGGAGACAGTTCGTCCTCGTACCTTTCCAGTTGATCTTCAACGCTCGATCAACTTCTCGCTTACAGTAAAACCCGACTTTTTCCAGCAGTGACAATCTTGTAGTTGGATTCGCGTGTGCTCCAGAGCACTCAACTGAACTAATGTTTTAATGGACAGCTTTTAGGCTCCGCAATTGTTCGGAACACGTTGCTGATCGCTTTACGGCCTGTCGGACAGTAATGTGATCTGTTTGAAACTGCTTTGGTACCTTTAATGTTGAATTTTGCAAACTTAGGCAGATTTTTCCAAGTCGAGAATTATGGATTTGTGCTGGAGTTTGCAGAGAAACCTAAGACGTTAATTTGTAACCGCAGTTTGTATTTAGTATTTGAACAGATGCTTATTTCATCATGATTATTATGCTAAGGTTTTCTTTGGCTAATTGTCCAGTTGCTTTTCAAGATTGGAAATGTATAGGTGCTCTTATGAACAGGATGGTCACTGTACCATTTTATCTTAAATGTGTGCAGCTGTTTAAAGAAATTCTATCATGAAAATGAGAGCTTTTTCTCCTTTTAATTACTAAACTTCAACTTGTGTCTAGAACTTAATATTAAAGTAATTATTAATATTTTCCAGGGTTTAAAGGTAGTATATGTATATTTACTGCAGTATAACTTGCTGTATATCCACTGAACAGGGCCTCCCACATTAGATACAAAATTTTTTTGAAGTTTTTTTCTGCTTGCAGTTGACGCTGGTGATAGAGGAATGCTTATCTAAGCTAAGACCCATTGAGACATATGTTTGAATCTTTTTTGCAAAAATCACTATGGACTGACTTAAATCTGAGGGATTGCATGAATTTTTCAAATTTCTCAAAAACAAGATAATTGGTATTACCAGGGTTTTTTTAAATGCATAAAATGCCTTGAATTCTCTTGCGTCACACCCATTTCAGACCCTTCCAGAATCTGCAATTAGATGTTTGATTTCCAGGCTCTTCAATTTATGGAATCTTTATGAGCCAAAATTTTTAAGAGAATGCAAAGTCATTTTACTAGAAAAATGGCCAGATTCAGGGCAATTCTTTTCTGGTGCAAATCTCAGTATTTCTAATGAAATCATGAATTTTTCATGAATTTTCAAATTTTCTCAAAAACAGCGATGGTTGTTAGTTCAGGGTTTTTTCGTCGCAAAAATTTTGTGTCCTCCGATTCTCTTGAAACTCACACCATTTCAAGACCCTTAATTGTCCTCTAAGAATCTGCAATTAGATGTTTGATATCTCTCAGGCTCTTCAATTTATTTCAAAAATACTACTATAGTCCATGTAGCCTTTATTATATGGACAGGCCTATTACTAAGAGAATTTCTCTTTAGAACCCTCATTTTAGTAGAAAAATCGACAGATTCAGGGCGCAAAATTTCAAAATGTTGGCTATAAATTTCTGATGCAAAAAAGACATCATATAGAAGAGATTCCCTACAATTCTAATCGGTGCAAATCTGACACCACAAATTTTCGCTCAAATTTCGAAAAATACCGTGGACCATGAAAAATTTTCAGGACCCAAAAATTCATTCGTTATTTCAAAAATTTCTCAAAAACCCTCAAACGCCTTTGATGGTTAGTTAGTCCAATCCGTTTTTTGGTTGCAAAAATTTTCAAAATGTTGGCTCGATTCTCCTGAAAAAGTCAGACACCATTTGAAGACTCAGATTCCTGCCATCGACTTAATCGGAAATATGAAAGCCCTAGACACCACAAATTTTCGATAACTTCGAAAAATACCGGGACCTTAGTCCATGAAAAATTTTCAGGCGACTAAAAATTCATTTTGTTATTTCAGATATCCCTCTTTTTAGAACCTCAAACGCCTTCCAGTGATTCAGTGGACTAGAAAAATCCGTCACTTTCCACCCTATTAATGTGTCTGTCTATATTGCAAAATATAATAATGGTGGCTATACATTTTATAGATTTTTAACCCTTTAAAAAAGTCAGACACCTGATAGATATCAAAGGCGGGTCCAGATTCCTTGTAGGCCCTGGGCTTCAATCGGTGAAATACCCTAAACACCACAAATTTTCGCTCAAATTTCGAAAAAATACCGTGGACCATGAAAAATTTTCGGGCGACCCAAAAATTCATGTCATTATTTCACCCAAATTTCTCTTTAGAACCCTCAAACGCCTTGCAGTGATGTCAGTGGACTAGAAAAATCCGTCACTTTCCACCCTATTAATGAGTCTCTATATTGCAAAATATCAAAATGTTGGCTATAGATTGTATAGATTTTTAACCCTTTAAAAAAGTCAGACACCTGATAGATATCCCAGAGACGGGTCCAGATTCCTTGTAGGCATCGACTGGGCTTCAATCGGTGCAAATATGAAAGCCCTACGACACCACAAATTTTCGCTCAAATTTCGAAAAAATACCGTGGACTATATGGACTATAGTCCATGAAAAATTTTCGGGCGACCCAAAAATTCATGTCGTTATTTCACCCAAATTTCTCTTTAGAACCCTCAAACGCCTTGCAGTGATGTCAGTGGACTAGAAAAATCCGTCACTTTCCACCCTATTAATGTGTCTCTATATTGCAAAATATCATAATGTTGGCTATAGATTGTATAGATTTTTAACCCTTTAAAAAAGTCAGACACCTGATAGATATCCCAGAGACGGGTCCAGATTCCTTGTAGGCATCGACTGGGCTTCAATCGGTGCAAATATGAAAGCCCTACGACACCACAAATTTTCGCTCAAATTTCGAAAAAATACCGTGGACTATGAAAAATTTTCGGGCGACCCAAAAATTCATGTCGTTATTTCACCCAAATTTCTCTTTAGAACCCTCAAACGCCTTGCAGTGATGTCAGTGGACTAGAAAAATCCGTCACTTTCCACCCTATTAATGTGTCTCTATAATTATTGCAAAATATCATAATGTTGGCTATAGATTGTATAGATTTTAACCCTTTAAAAAAGTCAGACACCTGATAGATATCCCAGAGACGGGTCCAGATTCCTTGTAGGCATCGACTGGGCTTCAATCGGTGCAAATATGAAAGCCCTACGACACCACAAATTTTCGCTCAAATTTCGAAAAAATACCGTGGACTATAGTCCATGAAAAATTTTCGGGCGACCCAAAAATTCATGTCGTTATTTCACCCAAATTTCTCTTTAGAACCCTCAAACGCCTTGCAGTGATGTCAGTGGACTAGAAAAATCCGTCACTTTCCACCCTATTAATGTGTCTCTATATTGCAAAATATCATAATGTTGGCTATAGATTGTATAGATTTTTAACCCTTTAAAAAAGTCAGACACCTGATAGATATCCCAGAGACGGGTCCAGATTCCTTGTAGGCATCGACTGGGCTTCAATCGGTGCAAATATGAAAGCCCTACGACACCACAAATTTTCGCTCAAATTTCGAAAAAAAACCATGGACTATAGTCCATGAAAATTTTTCGGGCGACCCAAAAATTCATGTCGTTATTTCACCCAAATTTCTATTTAGAACCCTCAAACGCCTTTGCAGTGATGTCAGTGGACTAGAAAAATCCGTCACTTTCCACCCTATTGATGTGTCTATATTGGCATTTATAATAATGGTGGCTATACATTTTATAGATTTTTAACCCTTCAAAAAAGCAGACACCTGATAGATATCCCAAATGCGGGTCCAGATTCCTTGTAGGCATCGACTGGGCTTCAATCGATGCAAATATGAAAGCCCTACGACACCACAAATTTTCGCTCAAATTTCGAAAAAACCATGGACTATATAGTCCATGAAAATTTTTCAGGCGACCCAAAAATTCATGTCGTTATTTCACCCAAATTTCTATTTAGGACCCTCAAACGCTTTGCAGTGATGTCAGTGGACTAGAAAAATCCGTCACTTTCCACCGTATTGATGTGTCTATATTGGCATTTATAATAATGGTGGCTATACATTGTATAGATTTTAACCCTTCAAAAGCCAGACACCTGATAGATATCCCAAATGCGGGTCCAGATTCCTTGTAGGCATCGACTGGGCTTCAATCGATGCAAATATGAAAGCCCTACGACACCACAAATTTTCGCTCAAATTTCGAAAACCATGGACTATAGTCCATGAAAATTTTTCGGGCGACCCAAAAATTCATGTCGTTATTTCACAAATTTCTATTTAGGACCCTCAAAAGCTTGCAGTGATGTCAGTGGACTAGAAAAATCCGTCACTTTCCACCGTATTGATGTGTCTATATTGGCATTTATAATAATGGTGGCTATACATTGTATAGATTTTTAACCCTTCAAAAGCCAGACACCTGATAGATATCCCAAATGCGGGTCCAGATTCCTTGTAGGCATCGACTGGGCTTCAATCGGTGCAAATATGAAAGCCCTACGACACCACAAATTTTCGATCAAATTTCGAAAAAAACCATGGACCATGTTTTTTTCCGACCCAAAAATTCATGTCGTTATTTCACCCAAATTTCTATTTAGGACCCTCAAACGCTTTGCACTTTCCACCGTATTGATGTGTCTATATTGGCATTTATAATAATGGTGGCTATACATTGTATAGATTTTTAACCCTTCAAAAAGCCAGACACCTGATAGATATCCCAAATGCGGGTCCAGATTCCTTGTAGGCATCGACTGGGCTTCAATCGGTGCAAATATGAAAGCCCTACGACACCACAAATTTTCGCTCAAATTTCGAAAAAAACCATGGACTATAGTCCATGAAAATTTTTCACTACCCAAAAATTCATGTCGTTATTTCACCCAAATTTCTATTTAGGACCCTCAAACGCTTTGCAGTGATGTCAGTGGACTAGAAAAATCCGTCACTTTCCACCGTATTGATGTGTCTATATTGGCATTTATAATAATGGTGGCTATACATTGTATAGATTTTTAACCCTTCAAAAAGCCAGACACCTGATAGATATCCCAAATGCGGGTCCAGATTCCTTGTAGGCATCGACTGGGCTTCAATCGGTGCAAATATGAAAGCCCTGACACCACAAATTTTCGATCAAATTTCGAAAAAAAACCATGGACTATAGTCCATGAAAATTTTTCAGGCGACCCAAAAATTCATGTCGTTATTTCACCCAAATTTCTATTTAGGACCCTCAAACGCTTTGCAGTGATGTAGTGGACTAGAAAAAAAACTTTCCACCGTATTGATGTGTCTATATTGGCATTTATAATAATGGTGGCTATGTTGAACCCTTTCTAGACACCTGATAGATATCCCAAATGCGGGTCCAGATTCCTTGTAGGCATCGAAAAATATGAAAGCCCTACGACACCACAAATTTTCGATCAAATTTCGAAAAAAACCATGGACTATAGTCCATGAAAATTTTTCAGGCGACCCAAAAATTCATGTCGTTATTTCACCCAAATTTCTATTTAGGACCCTCAAACGCTTTGCAGTGATGTCAGTGGACTAGAAAAATCCGTCACTTTCCACCGTATTGATGTGTCTATATTGGCATTTATAATAATGGTGGCTATACATTGTATAGATTTTTAACCCTTCAAAAAGCCAGACACCTGATAGATATCCCAAATGCGGGTCCAGATTCCTTGTAGGCATCGACTGGGCTTCAATCGGTGCAAATATGAAAGCCCTACGACACCACAAATTTTCGCTCAAATTTCGAAAAAATACCGTGGACTATAGTCCATGAAAAATTTTCGGGCGACCCAAAAATTCATGTCGTTATTTCACCTAAATTTCTCTTTAGAACCCTCAAACGCCTTCCAGTGATGTCAGTGGACTAGAAAAATCCGTCACTTTCCACCCTATTAATGTGTCTCTATATTGCAAAATATCATAATGTTGGCTATAGATTGTATAGATTTTAACCCTTTAAAAAAGTCAGACACCTGATAGATATCCCAAATGCGGGTCCAGATTCCTTGTAGGCATCGACTGGGCTTCAATCGGTGCAAATATGAAAGCCCTAACACCACAAATTTTCGCTCAAATTTCGAAAAAACCATGGACTATAGTCCATGAAAATTTTCGAGTACCCAAAAATTTCTTTTAGGACCCTCAAACGCTTTACCAGTGATGTCTGGACTGAAAAATTTTTCCACCCTTTAAAATAATGTCAGAACCCTTCAAAAAAGCCAGACACCTGATAGATATCCCAAATGCGGGTCCAGATTCCTTGTAGGCATCGACTGGGCTTCAATCGGTGCAAATATGAAAGCCCTACGACACCACAAATTTTCGATCAAATTTCGAAAAAAACCATGGACTATAGTCCATGAAAATTTTCAGGCGACCCAAAAATTCATGTCGTTATTTCACCCAAATTTCTCTTTAGAACCCTCAAACGCTTTGCAGTGATGTCAGTGGACTAGAAAAATCCGTCACTTTCCACCGTATTGATGTGTCTATATTGGCATTTATAATAATGGTGGCTATACATTTTATAGATTTTTAACCCTTCAAAAAAGCCAGACACCTGATAGATATCCCAAATGCGGGTCCAGATTCCTTGTAGGCATCGACTGGGCTTCAATCGGTGCAAATATGAAAGCCCTACGACACCACAAATTTTCGCTCAAATTTCGAAAAAATACCATGGACTATAGTCCATGAAAATTTTTCGGGCGACCCAAAAATTCATGTCGTTATTTCACCCAAATTTCTCTTTAGAACCCGTCAAACGCCTTGCCCTTCAAAAAAGTGATGTCAAATGTGGACTAGAAAAATCCGTCACAAATTTCGAAAAAAACCATTTCCACCCTATTATTTCATGTGTCTGATGTCAGTGGACTATTCACTTTCCACCGTATTGATGTGTCAAAATTTATAATAATGGTGGCTATACATTTTATAGATTTTTAACCCTTCAAAAAAGCCAGACACCTGATAAATATCCCAAATGCGGGTCCAGATTCCTTGTAGGCATCGACTGGGCTTCAATCGGTGCAAATATGAAAGCCCTACGACACCACAAATTTTCGATCAAATTTCCATGGACTATAGTCCATGAAAATTTTTCAGGCGACCCAAAAATTCATGTCGTTATTTCACCCAAATTTCTCTTTAGAACCCTCAAACGCCTTGCAGTGATGTCAGTGGACTAGAAAAATCCGTCACTTTCCACCCTATTAATGTGTCTGTCTATATTGCAAAATATAATAATGGTGGCTATACATTTTATAGATTTTTAACCCTTTAAAAAAGTCAGACACCTGATAGATATCCCAGAGGCGGGTCCAGATTCCTTGTAGGCATCGACTGGGCTTCAATCGGTGCAAATATGAAAGCCCTCACACCACAAATTTTCGCTCAAATTTGAAAAATACCGTGGACTATATATAGAAAAATTTTCAGGCGACCCAAAAATTCATGTCATTATTTCACCCAAATTTCTCTTTAGAACCCTCAAACGCCTTGCAGTGATGTCAGTGGACTAGAAAAATCCGTCACTTTCCACCCTATTAATGTGTCTCTATATTGCAAAATATCATAATGTTGGCTATAGATTGTATAGATTTTTAACCCTTTAAAAAAGTCAGACACCTGATAGATATCCCAGAGACGGGTCCAGATTCCTTGTAGGCATCGACTGGGCTTCAATCGGTGCAAATATGAAAGCCCTACGACACCACAAATTTTCGCTCAAATTTCGAAAAAATACCGCCCATTATAAGTACTCTAAGAATCTGCAATTAGATCTTTGATATCTCTCTTGGCCAAAATTCTTGGTGAAAAGGCATTACTACATGGTCCCCTTTGATTCCCTTGCAAAATCTTAGCCAGTGTTTTATACAGGCCTGTTATTTTGAAAACAATCTCTTAGCAACAAACACTCACTCAAGAAGACTGGTGGATATGTCAAGACATTTAACAGTAGCGATTTTAAGAAAAGTAACTGCTACAGAATCAAAATACAGAAAAAATCATCTTCACAAGTCATTCATCAGTCATATTGAATAAATAAAGTCTATACTAAATTTTAATTGTTAAAAAATATTGTTCCTGCAAATGACTATAAATATTTGTTGAATTCAGCCAATTAGGAGCCGCGAAATGTTGTCCGACTTCATCTGGACAGTCGTCCTGGGACGTGGACGAAACAGAATCTTGTTCTCGATCTGAGCTTTCCTATTGAGTTCGTCTAGATCCGCGGTCGAGTAATGCTCCTTTAGCCGGCTGCGTAGGCATTCCGAGACCCCGGCCAAGTTGCGAGACTAAAAAGCCAGAATAATCGAAGCAGTTTTAAACACAAAGTTACCTGGAATCTATCGGTCTTAGCTGGGGCGGTTCTAGGAAAAAACTGGGAAGGCGGGGGGGCTATGCTCTAGCCTGTGACCATAGAGCCAGAGATGCCCTAACTCATGAAAAAGTCTGATGAGCAAAAAGTCATTAGGTCTTCAAAATGGCTGACCAACAAAAAAGGTCATCACCTTGTGTAATTTAATAAACCTGCCAAAAAAAAATGGAAGGTGGGGGCAAAGCTGAGAAGAACCCCTCTTGGTTCTTAAACCCAGCCCATGACAAATAGTAGCTAAGTTAAGTTCATACATTGGAGTGAGCATTAATGTAGATATTTATTATCTTATCATATTTGAAGTGAAACATGCATATAAGTGAAACTATTACACTAGCTGTGAAAACTACTGTCACCCACAGGTGTAAACTTCTTAGGCCACTAGGCTCTCGCTCCCCCTAATTTTTGATAAGCTAGGCTAGGAAGGGGGAGATATAGGGAGTTGCCCACTCTTTTTCATCCAAGTTTATGCCCATGCAGGCACCTCATCTTTTAATTTCTACATTTTACTTATTTTAATTCTTTTCATTCTTCTCAATTCTACTTCTTTTAAGTTTACATTTTTTCTGAGCTGTTTCAAACTGTAAAGTGTCATTGCTTCTGTTATTAAAAAAATACCAAATAGTTTACTATGGATGCTCAACTATGGTGTGGCTGGGAGAGGGGTAAGTTCAAAGACGATGGTGTAACCAACAGGGCAAAAGAAGTTCAACATGTCTGATTTTTATAGACATCATAAATGGAAAAGTTCTAGCAGTACAACAATAAATACCTAATATCAGTGAATCATTCATGTTTAACTTACTGTATGACACCTAAGGGCCAGATTTTCCAAGTTTATACCACACATTAAGAATTTTTAAAGCCAAAACCAACTTATAATAATAACAATAACAATAATGGTAATAATAATAATAATAATAATAATAATAATAATAATAATAATAATAATAATAATAAGGTTTAGAGTGGTTCAGCAGGGTCTGTCCTGTGTGAGAACCACTATGTTCCACCTGTCCATTCCTATTATGGTAGTACATAATACATACATGCCTCGTTCAGTTACTGCATAACTGCCTCAATACTTTATCTAATAGATGTACTAGACCAATCTAGTGTATCCTCTAGTACTTAGGTTCATTTTAAAAGCATTGACACTAGTAGCACCATTACTGTCTTACCATCCAATTCATTCCATTTATCAACCAATCTTTCACTAAAATTGTAGTTTATATCTTCCAACCCATTTCTTAAAACCAGTATTTAACAGTGAATTTTGCTTGGATGATTTTGGGTGCAAAACATCAAAATTGCCTGTAATCAAGCTAACGACCATTAATCAATGTTTCAGAACTTGTTCTGGTATAGCAAACATGCAGTGGGAAAACAAACCTCATGTATCATCTTATCTCTGTCTTCCAGAATGTTCTGAATTTTCAGCTGCTTCAAGTGGATTGCCGCCTCCATGTCTCTCCTCCACTGATCTTCCTGTTGAACAATTCTACCAGACAAACACAATAACCGTGCATCGGTCATGCAGTGGTACATTGGTATTTTATATATATATATATATATATATATATATATATATATATATATATATATATATATATATATATATATATATATTTTTATATATATATAGTTTTTTCCTATTGGTATCAGTGTTCTTTCAGTTTTTTCCAATTTTTTCCAATTTTTCTAGTTACAGTTTTAGTTTCACTTAAACCGAGAGTTAGTTTTCAGTTATTGTACAATTTCAGCTTTACTTGGCTGACTGAAAGTGCTGTATCAGGCCCCATGTTAGCTCTTGTGACTGTATCAGGCCCTGCAATCCATTCATTCATGGAAATTCTAAGGTATTAACCCTTATGGTTCTCCAATGGGCTTTGGCGCTTCTTATGAACAAGAAAGTATTTTAAATTTTAGTCATCTAGTTATGGATATATTGTGAGAAGTAGAAGCCCCAAGAGAAAGGGTTGAATTCAATACAGTTGCTTATTGTGGAAAGGATTCTCAAATGATTTTTCTAACTGAATTTCAAAATGCATCTGACTTGTCACCTTATTGGGCCTGACAACGGGGTCAGGTCAGGTCAGGTCATGGGGTATTACAATTCAAATCCGGATTGACCATCGACTGATGCCAATTGCATTAAAAAAATGGTGCCATAGAAGTTCACTAATAATAATAATTCATGTAATAAAATTTCTGAATAAAAACAATCTTGTCTGTTGTTAGTTCAAAATAAGTAGGTATGACAGCGTACTGTTTCATATTTTCCTTTTGCATCTTTCCGTGGTACATTCGCTTCTTTTGCGCCTTTTCGCTTTTCATAATCACGGTATTTCTTGCGGCTTCTGTTGCTCGTGTCTCTTGCTAGTAACAACATGCCACAACAGCGGTCAGGAATACATTCGCCTCTATGCAACTGATGAATGAATGGATTAGTGTAAAGTTCTTGATGATTTAGTGCATTAATGTTTTAGTCACTGAACAAGGTTGAAAATTAATGACAAAAATTTAATAGACTGGATTGTAATGTCATTGATGTGAGTGACATTCTGATGTGACATTCTTCTTGAACAACTTTATGGATCCTTGTGATCCAATGGCACAAGGCAAAATCCAGGTTAAATCAATAAGAAAACAGATTATTACAGCAATCCATTGCAAAAATTTTTGCAGCTTCTTATTAAAACAGAAAAATTATAATTCTCAAGCCTTTTGCTTCCGTTATAATGTGTTAATACATCCTGAATCCTTAGGGCCCTGTGTGCCATCTTGACATACAAACACATCAATGTACTAACTGATGGTGGCACAGGGGGTTTGTGGTATTTCACACATACTCTGGTAGCAAAAGTGTTAACCGTGATTTCAGAAAAGGAATGTGTCTGTTGTAGATGGTCAAAGTGAAATTTTTAAAATTCTTAGACAAGTTAACCAATAAAGGCGAGATTCTTCAAACCATGTGATGATAATCCATGAGCTTGGTACGCCAGTCCTGTATCTCGTCTTCGATCTCGATCTGGTTCTTACGAGACTGTTCGATCTTTTTCTCAAGCTCTTTCCTAGGAATAAAACAGCAATGACTGCAAAGTCAGGCAAAATTATCCAAAGAAATCAGCTATTTTAATAAGAGTTCATATTATAAAACCAAGGCAAGTGATTATATAAAAGAAATGTTAAAAAATTAAGTCAAAATGGTGCCTCACTGTTGTTCATGAATCTTCGTTTCTTTTTGCCTACGTTGCTGAGAAATGTGTCTCTCAACAATGTTGTCTCTATAGTCCAAAGATTTCCGAAGCAAAGCAAGATCGTCCCTAGATTAAAATTAAAATTTTATTTAGTTAAAAATAATTAAATATAAACCAATAAAATGAAATAATCAAACCAATAGTCACCCAATTTTAATAGAAAAGCATAAGGGAGGAAGAGTACTAGCTTGTTCCATAAGAGTAAATTGTAAAGCATCTGTAACCTGCATGTAATAATAATAATAATAACAACAACAATAATATAAATAAAATAATAATAATAATAATGGCAGTAGTAGTAGTAGTGATGATAATAATAGTCATAATAATAGTAGAGGTAGTAGTAGGAGTGATAGCCTATTAGCAGTGGTAATAATAATAATAGTGGTAGTAGTTGCAGTAGTAGTATACATACAATGAACGCTGTTTTATAACAGTCATTTTCTCTTCGTGTTTCTCCTTTGCCTGCTTGTTTTTCATTCTCATTCTCTTCAATTGCAAACATCAAACATTATAACAACAGAACATTTAAATCTACAAATTTTCAACACACACAATCAATGAATAACTCCCCTCCAAGCAGATGCCTATCTCCCCCCCCCAAATCTTGCCAAAATAGGAAGAAAATTCAGTGACACAGCAGCAATATGGCCCACGTGGCTCAGAGTGTTGTGATATGTTGTGTATCGATGACTTTCTTACTTATCTTGTATCTAGATTTAGAGTCTTTGGTTTGGACTCTATCTCTTCCATTTTGGTTTTTGCTGATTATGGACCTTTACGAGAATAAAATCTTTTAAATCCACCAAATTTCATGATTTAATACAACAACACGCTCCGAGCCTCTAACAATAGTCACAACTCCCCTGCCCGAGTCTAAAGCCCTGATTGGTTGGTCTCAATTATTGTTAGCAGTATCTTGAATGGCTTAAAAACAAAAATTGAAATATGCTTCAAACACAGACATGTACTATATTCAGTTATAATAACAAAGATTTCTTTTTACCATTGCTTGTTCCTGCTCTTTGCTCAACTTCAAAGAACTCGCCCTTCTAAGCTCCGCCTCCTGCCTCATTCTGAGAAGATCCTGATAATCGTCTGCCGCTTTCCTTTGCTGTTCCAATCTCAAGTCCTAAAAGATGACAAAAAGAAACGGTACCTATGAAGAAATAAACTAAAGAATTTGACACATATAATAAACTGTGTGACAATGCATGTATAAGTGTGTGTGTGTTTGTGTGTGTTTGCATGTCCAATCCAGTCATCCACTTCTATAGTGCCATTTCATTAATGTAAAGAAGCATTAGCCAATGGCACACCAAATCAAAATTGCAAAAGATTCCAGTCAAATCACAAGACAGATGACAGAGTCAATGGTCGATAATCCAGGAGAAAAAAAGATGATCTTTTCCTAATTTTTTTTTCTCAAATCTCCAGTGGACACATGAGGCTGAGGCAATGAGTTCCAGAGTTTGGGGGCAGCTCCTGAGAAAGCACGAGTACCAAGAGCTGCCCGAGTACGAGGGAGTGCAAGAACTATTGCAGATGAAAATAAAGTTGATAAAGTAAATTAAAAAAATTTTAATACTATATTTTTTAGTTCTTTTTGTAAAAGATTATTATTAACAAAAACTTGGTCTAGAAATTCAACAAGACAATTGAGAAAATGAACTTGTATCGTCTTCAATTTTGATCTGAGAGATCTGAGATAAAATATAATCACCACTGATTTCTTCCTTTCAAATTGTTGAATCTGTTGCTCTTTTAGTTTCAAAAACTGCAGAAAAAAATAAACCAAAACTGCCAGCAATCATTCATCAAACTGATTTTTAACAAATT
Source organism: Metaphire vulgaris (assembly GCA_018105865.1). NCBI lineage: Eukaryota > Metazoa > Annelida > Clitellata > Crassiclitellata > Megascolecidae > Metaphire > Metaphire vulgaris. The sequence continues at coordinate 1,802,349 of CM030869.1, forward strand.
ATACCAATAAATGCAAAAAAATCCAAGCTTAGTCACCTTGGATATGCAATTTCATTTATATAATGCACCCCAGGGAATAAAATGCAGTACAAGACGCATAACCTGCATGATCCATGCAATGTAAGTGTAAGTGTGATAGTATGTAAGATAATATAAACATAACTTGTTCCAGATGAAATCAACAAAGCACATTGCCAACCAGTTTCTCCTGGTGGTAACAACAGCAAAGGTGTGCAGATCTCAATGTCACAGGTTCGATACCTGCAGGAACCCTAAGATTGGCTCAGCCTTCACTCGCTATAGGACAGTAGCAAAGTGAGTAGCAACGGTAAAGCTGTGCCAGGCAAACAGGCATGCTACTGTAGCGATACACTGGTTCCGTACCTGTGATCTCATACACCTTGCTGAGGGTCTTTGAAATGGAGATCAGCGCTGCCCTATGAGTCCTGTTCTTGGGACAGTAGCTCGGGAAGGGCTTCTACTGTTGCTACCTAGTTTATATTAAAAATGAAACATCTAGTAATCTACCTTCATCATTTGCTGCCTTCTACAAGACTCAGAGGCTGCGATGTGAATGGTCCTCGAGCTCTAATTCACATTCCCTGCGATGTTCTTCATCTCTCTGCAACCTCTTGCCTTCCACTTCTGTCTGTACAAGTTCATCAGAGACATCAAAACCAATCAACTAACATACAAGCAATTTATTTCAAACAAATTTGACTAGAAACAAGAATGCATCAGAAATAGGTTTTCATATTTAGACTTAATAGTAATTAATCAATAATAATAATAATAATAATAATAATAATAATAATAATAAAAGTAATAAAAGTAATAATAGTAATAAGAATAATAATTAACATATTATTGTCAACATTTTATAAATTTTAAAAGAAAACTACTGCATTGTTTCTACAAACTGCAAAAAACCTAAAATTTCACAATTGAAAGACACAACTAATGAATGTCCAGCAAATCAGATAACCAGATGATTGGCTGAGAAGACAAACAATACATAATACAATACAATATACAGTATAATGCACAACAATACACAATGCAAACCAATATACAACTGACCCTGATTTCATTTATTCTGTTCCTTTCTTTAGCCAGAGAGAGTCTTCTTTGATTTTCCTTGCTATGCCGTTCCTGTCCTGTGCCTCTGCTTGTCCTCTTCCCACCTAATGTGACATTGTTCTCTCTGTTTGGCTGCTTCTTTCACTTGTTCCTTCTTTTGAAGCAAAACTGACAGGATCTTTTGATCCTAAACAAGGAAAGAAATTGTGCATGGGCCAAATGCATGTGTTATCACATACAAGTTATAAACCCTTTCAGCTTGTGGCAAAAATTTTAACATTATCTGGATCCTGCTAATTTACTTCTACACAAACCTAAACATAAAAGTTAATAAAACAATAAAATAAACAAACGAATTACCTTCATGTCAAAGTTATCTAAATATTTTATACACCTTCATCATCTGCTTAGAAAAAATGTGAGAGTACATTACAACACAAGTGGGCTTAACCCTTTGACTAACATCGATCCGTATGACCAACAGGTTATGAAGAAAATATCAGTCTTATGGGGCAAAAGGGTTAATCTCAAAGTCAACAAGAGGAGTCAAATTTCCCACTCAGATAGACATTTCTGACATTGGTCTGATCTTTTGTTTATAGATTTGGAGTACCATTGGGTGATGCCTGCATATTAGAACCAATGATATAAAATTGCATTATTATTATTATTATTATTATTATTATTGATGAAATTGCATCATCATCATCATCATCATCATCATCATCATCATCATCTTCATTGCATTATTGATGAATTCAATGATATTACAGACTCTTAAAGCACAACAATAGATTTATTATTTCTCTATATGAGCTACTCTATGGATCACAAACCGTCGGGATGTGATTGAAAATCTAGCAAATGTTTGGAAGGCCAAAATTAAGCGAAATTAAGTTGACAATGTAAGAGATGGCACATAGATGTGATGTGAATTTAGTGCCAAGTTTACGTTAAGTAAAACTTAATGTTCTCTGACAAAAATTGACCAGCAACCACACACAGAAGTAGAATAGTGCATTGAAACCATCTGTCTAAACTTACAAACACTTTGATAAATACATAAATCTTCTGCCAATCTATTTCTATTTCTATGTCTTTCTCTTGATTTGATTTCTTGCCCTTCTCAAACCAGCACAGCGTGAATCGAGATAACTGCAAAAAATATCTGCGAAAATAATATTGCAAAGAGAGAATGCGATACGAGACGTTTGCACATCGCTGCATCTAACCTTTGCTCGAATACGAGTCTGAGAGTTCAATGAACTGTGCAGTTTCCTTTTCAACAGCGGGTCTGTCACGTAGGTCACATCGGTAAGACATGACCGAGAGCTAAGCCGCGACGAAGCGACGGACCCAGTCTCGCTAAACGCGTCCCGTTCGCTGTTGCAGTCGAGGGCCGACTGACTTCGCCATTCGCGACGACGACTCTTCTTTGAATCAGAACTTATTCCAGAATCGGTCAGACTCTGGCCGAGACTATCCAATTTCCTTTCTGCATCGCGAGTGATCCTGTCCAGTCTGTACAAAACAGAAGAATTTTAAGAATTTCCAAACAACTCTTCATCGTCCGAAGAAAATTTCAGTTCGCACTTTCAGAGTTATGATCACAAGATAGTCTGTTCATTTATCTGCAGATATTCTAGTCTCAAAAAAAAAAGAAAACAAACAATCAAACAGTTGAAAAATTAAGCAAAACAGTCTAAAGTACCATGTGAATACTGTCTTTAATATTTTTACTGGCTATCCTGCAAATACTCATCCATTTTATATTACATTTTACATTACATTAGTCTTACATTACATTAGTCCCACTACTTTATCATGTGACTCCAATGCCAGAAGTGCCTCTGAGTAGAAATATAAGAGGTGCCATACAAATGCTACATTACATTGCATTACATCACCAATAAATGGACAGTAAAGCATAAGGGCCTGTTGCAAAAGCCATATAAGTTGTAGCAATATTTAGAAAATGGGAAACATAGCTTGGAAAGAACTCTTAAACAAATTTTTAACAAATAAAATCTTTGTTACATTACAATGTAATCACAATGCATACAGACTATAGAATACTTTACTGCAAAAGCATCTGCCTAATTCAGACGTTATTTCTCGAACTGCATTACCTCAAATTCATGTCCGCTTTGTTTGGCTTGTACGGTTTATGAGACAACTTTCTTGTGGACGAATGAGACTTTTCGAGACCACGTGCGTGGCTCAAATTTCTCAACGGCTTCACATGCTTTGTTCTACACATCAATCACAATTAGCCTTCACATAAATAATAATAATTACTATTACTATTATTACTATTACTATTATTATTATTATTTGAAGACAATTTCTTAAGCGCAGTAAACATGGCTATCGAAGCAAAGTCAAGAGCGCTTTACAAAGAAACGAGCTGTTAAAGAAATGCGTCTTCAACTGTTTCTGGAATTATAATAATAATACTTATTATTATTATTCATAATTATATTATTATTATTATTATTAAAACTTACATCTACCTTGTCATACCTAGAGGATGACATCTAATTTTGTCAATCTACGACAACTACGACTTGCAAACGTCTTGCCACAGATCACTTTCAAAATTGTCAAAATACAACACAATCCCAAACAAAGAAATCTCATACGTCAACACTCATTTAAGAACTATGTCCATTGAAACCTATGGCACTGTGCCCTCTTTTCTACCTGAAAACTTTCAAATAGACCATGAGGCTTATTGGAATGCTGCATCATCTCAATTTGTACAGCTCTAAGGTTAAAAATGACCCAGTACCTATAGTTCAGGGGCATCTTTCATGGCCCAGGGCCCCTTTTGTGGTCCTGGGTCCCTTTTGTGACCCGGGCCAATTGTGTGACCGTATACAGTCCAAAGGCTCTGAATTCCTATTAATGTATAGAAAATACGAAAATATGATAGAGAAACTGTCCACAAGCCATGCTGAATACAATTGATGTAGAATTCTGGCCCTCAGAATACAAAAATACTTTGTGTAATCATTCAAAGTTGTGTTTTAAAGGCTTAATAAGTTATAATAACTGCACCGTGATGGATCATAACTTCAGATTTTGACAGAGGATGTCACACAAAATGGGGTGGGATGGGCGCCTCTGGCTCAAACGGTCCGGGCCCTAAAGGGAAAACAATTAAACGGGACGGCCTGGGCCATGAAACCCACTGGCCGCCCCGGCTACCATAAGTCGGCCCGTGCAGGGGTCTACTGGGAACAACCAACGTTTCTATAGGACTAGGTAACGGACTTTTGTTTGAGTTACACTGAGACAACGGATCGCACACCCTATAAGCGCTTAAACCGTACAACAATGGTACAATGGTTAGCACAGGATGACGAACAGTGGTATACTTACGAAGGAATTTATAGACCGCAAAGACGAGCTAAAGACCAAACATAACTACCCGTTGTGTATGACAGGAGTAAAACTAAGCCGTTCATTCAATCTTTCGAAGGAATGGCCGTTCGATTCAAATTCGGAGACTCATCTATCTTAAAGGTGTACGCTGATGTCGGGCTCGTTTCTATTGGATGATTATTATTTTGGCGTTGCTCAAAGGCCGATCTTTTAACCATTTATTTCCACATATTTTTAATTATATGGCCCGCTGTACCTCTGACCTGCTGTACCTTGGCCTGCTGTAACTTGACTGCATTATGAAATCGAGACAGTTTCATAGCTCTGTCGGTTTAATGCGGCAATTTTTAGGAAAATATGCGATACTCAGCGGTCCTAAATATGCGGGGAAATGCGGAAATTTCCCACTTATGCGCCTATTTCTTCTTGCATATGTCTGGAAACGGCCGACGAGAAAGAAAGAGGTCGTCCGAACTGGTGCTGATCCCATGTATATCTATTAAATATATGCCTATATTAAGAATGTAGCAAAAAATGTTGTATATGTGACGAAAATTGTGATAAATACGGGTTACATTGCCGCCTGTTTGAGCAAAACACGGAAGAAAATGCGGCGCATTAAATTTTTTTTTAAATATGTGTTGCATATTCTCAAGATATTCACAAAATATTGTACCTACTCCTATAGCTGAATCTGGATTGCAGACCACCTTAAAGTATTATTAATTTATTATCTAATAAGTAAACTACTTGTGCTATACAAGTGTATTGGCCCAGTTATTAAATTATTTATTATAAGAGTTGTGCTATAGTGACGTAATGCATATATTAATAATAAGCGGTTACTAAGCAATCTTTTGCTTAATTAATATTTAATACCAACTGTTATCTGTCTTTTCAGCCTATTTTCACGTGTACAATTTTAATAATTTATTTATCTATCTATAATATTAAGATCCTTATCTGTATGTCTCTCTGTCTGTCTGTTACCTTCAAGCGTTCTGATTGGTTGACTATTGGTAGACGGTTTAGTCCTTACATCGCGATGCGTTGGCGGGCGATGTTCGAAGACGACGTTGCTATTGGTTTTGACGAAGTGTACGTTCAATTGTTAATTGCAACGTCATAAATGTGTACAACGTCGAGATGCGTTGGTGGGCGTAGCGTGAGAAAGTTGCGCAATTTTAACGTACACGAAAAATACGTGTACAGCGTCACAAATGGTCACAGTTGCGTGATTTTAACGTACATAGGCCTAATTATTACGTAGCGCAGAGCTTGGCTAGGTGGCGTATGTACACTGCACAGTAGGCCTACATCATTGAAATGTTGTTCAGCATGAAATCAATGATTGGGTATTAGGTATAGGTATTGGAGTATTATCCTGCACTGCGAGCGAAGCGAGCATCTTTCTAGTTGAAAGTTAAGATTTATGCGGTAAATCGTCCTAAGAGGACTACTTGAACACATTACATAGTACATGAATAATAAGGCCTATAGGTCAGGATTTAACAGAATAGGGGCCGTCCATATAGTACGTACGCACCGAGGGGGGTTTGTGATTTAGGCGATTTTTCGTACGGAAGCGTACGGGGGGAGGGGGTCACGACTGAATTTGTACGTACAGTACGCACATTAACATTTATAAATAGATAGAAGGCTGGTATATTCACAACAAACATTAAATTTTGATTTTGACAAAATTACTTTCTCGTAGTCAAAGGGTCCCAACTATATTAATTGTTCCCACGGTTATTTAAATATTAAAAACCTTTAATTTAATAGTAAACAAATGTTTTTGGCTATGGCTAAAAATTAAATTTCACCGTGCAGGGGGGTGGGTGTTGCTAATTTGTACGTACGCATAGGAGGGGTAACCAAAATGTACGGTGTGTAACATGGGGGAGGGGGTTGAAAAGATGACTTTTTGCGTACGTACTATATGGATGGCCCCATAGCTGATCTCGAACAGCCAAGTCTTCAGTAGCTTCTTAAATATGTCATGCAGAGAAGTTGATGTTTGAACACTGATGGGAAGACGATTCCAGGCTTTCGCTGCAGTAACCGGGAAGGCACGGTCGCCGGCAGTGGTAAGGCGTGTGCGTGGCACGAGGAGTGCTTGAGTGGACCCAGATCGCAGACGCCTTCTACTTTCTATGTCTGCCGATCTCTGGAGTTCGCACCGTAGATATGAGGGACCGATGTCGTGCAGGCACCGATAGACGATGTTCATGAAGTTTGCTTTAGTTTTGGAAAGTCATTTATGACGTCATTTATGGATGGCCCTTTAACCCCTTACCAGTACAGTATCTAATATCTTGACTAAGAGAAGTGGTTCTGCAAATCATTTACTAGGACTATAATACAGTAATTTGTACTGTCCAGTAACGACCAGACTTTTAAAACTGAAGACGCTTGCATCCCTTCCTAGACTTTCACCCAGTTTGCCATACCAGTAGCAAAGAACTAAAGAAAAACTATTGGAATGTTGCATCATCTCAATTTGTACAGCTCTAAGGTTAAAAATGACCCACCTAAAGTTCAGGGGCCTCTTTCATGGCCCGGGGCCCCTTTCGTGGTCCGGGGTCCCTTTTGTGACCCGGGCCAATTGTGTGACCGTATACAGTCCAAAGGCTCTGAATTCCTATTAATGTATGGAAAATACGAAAATATGATAGAGAAACTGTCCACAAGCCATGCTGAATACGAGTGATGTAGAATTCTGGCCCTCAGAATACAAAAATACTTTGTGTAATCATTCAAAGTTGTGTTTAAAGGCTTAATAACTGCACCGTGATGCAGGGGCGCCCACACAAGGGGGGAAAGGAAGCAAATGCTTCCTGAAAAACCTAGGGGGGGAAGAAATTCCCCCCCTGAGTTTTGGTATCACGTTAGAGTAGTATATTAATTCAATAGGCCCCTCAATGACTGCGCAATTACTGGCTTTATTGCAGTGCAATTTTGTAACTTCATATAAGATTACCGGTACTCAATTCAAACTCAAGTTCATTATTATCAGGCATTCATAAAATGTTATTATTATTGTAACTTTTAAGTAGTCATTCTAATGATGAAGAGTGCAAACTTCCTGTGAAATATAAATCGTTCATAACAAACTAATAGACTCCCATGAAGTTTGCATTCCAAATTAGACTACTACAACTCCCTCCACTACTGCAGCCTTCCAAATTAAAGACCTCCATCAACAAATTACAATCCATTTAAAACTGTGAAACGGTGCAATTAAATACTGTTAATAATAATTAGAAATTGCTTGTTTCAGTCAGTTGCCTTAAGTCTAGTTACCCAATTTGCAGTTGTTGCAGCTTTAATGCCTCTATCATCTATGTAAAATAATGTAGGTGTGGCTGTTGGAGAAATCTAATTTTTAAAATAAATACTAAAAGTAGCATTTATTTTATTTGCATTTGGATGTGGTCATATTGCCAATAGATAATTTGCAGGTAATTTTAAATAGTTTGACAGCGCAATTACTGCGATATCTCTCCATAGTTTCAACTTACATTTAATAGTGCTTTGTGGCTGTTGGAATTTTCCAGAAATTAAGAATTAGAAGTTACTGGTATGCAGTGATATTTCAGTTCGGGAAATAATTTCAGTTTCTATTCAGTTTCAGTTCTAGGGTTGCCAATTTCAGTTTCTATTCAGTTTCAGTTCGGGAAATAATTTCAGTTTCAGTTTCAGTTAACTGATTTTTTAAAAATTCAGTTTCTATTCAGTTTCAGTTAACAGCTGATAATCATTTTCAACGTTCAATAAGTGGCAAGTAACAATTGTTCTGTTCAGTTAAGTAACTACAGTAAGTTAAGTACCTAAGTTAAATCCAATGTGCATTTAGTTTTAAGAAGACTCGCATTTCTAAATTTTTGGTGAGGCGATTCCTTCGGCCAGCTGTTAACAAGCCACACAGTGAGAAGATTCGCTCAACATAGGCTTGTGAGGCAGACGCAGTGATTAAATCTTCAGCCAGATCTGCTAATTGAACGTAGGGTGCACGACGCTTTCTCCAGAAAGTCAGTGCATCTTCATCTCCAGAGAAGAACAAAGAATTCATAGATTCTCTACATTAAATTTGCCGCTTATTAATTTGTGCACATTGCATAGTTTTGTGATAAAGTAAGTAGGTAAGTAAAATTTCTTTAACTCTCTTTCAAAATCAGGCTCATAAGTTGTGTATTTAAATCCAAAAGACCTTTTGAAAATTTTCAGTACAGTATATACTAACAATTTCAGTTCGGGAAATAATTTCAGTTTCTATTCAGTTTCAGTTCTGGGGATGCCAATTTCAGTTTCTATTCAGTTTCTGTTCGGGAAATAATTTCAGTTTCAGTTTCAGTTTCAGTTAACTGATTTAAAATAATTTCAGTTTCTATTCAGTTTCAGTTAACTGAAATATCACTGCTGGTATGAGACCTATCCTGGTGCACCAAAGTATGCGATTTAATGTCCAAAATGCACTGAAACTCACCTACGAGCACCTATTGATTTCAAAAAATTTTTTAATTGGTTATACCCCGGACCCAGGCTTTTTTCCATGAATTTGTGGGGATTGTCAATGTTCAGTGTCGAGTCTTATACGGCTACTTTTTTATAATAACTGCACCGTAATGTGGTGTAGATAAATAACCCCGTTTAGGGGCAGGAGAGAAAGGGAGGACAGATTTCAAGCAGCAGAGGATGTCATGGATCATAACTTCAGATTTAAACAGAGGATGTCACACGAAATGGGGTTCATCACATAATTATACTTGCTGCTTTCGAGTCTAAATGCCTCCCTCATCAAAAATTCAATCCACTTCTCTTAGTCTTCTCTCTGGCACCGTCTCTCACAAGTCTTTCATAAACATTGTCCATTACATTACTTTACATTCCACTCGAAGGTAATACTATGGTGCATGACTGCTATTGTAAAGCAAATGTGCAAAATAAAGGAGTGCACATTAAATATGACAAACTTTTCACTGCACCTATCTTTACTTTTGACACTGACTGTTGGTCTCCGGCTGAATGTTACAACATCATTTGGTACCTTTTCGTCCGAGACATTCACAGAATTTTTATCTAAATGAAAAATCATTAGTGTTTGCTCACAATAACCATGGTATTTTAACGTACAAATTGTCTCCATTGTCAAAAATCTAGCACTTTTAAAAGCCCATAAAACAAAACCAAATCAATATAGACACATCTTACTTCTTATGTTTACAGAATAACATTATCTTAGTACTACATTTTCATCTCTTAAGACATAACAACTGCTATAGTATCTCTTCGTTATAACATACTTAGTGGGTCTGTAAAACTTAGTACGTTATATCCAATACCATCTAATATGGTAATGCATCACATGGGACAGTACACTAAACTACATTATAATTGAATGTACATAATAACTGAGAACGTTATAATGGAGTTCTACTGTAAGCTCACATCAGATTTGATAATTCAAGAGAACAGCATCTCTCAGTACTGCATTTTGCATAATAACAGCATGCCACGGCATAAAACACATGAAAGATGTATAGGACATGCAGACATTATGGTCTGGTTTGCATTAGGGTCTCGTCTGAAAAGCAAAGTTTGTGCATCTAAACATATAACAACATTTCTGAATAAATTCTCCATTCTACAGGCAACTGAAACTGATTTAAATTAAATGTCATAATAGAATAAATAAAAATAAAATGGCACTACTAAAATTTGTGAAACTACCTCTCTCCCCCTGTCTGTCTGCCTTTCTGTCTGTTTCTTTGGGTGTCTCTCTCTTCTTTCAATTTTTCTAGCATTATCTTATCATTATCTTCAAATCATAATGATCAACAGATTCAAGTAAACATTATACAAGGAACAATGACTCTACAGTTAATAAATCACAATAATATTTAACAGATGAGTCATTTAGTTACCATAGGTAAAGTGAAGGTTGTCATCATCTGATTTTGAATCATAAAAATATTCAGAATTCTCTGCAATAATATGCCTCCTTTCCTCTAGGCATAGCTGAAGTTTATCTGTAGCAGTCAATTCAAAAATAAGACATAAATACATTAAACAGAAATGCTTATGTTACTTTCAAACCTAACTGCAGCCTTTAGAGTCTTAAAATTTTGACAGTAAGCCCAATAACATCTAACATTAAATCAATTGTTGAGAAGAAGCAACTGTAGCTAAGTAGCTCAATCACTTAACCCTAAAACCACCAAAGACTTTCAACTACATGCAATTGGACCAAGTAAACTCAGTTCCAATGGCTTAAGGGTTAACGTTCGGAGGGATATGAAAATCTGCCACCCAAGAACATGGTATGGTTGGTAAAGTAACAGATTACTCTACTGTGAGCAACCTTGTATTTGAATAGAAGATAACATAGTGTGTCCAGATTATGAACCTCCTTATTCTATGGTCCTCGTCTTGAAACGACTTAAAACCCATCTCTTTATCAATATGCAGTAATTGCAGTGATCGCGTTTCTGAGTGATTCTTCAGAAAAGGCACAATACAAAAATTCTGGTACATTACATTACATAAACACAGTAATAAATAAATATTGATAAAAGAGTTGTACACCAATGCTTACTCTGTCTCTCACGTTCATATTCATTGTAGATCTCCACAATTGACCTCACGGACAGTCCACGAGGCAGTAACTCGTCACGAAAGTCTTCGAGTTCTCGGCCCAAAATTTCTATTGGCTACACAGCGACCAAAAATTATGTAAACCCATAAACTGGACCAAATTAAAATAAAGAATGTGTTCAATATAATTGCAGTCATTTGAATCCCAAAATAACTCTTATTGATAATTTCTAACAATGACAACAATCTCCTAACAACAATACAATTACAATCTCCTACACACGAAGATACAAGAAAAGAGAGAAGAGGAAGACCAAATAAATGGTGGATTGACAACATCAAGGAAGACCTTGAACTCAGACAAATCAACATCGCAGAAGCTGAAAGACAAGCCAAAGAAAGAAAACATTGGAACACATTTCCTATCTAGCTATAGCGGCAATTAGCTGGCAAAGAGCCAAGATGATGATAATGATTATGATGATGACAATGACAATCTCATTCTAAAACATGCCATTCATATGCTAATTATGGTAATAACCACAATAATAAGTAAGTAAATAAAATCTCATGCATTTCTATAGCACTTTCGAAAGCAGGTACTGTAGAGGCTGCTTATTCCTAAATGCTTAATCTACAGTTGAAATAGCCATAATGGTTCATAACTGAAACAAAAACTTTTATTACTAACAATAACAACAATTCTGACATGGCAAAAGTTATAATAAACAATAGTTTAACAGATAATCCCCAATCACTCACTATTTTGTATTTGATATTTCAAAATAAACCTACATTAATCATATTCACTTGACATTTCTTTTTTCTCATTCAATTACACACACATCGATTCCACAATTTAAAAAGTTATAAATAAAGTCTACAGACAAACCTTAATATTTAGTCGGGAACATGCCTCCAATGAACGAGGACTAGTCAAGATGTAACTGCTGTCCTCAAACTGACAATCCTCAAAATTCAAAAGACTGATCTTTGGTTCTACATTCGACTCCATCTGTTATCTAAGAAAATCATGTCAATGAGATCAACAAAGTGAACATAAATCTTTAAGAAAGCAACCTATTACTGGAACTGTTTAAAAATGGCATGCAAAATCTGACAAAATCAGCTTCTTTAATTGCACATTGCAAATTCTAGTATCTGAGCTCCTTACTCAAGTGGACTATTAAATATTAATTAAATATTAGATATTACATCATCACCCATAGCTGTGTCACAAGAAGTTCAACACAAATCAATCAGTGCATTTCCTTGCAACAGCCACAAAGTCGCAGATCTAACTGGTGCATTACTGATCAATGGTCTTCGTGGTGATGGTGGTAGTAGCAGCAGCTGCAATAGCAGTAGAACTACTAGGACGATGTGATCAATGCAAATTCCGTTGGCTGTTTGAGAGAAGCTCCTAAAGACACACTTACTTAACATATCTTATAAGTGACTCCATTGTAAAGTGCTCTTGACTTTAGCTCCAGTTATGTTAATGCGCCATATAAATTGTCTTAAATAATAATAATAATAATAATAATAATAATAATAATAATAATAATAATAATAATAATAATAATAATAATACATATGTACATAGATATATACAGCTCTGGCCTATACCAGGGAGTCTATAAAACTCCCTGCCTATACTAAGCAAATAATATTTGAATACTTGAATTATTATATTGACCCTCGCTTGGCTGACCATTCACCTTTCCCAAAGCTATTTTAAGAAAGATTAAGCGTCTAAAAAAGCGGCTATCGCTGTACTACGCCATAGCCCTATATAAATCCACCAGATTTTACTTACGTACGACTGTGATGTGTTCAGACCTGCATTTGCCTCAAAAACAAAGACGGTCAAAAACGCCTTCACACTTCGACGACCGGTATTTATAGGGCGCTATGAAATGCAACCGACCACTGTCGCAATCGTATTAATCAATTTATTTTAATCAATTTCTTGCCTTAATTTAATGTTTTATTAATTTTGTCAAATATCGTCTTGGTATAAGTTTACATCACGTGACTCCCTGGCACCGCAATAACTGCTACCACCGCTCTACCTGTCGAAGAGAAAGTAAGTAAAAAGCCACTGCTATGAACCAACAGCAGCGAGACTGCCAAAGACATCGTGTATAACAGGAGTAAAACTAAAGCCGTTTCAGTCCTTCGAAATAGGCCTAATGGCCATTCGATTCAAATTTGGATATCCGTCCAAGTTAACGGTGTGCGCTGAGATTGTGAGTTTTTATTAGCAGATAATTAAACAGTTAATGTAACTTAATCTAAACACCAAAGATAACCTATAACAAACAATTCAACAAGGCATCATGCCAGGAAAAAGAGAGGTCGGCCGAACAGAAGATGGGTGGACAATATAGAATAATGGACTGGAATGGCTGTTATTGTTATAACAGCAACACAAGCATCAAAAGAAAGAACTACCTGGAAATGCTTGATTCATGAGGTCAATTTATCTTCAACTACTGAGGGAAATATATATAGTATTATAATAAATCTATGGTCTTTTCAGCCTATCTTCACGTATACTATTTTAATAATGTTCATGAAGTTTGCTTTAGTTGTGGAAAGTGATATCCGGATTTGTTGCATTTTAGCCTTCCAAAAATTCAGAGAAAGGCACACTAATAGATATTTGGATGCAGGAAACATGGGCGACAGAAACACTCACTCAAAATTAGCATAAGCCTCATGTTTAAAAATTTAACAAGCATAAAATGTTCTTGACTATTAAACATGGCATCAAGGCAAAATACTGAAAACTTATTAAATCTATCGACTACTAAACAAAAAAATAGTAATAGACACATTTTCTTTGACATGCTCTTAAATCTACACAAATTGAAATCAATTTAATTCACGAGTTTGATCAAATGAAATAAACAAAACAAGATAAAGGCAAAATACAAAAGTCAGCCACTCACAGAATATGAATGAATTAACACACAAATAAACCATAATAACAGGTCCTTTTAGATATAAGAAAGTTTGTTTAAACTTGTCCTTTTGGTTAATACAGTCATTACAAGTACTTTAGATGAATAAAAGGTTTTTGTGAATGTAATACATTATGCAAATGCAAATATTTAGTACAAAATGTAGTACATAAGAGTACAGTGAGACACAGTTCATGCAGCACTATAAACTCATGCACCAGTTTGACTGTAGAAGAGGTTGTGATAGACAAAGCGGAGAGGCATTTGGGGACAAGGAAGGAAGGAGAAGAATGAAGAAAACAAAATGGGATTTGGAGCAATGGCGGCTCTAGGATTTGGCAAGTGGGGGGGGCGTTGGGGTGGTAACTTCTAATCATGGGGGGCCAACCATTTGTTGTTTAATGTATGTAGCATTAAGTATAGGGTCCCAACTGGGGGCCACTGGGGGGGCCAGGCACTCAATAGGGGGCACGGGCCCCCCTGGCCCCCCGTGGAGCCGCCACTGATTTGGAGAGGAGGAAGAGAGAATGAGGAAGAGAGAATGAGCATCAGAATGATTCTAAAAACCACAGAATAGCAAAATTTGAAAGAGTTAGGCCTATAGCATAATATCTTCAATCATTCATGTTAGCAGCGATCAGTATCCCGTGGAAGTGAATTCAAAGATAGAACTCGTGCCCCTGCTAATCTATGGCAGACGTACAGAGGGCTTGACACTATTTAGAAAACGGGTGTAATATGCTGCTCCTGTCACAGCTCCAGCTAAAGAATTCAGAATCATTCGCAGCCAGTTAAGATTGGATCGGGACAGTTCAATTTACAGATAACAGTGTTAGTCCAGACGCTTGGAAATCAAGGCAGTCACAAGAGGAATGAGTGCTGTACAGTGTTTATTCTAGCCACCTTGACATTGAGGGGATTTTGAAATGTTTGGGGGGACAAGGTCTGAGTCTCCACACTTTTGGGGGGAAATTTCCATCCCCCAGCCAAAATATTAAACATTTTGGGGGAATTTTAAAACTTGGGGGGAATTCCCCCAGAGAAGGCCTAGAATAAACACTGAGCGCTGTATATGCAGAAGCAATGACATGTCTAATTTTACATAGGTCATGAACATCACAGCCTGCACAGCAGTCAACCAATCAATCAATAAACTTCTATGGCGCCACTGTCATAATGCCCAAGGCATCAGTTGATGGCACACCAAATCCAAACAGAATTAGAGCCAGGTCCATCCGGAAGATCAGTCAGAACAGCGGGGGAGCAATCTAAGGGGATAAGCCAAGTCAAACAAGTATGTTTTAAGACCAGATCTGAAAGATGATAAAGTGTTAGTTACACAGCAGCAGTGTATAGCATCGATATGCTTAGCGAATGAGTATCTATGTGAAAACATGGGACACAATCATTTCGCATAAGGACATAACAGAGTTTAATCAATAAATCAATTATAAAAACCCTCGCATAGCATATAGAAGAATTCATTAATTGTCACACGTCGTCAGAATTAAATGTCACGATTTTGAGAAGTATTTACTTGAATTGTTCGGCTTCAAGAATGTAAAAACAAAACCAGTTTTTCCAGACAGAGACGCACTTCTGCCAGCGAAAAAATCACAAATAACAGCAAGAGATCGCAATATCCAGTGAATTGTCTTTTGCTCAGAATGCTAATCCTGTTATCTGATCCATCCCAAGCGCTGCTCTTAGGTCGACCTGCCCCAGGTGGGTCGTAAGGTGATGGACCCTGTCAGCACTGACCGATGAACCATTTGGAGACATCGCTTGCAATGGAAGAACCTGAACACAAAGCACAGTACAGTGTAACCCACATAATCGCATACCGTCTAAAGGAATAACCCATCTGTTAAAATAAGGTTGGCTAAAACAAAACCAGACTATATATTATGTCAAACGTGCATAGTCCAACACTTAATCACTTAATTGAATACCGTTTTATTTAATAATACCATCTACTAGAAAGTCTACAATCATAACAAAAGTCATGCAGACTGGCCAAACTTAACCCACTTTATCGAATAGCTGGTAGCAGTGTTTAATCTAGACTCTGGACTCCGGGGTGGGGGGGGGGAACTGGCAAGGCTGGGGGGAAGTCAGCTAAAGGCTGCTGTTAGTTGATGTAGTATGCCAAAATTTCTGGGGGGAATTTGAAATTTCCAGGTGGGAAGGGTAATTTTCCCCCCCGAAACGGCCTAGATTAAACCCTGGCAAAAACTACATAGATCATTCCAATCCTCATCATCCTCCTCATCATCATCATCACCACCATCACTACCACCAGCTGTGTGTAGCCAGCTGGGTCCATAGCATATAGTATTGCATTCCAACCATGTCCTTGCCAGATTGGTTGTTTACAAAGGATGGCAAGAGGAATGCCTGAAGTTGACCTGTCCATCTTTTTTGACCATTGGGACACATTTACATGGAGTCAGGGAGGTAGTGTAATGACAGTTCTATGTGGCAGTAAAGAGAAGCCAGTTTACATTCCCAATTACATCTCATTGGAAAAGAATACGGTTTACATACAAGAATCAAATATTAGCATATTAAAGATCTTTACCTGGGTCACTGCGAACGGCATCAGGTACTGCGGGTCAACCTGGTGGTACCACCCGGGGTACGGCGTCAGCTCCGAATAGTTATTAACTGGAAAATTTTGAGAAGGAAAGGCGGACATCACCATTCCAGCAGAGGGGACCGGACTGACGGGAACCACAGATGAGCTGTCAACACAGTTTAATTGTTATCATAGACAAAATGTTTTGTGAATGGGAGTCTCTCCTGTCTACGTAAAATCTATGTAGAAGTCCCCAAAAAACGTGCAATTTCATCTGAAGTATTTTATTGGTCAAATGTAAACCAAATGAGTTGGTCGATTTGGATTGGATTTTTTGTGCCAGCCATCGGCTGATATCTAGACATTATGATAGTGGTACCATGTATGTTGATTGATTGATTAATTGACTCATTTAATGTAGTTAACAGAGACAAGGATTGCAAACATAAACATGATACATGATGGATGGTTGCAGTACATAACTACATAGGCTTCGAAGAGACTCAATGAAGTGAATGATATCATGCAAATATTTCTAATCTATCTCACTTACATCTTGTGGAAAAGCATATTGAGCTAAATCTTTGCCTAACCACTGTCATATAGCATTGCTCTAAACTCTGACTTAATATATCAATGTCTCTTCTTGCACTTTAAAAACTTTGTAAACATTTAAATTGAGAATAAAATCATATAAAATTTCACAAACCAACTATTCATAGCTTGGATCTGCCCACTGAACACACCGGATATAGAATTCTAAAACATAAAAAAAAACTTGTAAAATGTTTGTCCAGTTTATTAATTAAATCAAATCGCTATTTATAATAATTCACTAAATTAAAAGCAATCACACACACACACACACATATATATACATACACATATATATATATATATATACACATACATATATATATATATATTGATTAAAACTCTAAATTATTATAAATAATGCAGTAAGAATTTCATGAGACTCTAGGCCTGCTAACTAAAAGTTTGTCTGGTATGCATCTGTTAAGTATATTATAGAAATATCATATACCATTTAAATACATGCTTCTACTATGATTGAAAGTGGCTTAGGAGGCATTACTGCCTGTGGGAAAGCCACTGGGGATGCTGATGGGGCTTGAACCTTGCTCCATCACAATACCACTCCAGCATGTAATCCACTCTGCCAACCCCCCCCCCCAACCCCCACTCATGAAACTACTTCCAGTAAATTTCTGTCAAAACTTTTATGCTAGCTGCACAGCCTGCACTACCTCAAATTCTTATTTTTATAATTTCCCTGAGTAGAGGTGTTCTCCCATTCCTGCAAGTCCTTAGTTGGTAAGTTAAAAAAACCTTAGCTAGAATCTTCTGGTGCATCAGTGACAGGCCAATCCTCTTGCGCGTTCCGCCATCCGCGAACTTCACAATAAGCGGAACTCTTGGTTCTGAAAACAAAATGTTTCATTGGTGAGCTGAGCAAATGAAGCATCAAAAAGTAAATCTACATATAATCATAGCACTAATGAAAGCAACCATTTAATTTTAAAGAAGAAATTTGCATATGAAGCAGCCATCATCCCAAATGCACATATCCCAAAAAAACTACAGATGCAAGCACTTTACCTTTCTCGAGAACGAACTGCTGTACAAAGTTCGGCATCCAGGACATTTTTGCCGATATTGGAAGGTCTGAAATAAGTCAATACATTACAAATAACAATTATTAACCAACAGCAAGCTACATTCTATAGATGTTAGGGTAAGATTTGTATTGAAATTAACCACATACTGTCCTTCTTGTAGTTATTACCTGGAGAAATTCTTCATTAGTAAGTTTAATCAACAAAATATTTAGCAAAACAAGCACTTCACTGACTGATTTCTTACTACCGGTATACACTGACTGATTTCTTACTATACACTGACTGATTTCTTACTATATACTAACCTAGATCTGGTTAACTGCAATGAATTTGCACTCCTAGGAATTCAATGATAGACAAAACAACACGAAAGTCGAATATCCATTGACCAAAACTAATTCAATCAATATTATAATGGCAATACTGAAGGCTAAATAATAATTTGATGGACTGGTCGATTGACTATTGATTGACTCGGTGATCAAATAAGCAACTGATTGGCTGATTGGATTGACTATTCATTGACTGAACAACTAACTGATTGATCCTTGCCAAAGTAAGAAGAAATAACTTGATTCAAAGGGCTCATCCATATAGTACATATGCAAAAATGCACATTTTCAAACCCCCCCTCCCCATTGCACACATTGTACATATGCAAAATCTCCAAAATCCACCCACCCTCCTCCTCAGTGTGTACATACTATGTGGATGGACCCTTATGAAAGTTCTGAATCAAACATGATCAAATGCATATAACAAAAACATCAGCTATACTACCTTATTATCTCAGGTATAATACGCACCTATGTATAATATGCACCCTTAGTTTATAGTTATCATAATATAAAAATGTTAATACCTATGTATAATACACACCCAAAGTTTCCTATGTTATGTAAAAATACAGCTAAATTAAAATTATGTATGTCAAGTACAGAAAATTGTATGTACATAAAATTTATTTCTATGTATAAAATACACACCCACACCTTGTACCAAATTTTTAGGAAAAAAAGTGTGTCTTATATGCGCAAGATAATACGGTACTTATGAAAGCAATTGAAAACTCTGGTAAATAACAAATCAGTTTTTAACCATATATTCCAACCTTGTAGGACTTTTCCATTGTATGCTTGGATGATTGCCTCACACTGCTGTTTAGACTCCATTCGAGTGAACCCGATGCGTCGGCTTTTCCCGCTCAACTCCCGAAGGATACGCGCCGAAATGACGCGCCCGAAAGAACACAGCAAAGCCTCGAGCTCAACTTCGGTAAAATACGATGGCAGATTGCCAAAGTACAGATTAGTCGGATCTTGTTCCTGAAGCTAATGGCAACAAAGCAGCTGATTAGATGCATGGAATTATTTTTAAAATATTATCTGGGATATGCTGCAAAATTTTGAATGCAATAAGGTCCGATTCATTTTAATTTTCTAATGTTTCTACTCCTTTGAATACGTAACTGAATTTTTATTCAATAAGCTAAACTATTTTCTCAATGTTATCCATCAGCTTCTAGAACTGCAGCCAGAATTCAACTGCAGGCCAGCGATCAATAACATTAAATAAAAATCATTCATAATTCTGACAAATATGTGCATAAATATTTATTAAATTGAAGATGTATTAGGCTAAACAATGATAATGCTATTCTGCATGTCTCAAAACAGAGACAATAACACTGAACACTGCCAAAATGTGTTGTTATTTGTTGACTAAAAAACGAGAAAACAAAGAATGAAAATATAAAAAACAAACCTAATATCGCATAGGACATGAGGGCAAATAATGAGATTACACAGCAAGACTATAATGTGAATGAATGGCCGGGTAGAACATAGTGGCTCCCACACAGGGCAGACCCTAATGAACCACTCTTAACCATGTTATTATTAATTATCGTTATAACAAAGATCGCAAAAACTGCACTGAAACAATTAAACTATTAGCCAGATAGTGAGTTGATGCTAAGCTATGACTTGCACCAATCTGGCCTAAGTGTGAACTAACATCTCGTAGGGGGCAACCCACCCGAGCCATTTGAACCTGTATTCCTTGTTTCTCGAGGGCCACCAAAGCCGCTTCGGCTGTCTCCGAAGTCTCAAAGTCAACGAAACCATATCCTGAGGAAAGAAGAAATGTAGATTAATTTATTTCAAATCTCTGGTCAAAAAAGAGAATTAATTTCATGTAAATTTTCTCAACTGGAATTACGTGGTATTTTGCTGATTTGAAGTACCAATGATTGATACCCCTTTAGTATGAGAATTGGTACTACATACTCTATATAGGTGCATAATAATTATAACTGTAATAACGTTGCAGGAAACCCTTCGCATAGCAACAACGGCTTCATGACATGACATGACATAACAATATCAACAATAGTGAATGATGATGATGATGATGATGATGATGATGATGATGATAATGATGATGATGATGATGCTGATAGCAATGGTGGTTGTAGTGGTGGTGATGATGATGATGATGATGATGATGATGATGATGATTGCAGTGGTGGTGATGGTGGTGATAATGAATATGATGATGATGGTGGTGATGATGATGATGATTATGATGATGACGATGATGATACAGCCACAAGAGTTAATCAATTTCACCTTTGCATTTGTTTGTCATTGGATCATTGATAACTTTAGTCGAAAGGATTTTTCCAAACCTAAAACAGACACAACAAAGAATGAAATAACACATCAAACAGATCTTGCAAATACCTTGCAACACCAAAACTTCTTCAAATGGACCAACAGGGCTGTAGAACTCGATTATCAACAGTATTCTGGCTTCCAGTTAAATGCAAAAATACGATTCTGAGCCAAAATCAAATGCAACAAGTTAGAAATTGCAAAGGCCAAAAATTAAAAAGTGTTCTCCTATTTCAAAACTTATCTGCCACTCCTCAGCTGTGATAATGATAAAGCAGTTCAATATGTGACAGTGTTTATTTTAATATTGATAATAACAATTCAACAATTGCAATGAGTGATAAAGATCATTTTTATAGCACCAATTCTAATACTCAAGGGTATCTACATATATCAATCGATGGTATTCCAGATCCATCCATAAAAGACCACGTTCATCCAAAATATTATCAACACCGAAAACAGTTTAAGTAGAATTCGTTTGTGCTGATAAATATTGAAAA
Source organism: Metaphire vulgaris (assembly GCA_018105865.1). Taxonomy (NCBI): domain Eukaryota; kingdom Metazoa; phylum Annelida; class Clitellata; order Crassiclitellata; family Megascolecidae; genus Metaphire; species Metaphire vulgaris. Next base: position 1,823,778 of record CM030869.1, read on the forward strand.
CAGCTTGCAGCTAAAAATTTTGTCATAACTTAAAAAGCCAAAAGAAAACTGTGCTCAACTCTCAAGATCAAAATATTACAGATGATATCAATCAATCAATCAATCAATCAATCAATCAATCAGTCAGTCAATCAATCAATCAATGTTTAACGTTCTATTATGATGATGTGCGCTTGTATATTGATGTCATTTTTTCAGTTGTGTTGGAAATAAATAAAAATAAATAAAAAAAATCAATCAATCAATGAACTTCTATGGTGCCACTACTATCATAATGCCTAGGGCATCAGCTGAGAGCATACCAAATCCAATCCAAATCAGAGCCAGGTCAAGCCAGAAAGGTTAAATAACTGCCAATAACTAGCAACACAAAGACATTCTTACCTATAACATAACTTATAGAGATCTTCATCCATAGTGTTGGGTGCAAGACCGCGTATGTACAGGTTGGTCTTGCTCAATGGATCAGCCACATGAGATGCTGAATCGTGGGCTGACTGGCCGGCTGGTTGACTGTTTGACTGTTTGACTGGCTGGCCAGCTAATCTATTCAGCATGGTGTTATATTTCCAACTGCAATCTGGCCTTCCACCCTGTCAAGAAAATTAATACAGTACACAACAGTGGCATAGCCAGGATTTTCGGAAGGGGGGGAGGGGTTATGACCATTCCCAATTTCAAAAAATCTTGACAAGCAAAAAAACAGATCGTCACCTATTATTTCCCTTCATTGTTTAGCTGCATCAGCACGTCCCACAATAATTATACATAATAGGCAATTTTTAAAATTTAAGTCGGGCAACCAAGGGGGTTTTAAACCACAAACCCTTGCGTACGCCACTGGTACACAATGATATATTCTGTAGATATAATGCAGCTATATCTCTACCACTAGGCTGCAGATGCACCCCTCTGCTAGCGAAGCTTGGGGGACGAAAAATGCGGTTGACCTATCCGTTGATTTCAATTTTCACTTGAATCGGATAACGTTGTTGTGGCGTCAAACTTTATGTTCCTCCTCCATCCATGACCGCCAAGTCCGGAGAGAGATCTTTCACTAGGGGTAATCCTATCTTGTGGAACTCTCTTCCTGATGAGACCACCATGGCTGATACTCCCGAGCATTTCATCAAGAGATTAAAAACGCAACTGTTTAGGTTGGGTTATAGTTCAGATGTTAAAGCGCTTTTGTTGTGGGCCTCAGCCTTGTTACAGCTCTATAGAAATTGTCTAGGAATGAATGAATGAATGAATGAATGAATGAAACATACATTTTATTAGCATTGAAACAGTATTACAGAACAAATGTGATTACCTTATTAAGAGATTTTCAGCCGATATGTGGAAAAAGTCAATTGAAAGATTAGAAGGAATTACAGTTGCATTAATTACAATGCAGAACTAAAAGTGGGCAAATTTGACTGAAATTTCAACTTCACTTGTCTATAAAATACACTAAGTTTACAGTTGGGATATCGAGCTTTTAGCCCTGTATTTTTCCATTCAAGATGCACACCTTAATAATAATAATAATTAATAATAATTATGCACTTCTATAGCACCATTTCTAATACTCAAGGGTATCAATCGATGGTACTTCAAATCCATCCGCAAAAGACCAGGTCATTCCAGAGATCAACTTAATATGTCTTACTTTCAACTTACCTGTTCTCTATTATTTATGAACTATATTTTTGTAGCTAAAAAAGTGTCTACATACTTGACCCTTGGGAACCTCTCAAAAAATTTGTCACTTCAAAAAATTTAATTGAATACCCCTGGCATACACCATCTCTACCTGAGCTCATATTCAACTAAAATGCCTTTCTTTCAGCGCTAACCTTTAAATCCTGATACTGACTCATCAAATTATTCTCCTGTAAATCGGTAGTCAAAAGACTGCACTGGTCGCAACTAATCCAGTCCTGAGGATGTGTCGAAAGCTCCATAAACGGCCTACGCCCAGAAAAGAGAATGTTAGTTCACCGTACAGACAGAGTATTATGCAAACCTCTGTCAAATCTTCATTTCAAATCAAGAAATTAATTATGAAATAATTTAATCAATTAAAATCAGTAAGCACGATGGTACTCTGCTTCAGAAATAATTCAATTATACTGACAACAGTGACATAGACCATCCTCTGGTTATACTTCCTGTCAAGTTATCTGGAAAGCCCATTATGAGCTGTTCATCTAAACAAGAACAGCTGTCAAATGGAGTTAATTAATGTTATTTTAAACAATCATTTTCATACAATAAACAGTTGTCCAAAAGCCGCACTACCATTTACAAGTTACAGGAAATATCAGACAACTATATTATGTTATCAACAATATTGCAATGTATGTACTTCTAGCTGATGATCTATCTGTTAGATACAAAAAACATGCATGTACCACATAAGGAAATATACTCTCTCTTTCTCATTCTCTCTCTCTCTCTCACTCACACAGTGTCACACACAGTGTCACACACACACACACACACACACACACACACACACACACAAAATATGGCTGCATTAAACATGCATGTACACACAAGGATACAATTATGTATCAGTCAGTTAGTTTAGGCCAATACATGCATTTGTTTAATTTTGCTTTTCATTCTTAGGCCGTACATTAAATTTGGCATGTTTTACGGGTACAGCCAACTCCTTTAGCACACTCTTAGAATATGGTCACATTACCTGCTGCTGACTACATGTGCCAAGGTCTTACCTGGACCAAAATTAAGTACTCGATTTCCTCAGACGTTAAGTAACTCACTTAAGTATCCGGAAACCTAGTATGCCCTGTCGCTGCCAGCATCTGTTAAGCCTGTTTTGATGCCAGATATATCAAATGCCATAGAGACAACTGCAGCCAATCACAACAAAAATGAAGTAACAGAGGAAAAGAAAAACGAATTTATACAATCAGCCCATATTCTATTGTATTACCAAATAATGCATTACTCATATAAGTGGAGGCAATTCCAGAATTCATCAGCCCCAATTTTAGTAGGCCAGAAGCAGGCCTCCGAGAGTGGAGTAAGGGAAGGGGCAAATGCTCAGGGGCCTGGCGATCTGTAGGGGGGGCCAGGGCTGGTCCACAATAAAGTTATCTCCTGCAATATTATTTCTTTTTCCGAGCACTGTGGATTCCCACTTTCCCAGTTCCCCTTCCCTCTTGCTATTTAAAAGCCACCTGGTCTATGCATATGGAAACTATTCGTCAATACTATAAAGAAAAAGATTTATAAAATTTTTAATTTTCATGGAAACAATTTGATGTTTAATATAATTAACCTCTCCCCTCCTCCTCCAACTCCTTTGAAACCATCCTTTAACCAAGCTTATATATAAAAATCTTGTCACTTCATTTGCATAGAAACACAAAACTAAAACTAGTCACCGTAGACCAGTGTTCTATGTGCGGGGGGGGCGGAACAGTTAACCCCCTCTCCAACATGTTATGGCTGACAAACCCGTCAAATAGTTGGAGGCTGAAAATATCCGTTTTACTTGCCTCACACTCCTCCCCCGCCCCCCCCACTGGCACATTGTCCAAAAGAACAAAGAAGGCATTCTAGCAATCAGTTTAACTTGTGGGTTAATACTGCTGGCTGTGGATGCGGGTTGGGATAATCCCTTATACAAGCATATAACATCCGATAGGCCTACACAATACCCGTCCAATTACAAACATGGGTGCATGTGTGTGTGTGTCCTCTGGGGGCCTTCATGCCCGCATCACGAGATCATATAGTTAATTATTTTGTCCTCTGTCCAAGGCCTATTATAATAGGCCTTTTTAGGCCGTTTCACTTTAAGCAGATGGTCCAGAGTGTAGCTTAGGCAGTACCTGAAATAGGCTTCAGCATAGGCCCAGGCCTATGGTCTAAACAGCCTGCAGACTAATAGGCCGATCTACATAGACCATGAGTAGCAGCACAGGCCTAAACACTTTCACTAATATCCAGTTAATTAATTCAGCATTAAGGGCTACATACTTAGGCCTACAAGTCACGTGATCACAGTAGGATTCTGTCAATGCATACAGCCAAGCTTACTGTAACATACAAATTACCAGGCACAACAGTAAAATGTCTAAAAAAGTTAAATGTAATTAAAACAAAAAAGGTAAAAATTAACAAAGTATCATTGTGCTGATTATGACACATAATGGATTACAATTTCTATGGGAAAACACAGCCATCTTACAAGTTTAGAACCAATTTTTTTCATTGCAGTCAATGTCATATTTTTTTAATATTCAAGGGGAAGTGAACCTTCCTCCACTCCACCCCCATTCAGGGTTATTTCAAGATTATCAATTTGGAGGTTTTGATCTATTCTGGGGGTTGCCAACTTCCCCTTATGGCAAGAGATAGCATCTTAGCTGCATCATAATTAGGGGGTGTTGCTCTCAGATTGGGGGTGAGGTGTTGGGGGTGTTAGGAAGTGTAAAATATATCTGCCCTCATTGGTAGATATCATCTGCTTACAAAGTTCACTCGGTGCTTCATATCTGGCAAAGCATACACAGTAACAATTTGCATACCGTAACAAATTGCATACCGTAACAAATCAACATTCATATATCTATGTCAGCCCAGCATTGAAACAATCAGCCAAAGAACACAAATACTTGTAAGAAGGCTTCGGTGATGATGCCTTATTAATTATTAGCACAGATTGAATCTTTGCTGCTAAACCAGAATTTTAAAAAACCCACAAAAATGTGCATTTCCAATACACGCAAAACTTTACATAATTTCTGGGCCTATTTTGCATTAAAATCCACAGAAACAGCAGATTCTCTCTATTCTGAAACAAAGAAAACTTAGCAACAACTGCAACATCAAACATCTATCAAAATTAACTTGGTTATTAAAGTCCATAATAGTGTGTGATTCAACTGCAAGTATTTTGTCAAGATCTTGAAACTCAAGTTAACACTCGTTTGGGTACACAGGGTCAGTCCAATCAATCAATCAATCAGTCAACCAACCAATCAATCAATAAACTTCTATGGTGCCATTGTCATAATGCCTAGAGCATCAGCCAAAGGCACTCCAATTTCAATCTGTACTAGTCAGGTCAATCCAGAAAGGCCAGTCAGATCTGCAATATCATGATATAACATGAATATGGATAAGGTCATACTATGCAACTTTCTTGCTACCATGATGGAAAATTTGCAAAACTGGCCTTAAGGACAATGGAAAAGGAAACAAAATGGGATCTATTTAAATGTCCGATGAAGGCAAATCCAACTGTTGGGCAGTTGAAACGATCTCCGAATGTCTCCGTTGTCAAAAGGAATGTGCCAAACATCACCATTGGCATTCGCTTGAACTCTCGTATCGTGACTGTCCGGCCACTAAAACAGCAAGTTCTGAACATGAGAAATCCAATCTAATCAGCTATTCAAGTGTAATCAGTTATTCAATACGTGGAAATAATAATAAAATAATAATAATAGCACCGATCTAAACATGCATCCCACATTTCAACTTCTGCATTTTCATTCGCCATAATCAAGGTGAAAACATCAGAGGAAGAAGGCCACGAAAAGAATGGATAGACAATATTAAATAGTGCATCATGGACATGTATGAAGCTTACAAAGCCACATAAGACAGAGACAAATGGAGGAGGTGAACTCAAATTGCAATAGAAACCAATGAGTATTGATTGTGTCCATGGAAAAGAATAATGCATGATGATTATAATCAATAAATAACTTATGTGTATAACTGTATATGTATATCAATTCAAATATATCTTAAATAAACAGACAGAGGCTGATACTGTTGATACAGGAACAGAGATACAACCAGTGGTGTAGCCAAGGGGAGATTTAGGGGTTAAAACCCCACCTTGACTGCCTAAAACAAAATAATTTTAATGAATCTCCATGCATTTTTTTCTTGACACAACTTTGGGGTCAAACCCCCTCTTGGCTATAGACTGTAAAGGTTTAAGTAAGAGGCGAGGAGCTTTGTTTTGCTTGTCAGTCAAAAAACTAGAGGTGATAACGTTTTTTTGCTTGTCACGTAAAAAAGTAGAGGCGATAACGCTTTTTTGCATGTCAGGATTTTTCCAAAGTTGGTCACGGTCAAGACCAAAAACCAACTCCCCCATTCCGCAAATCCTGGCTACGCCACTGGATACAACTCTCAGTCAAATAAAATCAGGGAAGTCAATTTTGCCAGATATTCCTTCTGTTGTAAATCCTCTGTGCTTAAGAGATGCTAATCATAAACTGGTACCCTGTGGTATAAAGAATATTGTCCAGACACAAATAGGGAATGAAGTCAGGAATGACACCCCAGCATAAAATCTACCTTAAACATCTGTCTTCTGACTGACTGTGGATTAAAATATTAATTAATTATTATATTAACTATAGCTGCTCTTACCAGTGGCTCAAAACCAGTAAAGTGCTACATGTATTTTTTTTAAATTAAAAAATATAAAATAAACTGAATAGAACTCCTTAAAACAATAAAATCAAATATTCTGTCCTAAGCACATTAAAAAATAAACAATCCTTGAATCCATATATTTGGAAAATGCAAAAAATGCGTTTTTAGTTGAATAACTAACCTGAAATTTGGGTCCTGTTTTTCCCAACTGCTTTTTTATTCCCAGGAAGAGAATCTGATGACCTCTCTGCCATAATTTGAGTAGATCAGAGAGCTCTGGACCAAGTAGAAATCGGTGATCCCTCAGATCATCGTTAGTGACAACCATCGCATCGTGCCCGCTATGAAGAGCAGCATACAGCATGAAAGGGTCTTCAGACGACCTGAAAAGAATGATTGAAGGTCAAAGGTCACCGCTATAACTGAAGGTCAAAGGTCACCGTTACGCAAATCCATTGCTAATAATAATCCACACACATACAGAAGTACGACTTTTCACAAAAAAATGTTATGAGGCCGACACATACATGGCATATTAATTGATCGATCAATCAATCAATCAATCAATCAATCATTTGAATTTAATATAGCTCGGTAAACATGGCGAGAGCTAAAGTGAAATGCGCTTTACACAGTAAGTGATGTTAAGATCGCTACTATTGTGGCAACACAGTCATTGCAAAACAATTAGCATATAGACCATACTCACGAGAAATTCGCGAGAAATTACATTATATTACATGTTCACAGATTCACAGAGTTATTTCACCCTTTGAAGACCTATCAGTAGGGAAGCTAGGGCTCAAAGGGGGTTAAAGCTAAAAGAGCCAAGAGTCAAATCTGAAATACTTTCAAATCCTGTTGATGTTGATTTTAGAGTTGAGTTGCCTCTGAACCTAAAAAGTCCTTAGTGAGCTAACACTTCCCCAGTCAATGTTGATGTCAAAACAGCAGCTGTGATATGTAACTGAAGACAGCTTAGCACTAAAACCACTTTGTCAAACTAAAGTCATTGGACTTTTTAACATGGCATCTAACGAAAGAAAAGAACTCACACATTGCTGGCGAAAAACCATTCAACTTGTTCAGCAGGCTCAAAGTTGGAAACCTTTCGAGACTTCCAGTGTTCCATGTGCTTGCGTCCAAGCACTAAAACTCTTTTCCCATCTCTCGAAAAGTGCCGGATAACCTGTGCCAGCTAAAAATAGAAGCAAAAGCAAAGAAATTTGAAAAGACTCTGAAAACATAAAAATCTCAAGTTATCTTGTCATTGATATAAAAATTTTAAAATTCTACGATCAGTTATAAAGAACATTATTTGCTGGCGAAACATGACATTTTGGAAAACTTTCTAGCTTGGCAATTTAAGAATAAACTGAAATTGTTTACATGGCAGTCACTGGTGGCGCCACCTATCCACAACGATTATCAAACCGAGTGGATTCTAAGTGATTTGCATGGTTTGACAAAACATATGCAAATTCCTCCCGATGCACTCAAAACCCAACCATAACAACACATAAATTACCACACCTACTTACTTATTAGTTACAATAGCAATGGCTTAAAGACAATGCTTAACACTTTCTGCATTAATAACAAGCATACAAATCAGTGTTACATTATATTACATGCCAGATTTTAAAAAGCATTGCAGTTAACGAACAATGCAACGCTTAACTCAGCCTAAAAGGACTTGACATTCATTCTTGATACATAATAATAATCAGAAAGTAAGAAAGTAAGTAAGTAAACACGAAATTTCTATAGCATATAGAAAGTACTAACGACAGCATCTCTGTCTCTTGTAGTTGCCTTCTGGGAAATACAGTGAGCTACGTTAAGTCCGTCGATGATGATGTCAAACCCTGACTTATGTCGAGAGAGGAACTCGTGAAATTCGCGGACTTCGTCTGGAGTCGAATTCAGAAAGACATTGCCGCTCTTCAGAACCGCCTTCGCCATGAACGCCTCTCGGAGTCGACTGAAATCGCCGTCGGAAATCCTCGGCAGCGGGTCGACCCGAGCGGAACAGCTCAGACAGACGGACCTACGCACAGAACAACGGTCGAAATGCCAGTAAGCAATATTGAAGCATTCAAAACATGAACACACACACAATTCCAACAGTACAGCTATTCATTCTGTTTGGATCATTCTGATCCTAAACACAATCAAAACTAAGATTCCTATAAGCAGTACTGCAGTAGCCACACAGTTGACAAAGCAAGCAGAATCAATATGAAATCTACAGAACACTCTTGCAATATCTGATGGTCATAGTCAAGAACAAACCATGAGCATAATAATAACAATAACAATAAATAATAATAATAATAATAATAATAATAATAATAATAATAATAATAATAATAATAATAATAATAATAATAATAATGTAGGGTTTAGAGTGGTTCAGCAATAAGAACCACTAATAATTCACATGCTAAATAATAATAAATAATAATAATAATAATAATAATAATAATAATAATAATAATAATTAATAATAATAATAATAATAATAATGTAGCAGGGTTTAGAGTGGTTCAGCAGGATCTGCCCTGCATGAGAACCACTATGTTCACCTAGCCATTCATTCCCATGCTAAATAATAATAGCAATAATAATAATAATAATAATAATAATAATAATAATAATAATAGCATGATAATTAGGATAATGACGACTATGCATAAATAAATACAAGTATTAGCTGCAAGATTTCTATTGTTTCCATGGAATGTACTTGAATAATGTGTTACTATAGCACAGATCAATAAGAGCATTCTATGCTGATAGGACAAAGTACACACAACATGAAACATGCGAAATGATTAGTTGGCATTCACTTTATAAAAATTTTCAAAGACAAACACAAAATGACGACACAAAACTCATTATTTTCTAAAGTGATATCACCTGTCAGCTAATTCTGATAGACAGATAGATAGATAGATAGCTTAACCTCATAACTTTAAATCCATAACAACACAATTAGGCTAATTCTGTAATACACATAACTTCAAAAACCTATAACAACATAATTAGGCTAAAATCAAATATCTAGCCGCTGTCAACTCCTGATAATAATCCAAATCATGGACTCTGTATGGTGGGCAGTAAGCACTAGCTATCTCCATATGGTAATGGTTGGAAGTCAAAAGCCTGATTGATGAAACAACCATCGGTTGGTATAAAGCTATTTTTGATGCATACAACACTAATTGCAATTGTTTAACTGTTCTGCACTGAAAGCACACCAAGCAATATGCATATGCCCAAGGTGATCAGAGGTGCAGAGGGGTGGAGTAGCAGTAGGATTTTGCCATGCTCAAATCTGACCATAGCCACTGCGTAGCAACCTTGGGCATGCTGTTCAGCCCCAAATTTCTCTGCATTTGTGATTCTGCTTCACTTTGTGAAAGGCAAAACGTGCAAAAACAACCATGTACAGTGTAATTATATAATATAGCGTGAGGCTAACAAACTTTGTGTTATTAAGGTGAAGCTTGATGTCTTTCAGACTACATCCCAGAACTTAGAGAAATTAAACCAATAAAAAAATTTCATTTGCAATAATGCAAAATACTATACTTGTACAAATTTGATTTGACTCGTACTTGCTGTTAACTTTTGTAACTTCACTGTTCCATGTTTCTGTTTGGCAATGCCTGTAAACAGAAAACCCATCTTTTAAACTCAAGTGTTGTAAATAAGATACTCAATCACAAATATGTCACCTCTTAGTCTCTTACCAAGCACTTCTGAGCACTTGTCCAGAAAATGTGCTATATAAATGCAATGTTTATATTACAAACATCACTTCCTATGACCATGTCAAGTAAATTTATGAAAAGTGGACGTCATTGTTTTAAATCTCTTTCCATTTTGAAAAGTCAAATTGGCTCAAAAAGATTTCTGATGTCAGTGCAGAAATGTGGTTCTTAAGAAAAATGTTGAAAATATCTTGGAATGAAAATAATACGAATGAATTAGTACTCGAAATGGCAGGTACACAAAGAAAATTGCTATCTACAATATGTAAAAGACAACTTGAATTTTTTTGGACATATAATGAGGAAGAAAGGTATAGAAAACCTGGTAACTACTGGAAAAGTCGAAGGCAAAAGATCAAGAGGAAGACAAAGAATGACGTATATCAGCAGTTTACTGAATGATGTAAAGGGGGTAACTACAGAATTAGAACTCATACAAGCAACACACAACAGAGAGAAATGGAAGTCCATAGTCGTCAACCTAGAAATACATGACACCTGAAGAAGAAGAAGAATATGTCAGTGCACAAGAGTCATGACATAGAAAATGTTAAAACATTTAAATTAATTTCAAATTAATGTTTCTGTCATAATATAAGACTGAATAAGCGATGGTCATAAAAATATCACAAGATTTTACTTACCATACTTACTTACTTATTAACATATTTTAGCAGCAAAAATTTAACCAACCCAATAAAGTGTTTCTGGATGTTGAAAGCAATGTTTTCTGAAGGGATCCAGCGAAATTGCTTCAAAATGCTAAGCAATTTCATAACCATTCCAAGCTCGATGAGACACTCAAAAACATCATCGCTTGGGACAATGCCACAGGAGTACATTTCCCCCCATAACTTTTCTGCCAACGGCATTTCACCAGCAACTAAGGCTGCCTTGATGATTGGGCTGAAATATGCCTGTGTCGGGTTTGTCGAAATTTTTGCCATCTCGAGAAAATCCAGACACTGTCGCCACCTGGAGGTCTTGGAAAATGAACGAATCAAGAGAAGAGTCGAAGATGCGTCCAAGACGTCGGTCAAAGAACGCAGCTCGTCGTAAAATGCAAAAGCCGCGCCGTGAACGCTCTCACCTCCCTGATGAACACAGAGCGAAATTGATGCAACCAGGCACGTCACAGCGTGCCGATCCTCTAGTTCTCTGACAAATCCTACCAGAGACATACCGATTGCATAGAGTCCTGCGACACGCTCTTCCTTATTGGCAATATAGTTCAGAAGTACAAACGGCCACTTAGTGCTCAGAAACGATTTCTCCGAGAACTGGCTTCCAAACTGCTTCCAATCTTTGGCCAATGAAGGATTCTGTATCAGATAATTAAAGGCATATTCAATGAACAAAGGCTTTGGATCCACTTCGTGCTGCTCAACTGCTCTAGAATCTATCTCTTTACTTGTCGATGTATTGTTAAAATTACGATTATTCAGAGGTTTTACGTCACCGTTTGGTATCATTGTTTCACGTTTGAATGACGAAATTCTAGGCTGAAAACTAGGATCTGAAATCGCACTCTTGGCCACAACATATGAATTTTCCATTTTCTTAGTTTCCAGTTCGTTTTCACCATCGTCTGAGAGCTTGAAAATGCCCTTCAACTGTGGTACTCTAAGCTTGTGCTCGTAAGCTTCATAATCATAAATCTGGTTAATATCAGTATTAGCACGCACACTATGTCCAAGATCAGAATTATGATGCTTTAACTTTTTGTTTTGCTTTTTATTTCCTCTGTCAGTTCCCTTGGAATTATCTTCAAATACGTTCGTCCAGCTGGACAGCGCATAGAACGAGAATCTGCCTAAGAGCACTCTGTTAGACGCCGCGCTGAAATACGGCGCTATGTAAAGACGACCTAACATAAACATTACAGCGGCGTTTAGCTCAAATTAAAATATATAACGCATACATAAAAGCGGATATTATAAATAATTAATCGCTATTGGTTCAATTTGAACAGCTGGGAGATAATCGTATATTAATTAACTAATTATTTATTTATTTTGAAATTCATACACATAGAAATGAAATTCACATGTTCGCCAAAATCGCTATCAATCTGTGTACGCAAGTAAGTAAAACGTGGAAGGAGGGCAGATAACCAGACGGAAGAGACTGAGAGAAGAGAAGATGTCGATGTGCGAAGAACCCCGCGTGGTGAGCTTTTCTGCTTGTTGAACGTTTCACTCGAATTGTAACATGATGATATATTATGTCACCTATTCCGTAACCCTGACTATGAACCAACAGCAGCGAATGTAGGCATCCTCTGTTGCCGGGGAATAACCACCGTTTTCTAGGACTGTGTAACGGGTTTCGATTATTCCTGAAGCCGACGGATCGCACACACTAAGCGCCAAACACCGTACGGCAATCTTGGAGGAATAATACATGTATTATTCCTCCAAGACGGCAATAGTACAATAGTCAGCATAGGGTGCTGTATAAGTAAAAAGTACTTTTTACTTAGTACAATAGTCAGCATACTCTAGGGTGCTGTATAGATCAACGGTCAAGAAGAAGGTATAGGCCTAATACCAACTGACAGACGGCTAAAGACGTCGTGTGCAACAGGAATAAGACTAATCGTCGTTTCAATCCATCGAAATAGGCCTAATGGCCATTCGATTCAAATTCTAATATTCGTTCAAGTTAAAGGTGTACGCTGAGATTGTGCTCGTTTCTATTGGACGAATATTAGTTAGCGTTGCTTAGTATAGGCAGGGAGTCTTATAAGACTCCCTGGTATTTATTATTATTATTATTATTATTATTATTTTATTATTATTATTATTATTATTATTATTTATTCCCAATAGAGAATGTTCTGCTCTCAGAAGTACTGTATTAGAAATGCCTCTAATGCATAAAATTGCATAAATAGACGAAGTATTTGTCAAAACATCATACAATCAAACCGATATATTAAATTTTCTGAAGAAGCAGAGGATTAGCAGTCAAAAATTTTCCATTAGTTTTTCAGCTCAATTTCAGACGCAGAATAAATGCTGTAAACGATGTTGCTTCGTCCGCCATGTTTGAAATATTTGGCAAAAGTTTGTTATTAGACAAATTATTTTAAAACAAAAAAATCGTTTATAAAAAATAAAGTAACATGTATTTTATTTAAGAATTTGGCTATTTGTAGATTGAAGAAAACGAATATACTTTTTAATGTTATATTCGTTTATGTTACTGTTGTTTGACGCTTGTTACTAAGGTTAAATATTGATTTATTTAGCGCTTTATTAGATTAAAGTCACAAAAAGGCGCTGAGCTATTTAACAGGAGGGCTAGAAAAAAGACTGATTGATTTACGAGGGAGTATAAATCACAGACACAAACGAACTAAAAAACGTTGGTGTCACTTAGTAAAGAAATTATATTATTGTTTTCTTTTCTATAGATGTTTATTTCTCATCAATTTTTAGGATAATTCAGTTTTTAGTGTTTGTGTATTGTGACATTTTATTGGACAGGTTTTTCTCATTAGCAGTGATATGGGATTTGAGTCATATTCTGGTTTTCACCTTGTGATTCTTTTTTGTCGTTAGATTGAACTCAGCTTGATGGGCGCATTTCTCCGAATATAATTTGGTTCTAGCCTGCCATGGTAGCTGGTGTGATGGATGTGGCTATGGTAGTAACCATCAGCATTCTTGCTGCAGTTTTCTTTGCAGCGCTGATTGCACTGGTGGTGCTGCTAAAGAGGCGCTACTGCAAGCCGATGGACCTCATATCTGCCCAGTATATTGACAGCGCGTGAGTAGTTTTAGCGTGAATTTATAGCTTGAGATGTTTCTTGCATGTTGATACAAGGATGATATCTGGGGACTTTTGAATTGAAACGTGAATCATACATTTGCATTGATTATTGTGTAAAACTTTCTTTACTCATGACTTTGATTTGAATTAATTTCTTTATATTCGAACGTGTCTCATGTATCGTATTCCAGTATAATTGTTTTCTGGTTTTAAGATTTACTTTTACGGTTATGCAGAATGAATTTATTGCCTAATTACTAGTAATTGGCAATTTTACTAGCAGTATTTTGGGTTGAATATTTTAATTACAGACACCTGTCTTGAACCAGTGCATTTGGCATATAGTTTTCCTCTCACTCTCAGCCGCACTATCAAGTGTATTGTTAACCCTTTTGACCCATCAATCCCTATAACCACTATGTTGTGAAGCTGAAATATCAGCCTTACATTGCCAAATGGGTTAACTGCCCCGAGATTTTCGTTAGGGACTTTAATTCTGCACATGAAGATCTAATCTAGTGTTTCGCCAGGGCGTCTTTAACCAGTGCGGGGCCCCGAGCACCTGGCGACCTGCGGGGCCCTAGACGTAAAGGTCAATGTTGACAAGCAAAAAAGGTCATCTCCAACGTTTTTGAATGTTGACAATCAAAAAAAGGTAATCCTACATTTATAAAAAGTAGTTTATGAGCGGGTACCCTAAGATGCGTAGGGCCCCGGGCACTGTGCTTGAATTTTTACATGTAAAGACGCCCCTGTGTTTCGCACATTTTAGGCCGGACGCTGATTTAGTTGGCCACATGGAAGGTCTTTCGGAGAATCCAAGTGGAGTGGAGTTGGACGAAGTCTGCTTCAACCCAAATCTCGATCAGATGTTTAAAAACGAGACTTGGGCGACCGACGCTGCGTACGTATCTTGGCACTCGTTTTTATTTGAACAATCAATCAATCAATCAGTTTATAGTGAGTCACTTTTGTCGCTGTGCGCAAAGAAAATGGACAACAAGAATAGAAAAGAGTGTGCGTGCATAAGAACATTTTCTGGTCATTCAATCATGATTTATCAATTTAAAATGGGGCAGGCCTAGGAATTCAGTTGAGGGGCACTTTGTGTTCCATTCCCCACTTTGCTTTGCCTCACCCATTCAATATGAATTGATGCATGTTGCTATGGTTATTGAATGGGAAGAAAATGCAGCATTTGCTTATTTTTCTTTTTAGCTTTTCAGGTTTTTTGCAGATGTGAGAAATTTTTTATTTTGATTTTTAGACTATTGAGGGGAGCTTGGGAGGGTCTTGTGCCTTTGTGCCCTTTATAGATCCACTTATGAATTACGCTGTGTTATAGTAAATGTATGTCATAAAAATGATACATGTACATTAATTTATATCCTTGTACAGTATGTGTCATTTTGATGCCGATGTCTTTGTTTCCAGGAGTTACGGGTATTATTTGCAAAAGTCCATTTTTAATTGTTGTTTTGTGTTTAGTGGCTTGGTCCCTCACTGCCTGGCAATTCTTAAGGTGACTCACCAGCTGACTGAAAAACTGGTTAGCGTCACCCTTAGCGACGCCCACCAGCTCCAGTTTCCGGAAACGTTGACCGATCTGGTTGCCGTGGCGCGTCGTATCGGTTCCCGTGTCGACGACGTCGTTCGTTCTATGTATCCGCCTTTGGACCCTCGTCTTCTTGAAGCAAGGTGGGATGTTCTTCTGTAGAATGGCCTTCGATAGAACCATGCATTGTATGTATGTATGTATGTATATATATTGGCCATTTTATGTAGTGCTGTAAGAATAGTTAAGCCAGAGACATGGGTGTTTGAGGGTGGTCCAGACTTTTGTTGTTCTTTTCTCAGATGGTATGGAGTTCCATAAGAGTGGTCTGCCTTATGATAAGGCTCGATCCTCCAGGATTGGAGATTTGAGTGGGCCCTGGATGCATTGTGTCTTTATATGCCATTATTTTCTTTTATTTTAAATAACCATTGCTTGGTATTATTTGGAACAATGAAAATGTCGATAGGCATGGCCGCAGAGCAGAATCAAACTGCACAATTTGTCAGTTTTTGTCAAATCACTGCCCGTAATGTCTCTGAGTTTTCGTTTTTTTTTAAATTGCAGCTTTGAATTTGAAATTTTCCTTTTGATCTGAATAAGAGCTAACGAATTGTCATTTAGTTCGTCTTTATTTTGCAGGTGTTCTGCGTTGGTTCTGTCCGTCAATCATCTCGTCATGTTGGCGAAAACATCTTGTGGCCTGTCGCGAATGTTGGACTGGGTCGACCAATCGCTCGCTGACGTCGAGGACCATCTCAAGGTATAACATGACCTCTGTATAACATGGCCAAATTCTTCTTATATGTTGGCATCATTATATCTTCTCCTGTTTCTGGCCTTGGCATCATTATATATTTGTGTTTGATGTTATGTGTATATGTATATATACAGATTTGTATTAATATATACACACACACACGTTTAACAGATTTGTATTAATCCTTTGACCCCGTAAGGTCAATATTTTGGCTTCATAACATATTGGTTATGCTGATTGCCACAGCAAAAGGGTTTGTTTGATTTTGAATGTCTTGTTTTCTAAGACTTTCTTGTGGAGTTTGATTTTCAGTTTCGATTGCGGACTTTCTAAATGTTCAGGTGTTGAAAGAAGCGAGTATCGCTTACGAGGCGAATCTTCAATCGGCTGCTGACGCTGCTGCCGCCGTGGTTTCCGGTTCGCACCCGGCGGCCTCGAACGACCCGTGGGAGGCCATCTTCGAAGAGGACGGCAGCAGAGAAAGACTGGCCGATCGCTCCGTCGACTGCTGCCCAAGTTCTGTCCGAGAATCGTCACAAGTCTGAGAATAGATCTTACTTACTTACGTCTGAGGTGTCTACGCAGAGCGGACAATTTCAAATCGTGTTGTTATATTATATTATTATCGTCATCATCATCACAGTGCTGTTTTACATGCATTTTGGAGTAAGTTTTCAATTTGCTGGGATTTTTCGCGTCTTTTTTTTGGCCGCTTATTATTGCATGTTTTGTATTTTGAGAAATGTTTTTTTTTAGTTAGTTAGCTGGTTGTTACCTAGCGTTGATTATTATATATTTTCGTGTTTTGCAGCAGAGCTTAGCATGTCGTGCATAATTAGTTGTTCTCTTTTGCCGTCTTGAACTTTGTTGATTACTTGATTAGGGTCCATCCATATAGTACGTACGGTCGTATGCACTGAGGGGGAGGGGGAGTCGGATTTTGGAGATTTTTCCTATGTACGCTATGTGTGCAACGGGGAGGAGGGGATGGAAATATGACTTTTTTGCATACGTACTATATGGATGAACCCTTACTGTATGCACTTCATCATGGCTTATGTTTTTTGATATTGCATACATTTGCAATGCAATATGAAATTTTGCATTTACCGTAAATGAAACTTTTTCTTTCTTCGTTGGATTTCAGATTCTGATTTTCATTTTCACGGCTTTTGCGATTTAACTGCTGTCATGCCTGCATTTTCGTGAATGCCGATGTTTTCGATTTTTCTTGCATTTTCACACAATGACACAATATCATGACGGATTTTTGTCTGATCGAATAAATGTTTCGTAATAAATCCATGACGGCCGATTAAGGAGACTGGTTGTGTTGAAATTCCGTGTTTCCGCAGTAATGTTTAGTCTGTTGCCATGTATTTACATTCACCCAGAAAATTGTTGGAGCAGCAGCAACAATTTGGTCTGGGGCTTGGTATATTTTGGTGATAAATTGTCACATGTAGTTACTAATCACCTATTGTTGTTGAATTGGGTGCTATTGTGGATTAATCTTACGAATGATTCTGGTATTTCCTTTGTTATCACTCTGAACAAGAATCATTGTTAACATAAAGAAAAGTTGTAACCAATTGTGAGATTACAGCAAAGTCCTGTCACAACAGCTTCATTATAATGTATCATGTCAGGATGGCCTTCTCAATATAATTACTTTTTCTACAGTTGCCATGTATATTTATATGTTGGTTGCTATGGACTTCCATCTTTCTTTTCCATTTTACGGCCAAAAATTCTAGTTGTCTTTTTCTTTTTATGCCCATCAGTTTCCCCTTTATTAACCCCTTTAACAGTTGCCTCAAGTATACTCGTCCATTTTACATTGAGTTACAAATAAATGGACGTTAAAGGGGTTAAAGCACCCCTGGCCTTATCTTTAAAAGTTGTCTCAATAATAATTACCATATAGCATTCTTTTGCCGTGTTTTGGCTTAATTATCATCATAATTACTCTAATGGCTTCATTTTTGTGATTTTGAGGATCGCTTTTAGTTAATGGGAGTTGGAGTTTGTCTGATTATCTGCTTATGTTCCAAAACTAATTTTGTTTGGCCAAGTGTGAAGCTGCCATTGTTTCAGAATGAAAAAAGCCATGATTGGGTAAAAATGATTTTAAAAATTATTTTTTTATTTTTGAAAATAAGTTGTTTGCAACAGCTGGATTAATTAGATATGCTTAATATTTCTGTTTATGTGCTTCTCTTTGAATTGTAGATCTTCTGTTGAGCACTATACGTTGAAGTCTATATTTGTTTTGAGACAAACAATGGCATAGCATGCCAGTGGTTTCTATGGGCTTTTCCTTGGGCAACACATGGAAGGGGATGGCAAATTTTAACAGATAATGGATAAATAAGGAGACGGAATGTGTTTTTGCTTGTTGTGGGTGCATGGCTTGTTAAGGGCACACAAGGATGCGATGACAATAGCCTGGAGGATGTGATAACATTTTTATGGCTTTTCAAGGCTTTTTCAGAAGAAGTTGGTCGGACGGGGTGGAATTTTTCCAAATTTTTCTGGAGAAGTTGGTCAGATGGGGGCATAATTTTCCCGAATTTCCTGTTTGCCCATGGGTGCTGTGACAGCTCACGCTATGCCACGGGAGACAACCAGAACGGAAGTGCTTAGTAACTGTAACACAGCTTTTCTTATTGCTCTGAGTT
This sequence comes from Metaphire vulgaris, assembly GCA_018105865.1. Classification (NCBI taxonomy): domain Eukaryota; kingdom Metazoa; phylum Annelida; class Clitellata; order Crassiclitellata; family Megascolecidae; genus Metaphire; species Metaphire vulgaris. Next base: position 1,842,750 of record CM030869.1, read on the forward strand.
ATGCATAATGGTTGTTACTGAATGTCTGATTTCTATGATGCTTATTATGTGATTCGATTAATCAAACAATTTTTTTCACTAATTATCTACTTTGACTGCTGATTTTTTACACATTTTGATCATCATCAATGATATTCGTTTTAAGCGTTCACTTTGGTATTGTTTAAAATTCTAGTATAATCATCTGATATAATGCTACATGTATTTTGTGCATAAAATTTGTAGAGTGCATAATTTTTTATGTGATGTTAAGACAATTTTTATAATTGATTTGATTGATCGTATGACTATTGTTGTTTCTGTCTGCCGAGTTTAACATTAACGATGTTTCTGCTTCTTGATTGGGAGCTGGTGCCTTTCTGTGCAATTTTACAGATGCTCTTGTTTGATTTTAACATTAGTGGAAACGTGACATATTTTTTGGATGAGTTTGTTAAAATGTTAACTTAAAATCCATATGAGTTCTGAAATGGAGAGATGAGAGTCCATTTGTGACATTGCTTTGCCACAAGACCTGTTCAGCACCCCAGCCCTTTTGACTTAAAATCCATTTCATTGAGAGTCCATTTCCTATATTTTCCATTTGTTTTATCCTCTTAACCCTGACCCTCCTAAAAATTTCTCTTCATCTCTTTCCTGTTCTGCTTTGTTTTGCTTTACTTGTTTTTTTAAAAATATTCATTATCTTTCATTTGATACTCTTTCCTTTCAATGCTCATTCTCATTTTTCCTTTTCCCCTCCCTCGTGAAATTTTAAAAGTTAGTCCATTCTGGTGTTGTGATTTCTGTGATTTCATAGAAATAAATGGACTTGCATTGTTTGAAACTTTTAGGGGCTTCTAGACCGCCGCATAGGCACCTCACAAAAACCTTTGTGAAGTCCATACATAGAGACCCTGGGAGTACCAATGCCTGGAAAGAGCTGAAGTAACTGATTTTGTCCTACCAGTGCCTTTGAGACGATTTTCAATTGTTAACCTTCTGTGTCATTTTCTGTAAGTGTTTTCAAGCATTGTACAATGCATAACTTTCAGCATCTGATGATGTGGTTTGACGTGCAGTACTAGTACTAGCATCGTACTATGCAAGGCTCAGTATTAGTTAAAGTGTAGAAGAGTTTTGATGGTAGAAAAAAAGATCTGGCAAAATTTAACTATGACAAAAATTGGTTTGCATTTAGCATGAATTTACTTTGCTACTTGTAAATAGCCCATATCTGGGTAGTTTAATTATTATTATTATTATTATTATTATTATTATTATTATTATTATTAAATTTGGTGATGATTATTAGATTTTGTGCTTTGGTTTTAGTAAAGGTGCAAGCCAGTGGTAATCTATGTTGCAATTTTGCTTTACTAACAAATTAAACTCAATTATTGTTACTGTACATACAAAAGCAAGCTGTTATAATTTCGATAACTTTGATTTCTCTATAGAGGTCATTTTAGAGACTGCATAAGACTTGTTGATTTGGTCTTTTAATGATTGCTTTGGAGTTAATTATTTGCTGTAAAGTTATCACAATAAAGAGCATGGATAGTATCTCCTGCTATGTATTGTTATATGCATTAACTTTTGGCATCAGTTTATCCTGGTATTGAAAAAGGCAAAGCAAACTTCTTATATTAGATATGTTATTAATAATATCCTGTTGTGTCTAATGATCTTTGATATTTTGAATATGTTTTTTGACTGAAGATAGACAATCGTTTATTTCATATGTTTAGAAAATAACAATATGTATTAAATGTACTGTTCTCGTTAATAAAGTGTTAAGCGAAAACAACTGTAGAAACTCTGTCAGTGATATCAATAGTTAAAAATAGCAGTCTGCTTGAAAGTAGGTAGGTAAGTAAGTAAAATCTTGTGGATTTTTATAGCACTTTTAAAAGCAGCACTGCAGTAAGTTCTTTTTCCTTGGCACTTAATCTTGGTATGAAGTAGCAATAGTCAAAAGTGGAGGTCATTCATACAAAGTCATTTAATCCAAAGGTCCATTGTGGTTGGGGACGTTACAGCTATGGGGGAATGATTTTTTGAAAAAAAAAATTTGAGTTTGGAAAGAAAAATGAGATACTGCAAGGGAAGGAAATTGTTATTCTGAATTTGTTATTTGAAAGGGTGAATGCTGTAATTATTTTCTACTTATCATTCAACTGATGTTCATAATTCATATATGAAGAAAATAGATTTATGTAAATAATAATAAGGTTTAAAGTGGTTCAGTAGGGTCTGCATGTGTAATTGAAGCAATACATTGTATAATGTAATTATGCCTTAGCTTAGCGCAGGAGATATACAATTAAATAATTATTTATATATTAATAGTATTAAGTAGTAGTAGTAGTAGTAGTATCACTGTATCAGTAATAATAGCATTGTTGCAATGCTTGAATATTTAGGAGTAGGGAAGACTACATCTTCAATGAAATTACTGAAACGAACACAGAGGATAAATAGGCAAATAGCTAAATCTTATTAAAGAAAATTAAATTCAAACGCAATAGAATAATAGAATGCCAACAATTCTGAGAATCAGCACTATTTTACGCCGCTTGATTTACATTACATTACATGCTAGTTGGGCTATTAGGCTTACTCCGACGCTTGGCTCCGGAAGTGAGTTCCACATCCGGCCTTTCTATCGGCGTTTTGCGGTGAGTGATGTGGATTTTCTTAATCAATTTTTAACTAAAACACGGAATTCCAGCAATTAAAATAAGATATCAGCATACGATATTTGACAGAAATTATCGTAGACACGTGATGTATGTTTATTTAACTGAGATTTTTGCAGCTAAATTCGCTTATTATTAATAGTTGATAGCCATGTGGACTGATTGTTATATACAAATAGTCTAGTCACAATATGTTTAAGTGTATTGAAGACATATTCCTTGAAATGGTGAGGATTAACGTGAACGTTCCGTAGTTCCCACATAGAAAAAACGGGAAAAGCACGAAATAAAAAAATATGTGGAAGAAACCAGGCTAAAGCAAATGTGAGAAAGAGAAACGACTGAAATCGTCGCATGGAATCGTGCAATTCACTGGCGATGCTACCACTTTCATTGTGTAAGAAAGCCCACGCGTTCTCTACCTGCTAGTCGAATTCAGAATTATGGGTTTCATAGACATCGAAAATAGGATTTGCGCCACGTAGATTCGCCGGTTATTTGACAGCACGGGGTCCCCGACGTCCCAGCCCGAAAGTAGACCCTCCTCTTTCCAGTCAGATATGGAAGGTTGCAAATATAAAAGATTATCAAGCGGTTACTCAAGTTTAGGTAGGGGTAAAGACGAGCGGCGTAACTGAAAGTAGTCCGTAAACACTGATAGAAATTCCGTTGAAAGGGTTAGGGTCAGGGTTATGGTTAGGATTAACTTTAACTCTAACTCTAACCCTAAACCCTACCGAAACCCTAACCCATACTGATAGGCGTAGTGATACCTTACGCCGCTCGTCTTTAGCCCTACCCCAGCCCGTAGTTACTCTTTCCAGAGTTGAGATCAAATATAAAAGATTTCTTTCCAGCGTATTAGAGCTGAATCAAAGAAGTTTCTTTCCAGATCATTGCATTTAGATCTGCCAGGATCAACTATTTTTCCCAACAGAAACAAAACACTCAAGTTTACAAAAATTAGACATGGTATCATTGGTATGGTTTTATTATAGAATATGTGAACTTTTTACATTTTTGATGCAGTATATGGTGAATGTGCTGTTTACAGATAACACCAAGATGAACTGCTACAAGTGTGATAAGCCGGGTCATTTTGCCCGTGACTGCAAAGCTGAAGGGGCTGCTCCATCCCGGGGTGGCAGAGGTGGTGCCAGAGGTGGTGCCAGAGGGGGCAATAGTGGAGGCCGATCAAGTAAGTACAACTTAAAATCGCGATGTAATCTTATAACACATCTTGTGTATGACTTCAAATGAGACAAAATTGGTGTAATTAATTAATAGCTTTTTTGTTTGCCTGACTATTGTCTTGTGACTTTTTTGCTTGTCTGACTTTTTGACTCCAAAATAAAAATTGCCCCTCTGAAAAACATTTCTTTGGGTGCCTATGGGGGAATCAAAGAGCAAACAATCTAAGATGTTTAGGACCTTGTATTTTACTCTGTAGTAATTTGCCATATAAATTACAATAATATATAAACATTTCAGATGCCTGCTATAACTGTGGAAAATCTGGACACATCTCTCGCGACTGTACTGAAGCCAGATCAACTACATCTGATTCAAGGGCCTGCTACCAGTGCAACCAAGAAGGCCATCTTTCCCGCGACTGTCCAAACAAATCAGACAATCGCAGAGACGATAGGAAATGCTTTAAATGCAATGAGGAAGGTCATCTTTCCCGTGACTGCCCAAATGCTGGCTCCAGTGAAAGACGGAACAACGCGTGCTTTAAGTAAGCTGTTGCTTAACCCCTTAACCGTGTATTTAACTGTAACTCAATGTAAAATGGACGGATATATCCGGGATCTCCAGTTAAGGGATTAAGAGCTCGTCCATATAGTACGTGTGCAAAAATGGCACATTTTCAACCCCCCTGGTTGCACACTGTATGTATGCAAAATCTCCTAAATTCAACCCCCTCGGTGCATATGTACTATATGGATGGACCCTTAGTGACCAAGCTTAACATGTTGCTTTTTCCATTATTATGTCGATGGTAAAATGAACTGAGCTTTATTATTATTATTATTATTATTATTTCTGGCAATTTATATAGCCCTATAGCAAGGCCTAAGCCTAAATCAAGAGTGCTTCACAACATAAGGTTAGCAGTCAAACGATGCATTGAACAAGTGTGTCTTCAAATTCTTAACGAACTGTTTGTCGGTTTTCGAGTTGGTGACAAAGTCTGGAAAGGGCGTTCCTTAAGATAAGCTTTAAAGATTATGATTAAAATTGATTCAAATGGGATATTTTGCTGTCTATAGATGCGGTGAAACAGACCACATGGCTCGTGACTGCCCCCAGGGTGGGGATGTTAGTGGCGGCGGCGGCGGCAGCAGGAGATGCTACAACTGCAATGAAATTGGACACCTTTCTCGCGATTGCACAGTCAAGGTTTAAATGGGATGTATGGAGTTCCTACGTGTTTGAGCAGATCACGGTCTTGTCTCAACATCACAACCAAGTTTCTGTTAGAATTGTGCTGTAATTTTAGAATTATGACATTTTTGAGTTCACCAACATTTTGTGCATCCTCATGCCAGTTTTATCGCATTGAATACACCGTATTGTTATAAAATTAAAGGATTCATTTAAGTATGCAGAATCAAAGTATTGTAATTGTTTTGTGGTTATAGCAGCATATTTGACATTGTTGTGCTGTTTCGCAATAAACCCGATCCAACTATGGGTGACATCCAACACCATGGTTAGGTAGAATTTTGTGTTCAAGTCATGATAACTAACTGCAAAGAAAAGTGTTAATTTTTGTACTTTGTGTTTTCCTAAAGAGAAATGCCTATATAGACACGTTGAAACAACTGGAAACTATGGAAATTAAATTAAAAACAGAATTCTTAGTTTGCTTATCTGTGTTTTGTATCAGTGTATCATCCAAGCCCCAAATGATTTCCCTGTGTGGTTTGCTGTACACCTTCCAAGTTTTAGGGTGGCCTTCAGTTTGATCATGGTTGGGATCTGCCATTAATAAATGTAACTTTTCATTAGGCAATTGTTATGACAATCAACACAAGATACTGTAATAGGACAACAAAAACTGAATACTGTACAATTAACTTTGACTGGTCAGAATAAGTTTGTTTTAATTGCAAATTCTATTAGATAATAGATACAGTGTAGTTGCTTTTGTAAATAGCACAGTGCACCTGTGTTGGGGTGTAAATAATTTGGCCAATGTCAAATAAGGCAGAATACAGAAGCTTGGTATCATCAGGGATGTAGCCAGGCATGGGCAGGATTGGGGGGGCTGAAGCCCAAGATTCACTCCTTTCTTCCTTTTGAGCCTGCAATGCCATTTTGGGCTTGAATTCATATGGGGGGGGGCTAGCTTCAGGTTTGGGTGGACTTGAGCCCCCCAAGCCAATTCCTAGCTAAATCCCTGGGTATCATTCATATCAGGTACATTATTAATGTCATACGTTCAAAAATTGCGTCAGATACAGCTTTTATTCACTGTAAATAAGAACAAATATTCCTGCATGATTTGGGTGCCAATTTCTAATTTTCAATGCTAAGCACGGGCCAACTACCTTATCTATTGCTATGTATTGTAGTGGTGGGGGATGCATCCAATAAGGGTGGCACAGGCCCCCATGTAGAGCCAACACTTCATTTTTAAACATTTTAACTATTGTACTGTAAATGCAGGACATATTTTGCAAACAAAACAGGACTGTCTAGAGAAAGAAATAATACAAGGCACAATACCAGGATCCCCAAAAAGAGTTAGACCAAGAAAAAAGTGGGAAGACGACATAAAAGAATAGACAGGACTCACTATAGAGCACGCGACACGAACAGCAGAAGATCATAACACTTGGAAGAAGGCAGCCCACAAATTCACAATGCAGCCAATCTTCAGAGCAAAGACGGTTCAAGACAAGACAGTGTACATGCATCAATATACCATATATAGGAAGGAGCAAGGTAAAATGGAACATAGTGGCCCCCCCAAACCAAATTTTTGGATCCACCTCTAAATGTGTGCGACCACTACAAATACTATACAAACACTGCATACCAATCAATTTTCAATGTGGGTAATATTCCAGTTATGAAAGACAGTATAGTGTACAGTATATGCTACAATTTTGCCAGAGCTTAGTAATAGTCATTTTGCAACATCCAGAAGAATTCTTCACATTAAGATCACATCAGTGGAAGAGGAGAACTCGATACAGAAGAAGTTTGCAGTAGCAATTTCACTAGCTTCTGACACTGTTCATGCATAAGGGATTTGGGCATGTTACTGGTATGGACGGTTATCAGTTCATAACAACGGATTGGATGGTCATCCTTAGAGAAACACTTACTCATCATCTTCCTACAATTGAATCAATAAACTAAAGTTAACAATTATATATGTACTGTATGTCAAAGCAAACAAGTATTTCAACATAGAACTAGAAATTGCCAATTGGTTCAATATAATATATTCAGCAGGTCAGGACAGGTCTTCGTCCTCCAGCTGTGTCCAGCTATCGACTTCTCCATGACATCTCTAAAAGTTCTCTGTCCTTTGCTATTTCTTCCAAAGTCATTCGGTGTCTTCCGTCAGTTTTTCCGTTGAGATTCAGCCCTGCCATGTGCAGATCCTCTTCCAAACCGTCCATCCATCATCTTTTAGGTCTTCCTTTAGATCTTCTCCCCTCTGGTTTTTAAACATTTAGAGGTGGATCCAACAATTTGGTTTGGGGGCGGGGGGGCACTATGTTCCATTTTGACAGCTGATACAAAGAGTCAAAGAGGATACTGCCAGTGCTCAAATGTTATATTTAAACACATTTAATATTTATTTATTTAAAAGAAAAATACAAGTATTGTCATTGAAATAACAATATAATAGTGAGGAAGTCATTTCAATTAATAGATACACTACCTAGTTTTCATGTCTAATTGTGACTAGGGTTGTAACTTTTCCGGAAAATTAGAATGCCCGGAATTATTCCGGAATTTTCCGGAAAAATGAAACCGGAAGTGCCGCGTGCATGTCCATAAAAACATTATATAGCACTACAATCCTGACAGTTTTTAACAAATGCCCAACAAATGAATAGTAATAAATAGTAATAATGATAATAAAAAATATAACAGATAGTAGTAATAGTAATAAATAATAATAATAATAAATGATAATAGTAATCAACTTTTCCAGAATTATTCCGGAAAAGTACTGCTATTTTCCGGAAATTTCCGGAATAATTCCTGAGGAAATTTCCGAGCTCACATCCCTAATTGTGACTCCCAAGCTTTTTAAAATTGTAATTTATGGCTCGTCCTTTCAATGAGTTTGGTTACCTCTGGTCTTATATATAATCTATTAATTAGTCAACTATGTAACAAAGAAAGTCTGAACAAACCTGTAAAAGTTGTGAGCAATGATTCCAGGCAAGAGGAACTTTTGTGTTGTTCTTAAAGGCGTTTGAATAGTCAATGCTTTACCCTTAAAAATACAGCATAAAATTATATAACAATTCTTCAAATCAACATATGGAGTTCTGCCTATGGCATATATGAAAGAAATTCATAAATACTAAGCAGCCTGTATAAGTGATTTGAAGTACAATCAGAACTGAAATAAAAAACCTGCTATTTGATTAACTTAAACTTGGGCATTAGATTGTTTTTAATTAAACAGACACAAACACACACCATCGAATTCTCAAACCAAAGGGAGTAGTTGTAATAGTAGTTTCCCTTTAGTATGGTTGTTGACAAATACCCTTGGGGCAGATAGCTTTGCATCTGGTCAACAACTTTCCAAAGCTAAAACAGAATAAAGAAAGCTGCTCCAATGGTAAACCCGACAAAGACCGAACACTGTTCTTGGCCATGCAAATACACTTGATCATCAATGTTTACGTAAAATCACAAGATTCCAAATATAAAATACTTGCAATATAGGGCCATGAAATATTTACACAATTACAGCACTGTAAGTAAGTAAGTAAGTAAGACAAAATTTCTATAGCGCTGTCCGAAAGCTTGGCACAGAGCACCAACTTATTCAGAAGCGCTCAATCTGGGTAAAATCCATAATCCGTGGTGGTCAAGGTTGTAGATCCAGGTAGACAGTCGCAGCAAAGTATTTTTATGGAGGATGTGCTCTGTGCATAAAATCTTTTCACACAGTTAACTAATCAGAGAAAAACTAATTATGCAGCTAAACTACTCATAACTGGTAGGCAAGCTTTCAGAAACTCTTATACAGATTAAGAGATAATTTCAGTGCAGATAGGATACAGATGTTTATCACCATTGCACTGCATCTCTCCCACCAAACAGACATCATCAACACTTTGACAAAGTTCAAGCAATGCATAGCAAAATATTAAATCAGTTTAAGGGAAATGATAAGGTAAAATTCAGAACCGCATACGTTTCTTTTAATTGCCAGTAGCTCCAATCTATCTGATTTTCTGTCGCTGCCGATCGCAAGAGACGTCGTTGTAAGATGATTGTCCGTTCGATCGACGTACAGAAAATGGACCAAACCAGGAATTTTTGCAAGATATGTTGACAGACGTTAAAGACACCACAACAAAAATCAGAAAACAAGCAATCCACTACGTGAATGGAAAGACACAGCAAGCCTATAATGTGAATGAATGGCCAGTTGAACATAGTAGGTCTCACACAGGGTAGACAATAATTAACCATTCCAATCCCTATTATTATTATTATTATTATTATTATTATTATTATTATTATGCTAACTTAGCCTCCTAAACCACTTTAAATCACATTGATATTATTACTATTATTATTATTTGTTGAAAGTTCTGCGGAAGGCGACTGCACTATCATCATCATCATCATCATCATCATCATCATCATCATCATCATCATCATCATCATCATCATCATCATTGTCATCACTGTTGTTGTCGTCGTCATCATCATCATCATCATCACCACCACCACCATTATTATTATCTTTATTATTATAATATATTAAATCACATCATCATCAACAGCAATGAAGCTAAAGTCCACGACTGCATCAGTCTTTTGCACTGCATTCAGTTAACCCAGTTAATCTCTAAGTGTATTCAGAGAAGTTAAATTAAATATTTTTTCGCTCAGTTTGATTTGATCAAAAGCAACCCGAGATCTCAACATCTGAAAGGATATGAGGTGAGGGTGAAGTTGTTGAGCGATTTAACTATGAGAAACTTTGCGTAGTCGCCAATGGAGACTCTCAAACGACCCTGGATAATGATCAAATTGCTCGTCATTTTGATCTCCTCCTCCGTTGATACTGAACGAGGAACGAAGAACAGGCGGTAGAAAAGATCGAGAACTTGGCTGTACATCTGCTGCAGATCAAATCGAGTCCTATAACGAGCAGAAACCAGAACATTCAATGGTTTACATTACAATAATTTTAAATCTACTCCAAAAGTTGCAGAGGTTGTGAAAATATCACACCAACAAAATCAGTCGACAGAAATAGGTCAAAATATCAGGTTCATTAACCCCTTAACTGGGGACCCCGGGTATATCTGTCCATTTTACATTGAGTTACAGTTAAATACACGGTTAAGGGGTTAAACTTGTCTATTTTTCACCCAGGAGAAGAAGATCTAAAGGAAGACCGAAAAGACGATGGGTGGACGGATTGGAAGAGGATCTGCACATGGCAGGGCTGAATCTCAATGGAAAAACTGACAGAAGACACCGAATGACTTTGGAAGAAATAGCAAAGGACAGAGAACTTTGGAGAGATGTCATGGAAAAGTTGATAGCTGGACACAGCGAAAGGATGAAGACCTAACCTGACCAAAAATTTCTAAATGCGCCAAAAATGTATAATAACCTATTTCCACATTGAGGAACAAATACTATGCCATAACGCTGGTTCACAGAGCACTAAGAAAAATAATAATGTTATTAATAAAATGTGGCCTCATTATTAGTATGAATAATTAATTAGACTGGGCATTCAGAATGACTTTTTATCCCAGTTTTCTGCAGTTATAAATGGTGATTGACTGCCATTAATGAATCGCATATGAAGACATCACACAAGACCTTTGGTTGAGCTCTCCACAGGTTTCCGACTCTTCCAGTTGCTCTGCAAACGACGCGGAATAGATCTCCTTCCATTTGTCATTGATTGCCTGGAGAGGTTCAACCATTGTCTCTGGGTTCTACAGAGAGCAAAAAACATTTCAGTAAATCTCCATGTTAAATGTAAGCCTTAATTTAAGCAAAACTGCATGCATGATTTCAGAATTACTCTTGAAGGCATTATAAGAAATTCTTCAGTCCTCAAAAGCACAAGAATAAGCAGCAACTATGTTACCATTTTTGATAGCGCTATAAAATTCACGACATTTTACTTACTCAACTAGCCTGAGAGCAATGCATGTCCCAACTTCATCTATTTACTGATTTCAGAATATGTGAAGGACAATTTGTTATCGTGACCAAAATAGATACCAATGCCATCCATTCAGTATATTCAAAAGATACTAATGTCATCCATTCAGTACATTCAAAAGATATTATGTCCATCCTTTTGATACATTCAGAAGATACTAACTCCATAATACTGGGCCATATTCACAATGGCTTTAACAGAGGCATCAAGAAGCTTTGTAACGGTCACAGCCGAGCCGATGTTTTCTGTCCAATGAACGGCGAGAACACAACCAAGGATTTCCAACAGTCTCGCAATTGCAACTGAATCTTCAACTCTTGAAATCTTCCAAATAAAAGCACATGATATTTGTAAGAAATGATTACGAGGAAGGAAAATGGAATACCTAAACAGCAGATGATTTCAGATTTCTTTTGGGTAACTACTACTACAACTACAACAACAACTATTACTACTACTACTATTGCTACTACTATTGCTACTACTACTACTACTACTACTACTACTACTACTGCTGCTGCTAATAATAATAATAATAATAATAATAATAATAATAATAATAATAATAATAATAATAATATACTAAGATTGATGGTCATTGCATTCCGTAAACTCACTCAAAGATGTCATATTTGCTAAAAAGCACCTTAATCTATTCCTCCATTTAACTTTAGCAGCTTCAAATGAGTAATGTGTGTGGCTTACCTTGCATACGAAGACAAGCACTATTGCTTCTGAAATAGGAACGCAGTGCATGACGTGAGGCACGTGAGAGACAGGACCGCGACGAAGGAACACAACTCGCTTGTCGAACGCCGGAAGTTGTGCTTCGGGCGTCCAGAACATTTCGTCTTTCAAGCGACCGGATTCGGCGCTGGATGAAGAACTGCGCGATCCGGAAATATCGCCGCCGCCCTCGATCGTTCTGCCAGAAACTTCTTCGCTGGCGGCAACACCCTTTGTCCGAGACGTGCTCCCAGATTGGCTCGGAGACTCTAGATACCTGAGGCTGTCTTCTTGAAGCATCCTAGTTGCGCTCTCGTCCGTAGACTGATTTCCAGAAGTGCAAGGGGCTTCAGACGCAGGGCGGCTAGCATCGGAATTTGGTGAAGAACTTGGAAAAAGAGTGCGAATTATAAGGATGATCATCATCGTATCGGATATATCAACAGCCGCGCATATCAACAGCTTCAGAAGATACAAAAACATTATTAACTATGGAGCATTAAGAAGATACAAAACATTATTAAACATTTTCAAATTACCATCTGCTTGACTGACACAAAAATAGACATATTTACATGTATATCTCAGTGAAGTTGCTTTATGTTTCACAATTCGACATAAGCTCACATTAACACCATTTGAAATTTTGCTTAGTCATGCTGTAGCTCCATTCTTTTAAAAAGAGTGAATTTTGTATAACATTAAGCAGAACTGAGCCAAAAAGATTTTAATATAAATAACTAAATGAATATATAATGGCAAAGATGCGAAATGTTACAACATATTAAAAACATTATGAAGAGATACACATCTTTTCCTGCTGGCTTTTCCTCCAGTCTATCCTGCTGATTTCTGGAATGACCTAGTCTTCTTGCATAATTATTATCTATTTATTCTACAGAAATGACTCAAGGTGTATGGGTGAGCAATGCTGAAGCAGCAAAATAGAATTTATACTCGGAAAATAACGACAGCAATTTGCTGTTGACAAACAGCATCGAGTGGATCGCTTCTTCGTCCACTGACTTCATCGCTAAAAAGGCGTTTTCGAGAAAGCCAATGCATTTACAGTTCAAGTCTGGATTCACTTGCAAACGTTCGACAGCCTGTTGCATAAAAAAACACAGATTTAAACATAAGCACAACAATATCTCAATGAAAATTCAATGAATCTAGAATATTTGATAGCTCAACCAAAAGCAGATAATATTTTGGCAAAACATTGGCAGGACGGTGCTTGAAGTTCAGACTGCAATTTCCCATCCGCCCCCCCCCACCCCAAGTCATCAAGCAGTGACCAGAAAATTCTGTCCTAGCCCATCCACACAGTAAACATCACACTGAAGTTCTGTTCCATGTAATCATCTCCACACTGAATTCTGCTAAAGTTTTCAAATCAAGAATGTTTTCCAAAAGAGTGAGCAGTTTACACATCCATGCACAAATATTGAGGAAGCAAAACTGTGAGACTCCATCTATTCAACAACAAACCTTCTATATAACCCAATTTTACTCTTATACAAGAAGCAATACATTGTTATCTTACAGACAGAAGAATGTCAGATAATAGCACTGTTGCAAAAGTAACCAGTGAATTTCTTTATATGGATCAGTTGTCATTTCAAAAAGTAAGTAAGTAGACAAAATTTCTATAGAGACACCAGTTAAGGCACATGTGCCCAATAAATAAGCCAAAACTAAATATCAAAATCTTAGAGACACATCAAGAAGTACACCCTGATTTAAAACTAAATTATCAAACTTTCTTTTCATCTTAGTAAATTACATAACAAATAAATAAAACTATTCAAATCTATTTATTCATGTGCTCAAATCTATTTATTCATTTGCAGTAATTAATATTCATTGTAATTGCATATTCTGTAATAAACTGTGATCAAAGAATACCCAACAATGAAGTGAGACTTATAATTTTTACTCACCTCCAACAAAAATGTTTCCTCAGTGCTATATAAATGACACCAAGTGTTCAATATCTGACCAATGAAATTCCATCGCTCCAAACGCTTTGAGAGATTATCAGATTTCAATCTAAACATCAAATTATTCTGTCATTTAAAAGAGTCCAGCAAAGCATAATGAAAGTTCCATAGCAAAATTATATAAACAATGATAACAACAATATTTTACATGTAATAAAAATCTAGTCAATGCAAACAAACACTTTACACCTTATCCCTCAGACATCCACTTGGAAATCCAAAATCCCACTCACTCACTCACTTACTCACTCACCCACTCACTCACTCACTCACTCACTCACTCACTCACTCACTCACTCACTCACTCACCCACTCACTCACTCACTCACTCACTCACTCACTCACTCACTCACTCACTCACCCACCCACTCACTCACACACACACTCACATTCACTCACTCATTCATTCAGGCACACACACCACATAAAATGTTAACCAGTATGATAGAGTGAATAAGAGTGAGAGATCAAGCTGAATGAAGGTTGAAGCAAAACTTAACCTACTCGGAAAGAATTGGACCAAAAGTGAAGTGAAAAATACGATTAAGCACCGACAATTTCCTCGTCAAAAAATTCTCCGTTTCCGTTCCATCGCCATTGATTGCTATATATATGCATTCACTGAACTAAAAAGTCGAACGTAACAGAGTAATAGTCATTCATTAGGTTCTAAATCTGTTCAAAAACAAGAAAATCACTAAAATAGGATGGTAATTACATTACAGAAGAACGTTCCAATTGTTCCAAATTCTCTTCTCAGCAACATCATTCCTGGAATTCTTACCCCAAGACTAACTATGTCCAGCACACAGGTGCATTATCCAAATTTAAATGTCTCTTGTACCATTGCTCAATCAATCAACCAATCAATCAATCAATCAACTTTTTAGCACCACTATCATAATGCCTACGCATCAGATGAAGGCAAGCAAAATCCAGTCTGAATTAGAGCCAGGTCAAGCCAGAATGGTCAGCCCGATCAGCGGAGGAGCAATCTAAAGAGGATAGAACTGGTATGCCTTACCACTTAAGTAAATAACCAAAACTTATAATAACTCCCTAATGCAAATATGCAGAAGAAAACTTATAAAATGCAAAAAAACAGTTTGAAACTATGTGCCCGATTAAGTACCTGCATGAAAACAAATAGTTGACCATCTTCTGTTTGAACAGAACGATAAGCGCTTTTTAAAGAGTAATTCAGAAATCTCTCTGAAGTCATGAAAGTTGAAAGCACCTGCATGACAGCATCTCGGTTTAGTGGCTGCTCAACTGGTGGCTAAAAATTGAAAATTAATATTAATATAGTATAAAATAAAAAGTACAATGCTGAATTGTAAGTGTTCAAATGTAGGACTTCTACCAGATGGAACATCTGCAGCTCTGAGAATCCAACAGTTCAAATGAAACATTAAACAGAAGTGCTTTGATGCGTAAATCATAGCAGAGGTAATGTAAACAACAATTTAAAGATGCAAAATCATAGCAAACTCAGAATTTTCAATAAAATTAATAAAAATTTAATTCGATTATACAGCAACATAATCATAGCCATGTTTTACAATGGTTCTCACAAAAGACAGATCCAACTGAACCACTCTAACTCAGTAATTATTATCATGCTGAGGAAGATGATGGTGACAACAATTCTTATTACTGCTAGTAGTAATTATGGTCGTAGTAGTAGAGTTGTTGTAGCAGTAATAGTAACCAGTAGGTGTAGTCGTAGGCCTATTAGTAGCACGTCAGCAGCAGCAGCAGTAGTAATAATAATAATATAATATAACAAGGTTTAGAGTGGTTCAGTAGGGACTGCCCTGTGTGAGAACCACTGTAGTAGTAGTAGTAGTAGTAGTAGTAGTAGTAGTAGTAGTAGTAGTAGTAGTAGTAGTAGTAGTAGTAGTAGTAGTAGTAGTAGTAGTAGTGTGGTGAGTGTAGGGTCTGCTGCACCTGCATGAGTCCTCTGGCGACGGCTTGTGCGTTGATGTGGAGGCGCAGCTGGTCGTCGGCCTCCATAAAGGCAACATCGTTCGACTTATCGTAGACGACGACGCCTTTCATCACGGCGGTCCAAACGGTCACGACGATATCCAACACCCTTCCATTGCCGATTGTCACATGACAAGGATACTACTGATCACTGATCAGTGCCGGTAGTCGAAACTAACCCAACATCTCAAAGAATTCTGATATCGAGAAGTTGTCAATAACTCGTTCTGTTCGTATATTATTATTATTTTCACATTTATTTTCTCATAAATATGAATTATTGTAGTTAGTAACTTCCACCAAATCCACTAAGATCCTCTTCTTCTACTGGATTTGAAAATCTCCGTGGCAATATATTTACTTGGCGCCGTGATTTAAATGAACGTTAAAAAGTTGATATAGAAAAGTTAATTTATTTTCTGTTTGTTATTTGATTTTCTATTTCAATGTCTACTCCCAGCAGCGAACTAAAATCAACGAATCTCAAAATCCCGGACGGAACGACGCCTTCGGGAAATCGGTTATCTGCATTTATATTAAATATTGCGAAGAAAGAAAATCTTCAATTTATATAGCGTTTCGATTAATATTGGTCATCAGTTTAAATCGCTACACAGACCACATTAATTTCAACTTCCCTCAGGATGGAACAGCATGGACGTTAACTTATATTAATCCTTTACTAGCCTCTAAGCTAGAACCCCTCCCCCCGACTTCTTTAGAGGCTGACTCAGGCTATCATAGGTAAAGCGGAGGTATAAGGGGGTCCACACTTTTCGTCCAAGTTTATGCCAATGCTTAACAACAGTATGGCCATAGGCCCTGCAGACTGCAGTTCAGTGTTGCACTACTGTTGAGCTGTCGTCCAGGAAATAGTAGACAAATCAAACTTTTCATAATACTGACTTGCCACTTTCCACCCTTTATATCAAGAGAACATAGTTGAAATACAATGCTGACCTCCATTATGTACTTGCGTTTGAAAATGATGATGACGAGGAGAAGGAGGAAGATGACGGCGAGGATGATGATGTTTTTGTCATCATCAGCATCATGACAGCAACGATGATGATGGGTTCTTTTCATCTTTTGTTCTTTTTTTAACTGTAGTGCTATATTGAAGAATAGCTCACGACGATTATCATCTGCATTTAAATCTCCAGTAGGTATAATAATTTTTTATACTACTGATATTTTTAATGATTATTTTTTAATAGTGTAAATGATTGTGACAGTTTGTGCGGTTGATTTGGTATCCTGCAGAGTGTGGATTAACTTAAGAAATTATACATTTTTGTTTTTTTTGCCCAGTAGTTTTTGCTCCTTCATTTATTTGACAGTTAGTTCCATGCTTTTGAACCTCCTCATATTCATTTTATGAATAAGAAATTCTTAATTATGCTAATTGCTAATTGAGCTACCAAAGGATTTACATATTTGACAGTTGGCTGGTAGGTTTAGCTTTTTGTTTTCGTCAGCAGACTATTGAAATAATTGGCCAACACATTGATGTGAAAAATCTTTCAAGTATTTGTTATAATGAGCTGTTTGGTTTTATGTGGTTTCAGTTGAGGATATCCAACAATGATAAATCTCAAAATACCAATGAGGAGACAAACCTGAAGGAAGAAATAAGAGCACTTCGTGAAAAGGAATTTCAAATTGACAAAGAGATAGACACATTAATTACCGAGTTAGTTTTAGTTGTTTACACAATTAGGTTTTAAGTATTTGTTGTCGAGATGTTGTCTTGCTCAAGAACCTACATATTCAATCAATCAATCAATCAACTGCATATTGAAAATGATAAAATTTAGAGCAGAACTTTGATGCTGGTTTTTCAATAATTATTATAAATCATTGCTGATTAGAGGCAACTTTTTTTGCGATGACTTATGATAGTTGAGATGAAACTTGTTGAAATGTGACAGAGTTGACCAACAATTTAACCTATTATCTTAATGATGCTATCAGGGATGTACTGTACCTAGGGTATTTGGCACCCATGGTAGAGAGTCAGAAAATTAAATTAGCAGGTTAATAAATCTTTAATCGTGACATTTTATTGACACAAGATTGAAACTATGAATGCACTTTTCTTGCTTTTACTGATGCCAACTGGTGTATGTGATGTGACCCTCAGTCAGTTTCCTTAGTGTCTTCTTATTCTACTCTTGAGTAGAGCAAGACCAGTGATTTGGCACCCCTTTAATTGGCACCCAGGGCATCTCCCCTACCTGCCATACCCTAGATATGCCATTGGGAGCTATTGAAGTTCTTTGTTTAAACTGTTACTTAAAGCAAATTTTAAAATATTGGCACACCATTTTGAAATCTATCCACATTTTAGTCATATGCAGAATCATTTGCATTATTTTATCAAAACCTTCGGTTTTTTTACCCATATGATGTTTGCTTGCTCCCTTGCCCACGCCTGCCCTTCACATGTGCCACCTCAGTTTCTTGCAGTCAGATACTGTAACAAATAGGATAACTGTTTCAGAGGCTACAGAGATGATGAACTAAACAGTCACATTCAAAAGTTGCATGACTACAATGAAATAAAAGATATAGGACAGATGATTTTGGGAAGAATTGGTAAGAATAAATAAAATTTCCTTGATCAGCTTTCCTGTTTATTATGAAAGTTCATTTCTTTATAGAAACAAAATTGTACAGCTAAATCTAATGTAATATTCATCATCAATCATCATCATCATCATCGCAACCCCTAGTTGTTTAGACCATAAAGGCCATCTAGAAGAGAGACCATTTTGCAATCTTTTTGGATATCAGTGATTTGATTCTCATTGGACGCATTGAGATTTGACCATTCATTGAAGATTATGACAAATTCTTGTATAACTAATTGTTTTTCTTATCAGTCAAGTGACTAATAATTAATTTTAAAGATTATCATGTCATATGTAACTTCACATCTTATGTTCATTTATCTTAGCTGTCCAGAAAGGCACCACAACAAAAGATCTTTACGAGAAGTACAGCCTAAACATGGACGATTAAGATCGATCAACTAGAATTTCTGCCAATAAGTGCAAGAATTGTCAAGCATTCATCACAAGTTTCTTGTGATTAGGATGTGTTCATGTTTGCCAACTTATTTAAGTGGACCTTTGTCATTTACAGTTGTTAAGTGACAATAAAATTTTAAACAGAACTTTGATGCAGGTGTTTTCAGTCACATATTGCTGCTAATTAAAGCAAATGTAGTAGGCTTGTACAGTTATGTATGAAGGGATTTCACAACGTTTCAGTGTTTGCTTTAATGTTGATCAATTTCTAAGGCCAGCCAATGAATTGTAAGCTAGTAGTTGAACAATGTTTTTATTACAATCAGTTGATGTTACAGTAAGCTGACATTCTTTGCCATTTACAATGAGATTCTTACATTGTAATTCTCAAAAACAATGTTACACAATGTTTGTCACAACTTAACAGTGAAGTATTAAAACATCTACAAATTACCATTTGATTTTGGGGAGAAATACACAACTATTTTAACAGATAGCAACAATGTTATTTATTTAGATTAAATACTTTTTTCGCTTCCAGGGTTTTATACAGGTTGATAGTACTGTAAACACATTGTTCTAACAAGACATTATATTACTAACAAGTAAAGCAGTTACAAAACCATACAAATAAATAATACAGCTGCAAGGGACTATAAAAAAATATTTATGACTTGTGAAAATAAATATGTCAAAAATTAATATCATGATTTTTAAACCATACCATAGAACTGTCAAATTTAAGTATTTCACCAAGTGTACATGGTTATGAACAACACAACTTCTAATCTATTACAATCTTGAGACTTCCATAGTGCAAATTCATAATGCATCAGGCAGTGGTATATACCAAAATAACAAGATCCTGGATATCGGGCAGGACAACCAAGTGACAGTTGATGGCAGATAAGCCAGGTGAAAATGATGGGTGCTTTAAAAAGTGTTTTTTATGACTGGGAAAAATACTTTATCCCTTGTATCTTTATAAAATCCCTCCCAATTGCATTATCCTTTAGCATACATAAAATACTGTGTGTATATATATATATATATATATATATATATATATATATATATATATATGATTTATAAACTAACAGGATCTAATTAATCATATATGTCTTGTCCTTTCAACAGCACTAAGCTTTTTATAAGTTTTCAGCTTAGATCCTACCACAATGATTGCTGACAGCCACAAAGAATAGCAATAATAAAGTCAAGAATATGTCAATACTGTCAATCTCTACCCTGAACAAAGTCATGTTGCACTAAAATAGCATTGAAATTTGCACACCACCCAACAATGTCCAACAGTCTATCAATTACCCAGTAAGCAATTGGCTGCAAAATACTCGCATGATCTTGAAATTAATTAATTGTTTTTGACTCGTATTTCGTTTTACAGAATCGTTAAGCAGAGAAAATCTGAAAATTCTGTTATAACCCGCAACATAACTAGAGAGGATTCCCCAACGAGGCCGTCTCTGAACTGACTTTTGTTTGCGGGCTTTTTCCTCTTACCCGCACTCGAAGAAAATAGGTGACAAGAAAGCTTTAGTCATCCACTTCATCGGACATTGACAACAATTGTAATGATTACACAGACTCCAAGTAAAATAGTTAAAGACACAATTCCACAATCTATACAAAACACTAAAAACGTGGGCTCAATAATTGCAACATCAAAGCCGTAAAATCTGCCAAAGCAGTGAGAAAATTTGGAATAAACTGTTTTCATAATTATTAAACAAACTCTGAAATATATAATAAATTAAAACAACATTCACAACATCATGACCAAGTACACAGCAGTCCGTCTGCTCTCGCATACGAGGAGGTACCTGGAGTGCCTGTTCAGAGAATCAGACATCCGCCCTTTTCCTTGAAAGGATTGTCGTTCTGCTTGGCAAAGCCCTTCATCAGAACGTCTTCATCCTGACGCTGCTGGCAGAATTTCATGATCTCCGCTGACCGATTCGGAAACCGTCATCCGGTGGACGGCGGCTTCGATGCGCAGCTGCTCCACGAGCTGTCGCTGGGTCTGAAGTCCCTCTTGAAACTTGCTCATTCTGGATTCCGAACTCTGTTGTGGAAAAACGAAGGAGCGATTCAGAAAATTGGAATAATTTCAAACCACATCTCAACAAATGAAGTTCTCGAGATCCATGCAATTCAACATTTTCAACCGCAAGGAAATATAGTCAGCTGTGAAAAACCTTCCGACAATAAGGAGATTCTTGAATAACCGAGTTTATACACTACAGAATGTCAGCATTAACAGGAACACAAGGCTTTACATATAAACAATATAAACAAAAGAAATATTGAAACATCCAAGTGCAAATCAAAGGCACATGAACAACAACTGTTGGCAAAGTTGTTAGCATGGCACTCAACATCTGGGCCCATAGCTTAATCTGACTCTGAAGGGCCCTGGCTCTAAACAATGTGAATCATTTTGCAATTATGCCACTGCTTCAGACCATTATTCCCCATAATATCTGGTTTAACCAACTAGATTAGGTTCCACGACAGTGTCTCTTAACTTGTGCTCAATCTAACCCCAAGGATTTTTTGAATCAACATAAATGGTTCAGCAGAGGACCGGGGTCTGTTCCGTGCACCACATTGGTTTGAATCTCACGCCAGCCGTGTAATTGGCCATCAAGTTTCCAAGATGAAGCAGTGCATTTCTTAACTTGTTTCGTGAAGGCAACAGCAAAAGTCACATTGATCTGCAGTCAATATTCAGTCAGTTTGTTTCTATATCTGTGCTAACCTCATATTTTGCTGGTGTACTTTTGTAGTATCTGTAGTTCTCTTAGCACAGTCATATTGGTTACATAGTTCAATTTTTTGAATGTTGAGTAAACAGATCTATTTATGCTTTGCGTTCCAAAAAGTCACATTTTTACCCCTTTACAAATGGTTCGGTGAATACAAGTACAGAACTTTTGGGGAACCACTGTTCCATGGTCTAGGGGGATAAATATTGTGTTTCTTTATACCATCTTCTTGTTGGTATTCAGACCATTGCTTCATACAATATCTTGCACAGTTTGACTAATTTTGTTTCTACAAATTCTGATGGAGTGCGGCTCTTTACAATTGGGGACACATAACCCTGAGACATTATGACAATATTGCTGCTACACTCTGGGCAAACCTGAATAAGAATAAGTAAGTAAAATCTCGTAAATTTATATAGCGCTTTTAAGCAGTACAGTAGTAGCTGCTTATTCCTATGCGCTTAATCTTTCTTAACATAGCTATTGGTAAGGTGGGTTGTCGGCTGGGCAAAGGTCAGTGTATCCATTAGGCGGCGAGTCGGGTTGTTATAGCATAATAGCTATGGAGGAAATGACTTTTGGAATAGGAAGATTTCAAGTGTAACCCCAAAAGAATTAAAGGAAGTGTGGGTTCGGAGAGCGTCTTTCCTTCCACCGAGTAATCAGCTGAAGTACTTATTCACAATGGAATCGACAACAGAGAAGTCTAGGCAAGGGCTGAACCTCAGACTTGACAACCAGTCACCGGCAATCATCAAAACTGGCGATATAAAAATCTAACGTAATTGCTTAATGATACACTGTACATTTCACTGTATTACTGCTCCAAGTTTCACTCTAAAGCATCAACAGCCTATCGTCAAATTCGTGCAGTTTAAATATAAATAATACTGATAAATGAAATAAAGACTTAAAATTCTGAAATTTACCGAAATAAATCGATTACAATCTGCGTCTCCTTTCTCGGAATCTGGAAAAATTATTATAATTTGTTGCTAATGGTGGACACTACACCCCGCTATGGGCCGCTAAAGATCCTCTCTGGTAAGAAACCGCTAAAGATCCTATACTTTGGTGCCGGTTCTACTAGCTATTAGCCTATTACTACTACTACTACTACTACTACTACTACTACTACTACTACTACTACTACTACTACTACTACTACTACTACTACTACAACTAAGATGAGCGTGATGAATGTATAAAAAATTATCCGAATGCTGAGCATGGCTTACTTTAAGTTATGTGAACTTATCCCACCAGATGATCATAATAATAATAATAATAATAATAATAATAATAATAATAATAATAATAATGATTTTAAGTGGTTTAGGATGCTAAGTAAGCCTGTGTGAAAACCACTGATAAGTGGATAGAAGCCTACAACGTTCAATTTTTTCAAATAAACAGCAAGATTCAGCTACTTCCACGGTCCACCTATACATGTTAGCTTTTTCGACCTAAAAACAAAAATATACACACCTGTGAGGGGAAATGGTGGACGGACAACAAAACAACGGTAATCACTTTAGAAGATTAAGTGTGAAAACCAAGAGATGTGGTCTTGTCTATGGTTTACACGGTGGCAAATCAACAGCCATGGGAGTTGTCAAGTTGTGTTCTTAAAGTACCAGTTAGGAGAAAAGTATTTGGGAACTTTAAACAAACAGAACACAATGCCAGGCACGCCACAATCTGCAAACAACACTAATTTATTGATGTACTGGAACTAAACATATTATTGCAATACAAAAATAATGACAAGCTGCTTTGAACAGAAAAACCATTACAAAAACAGTTTGTCAATACATTAGGCCTACCTCGTTAATTTTATTAGCATGAATCTTCTAACTACAGGAATCTTTAGGATATTTGGCGCCCATGATGGTGGGGTGGGGGGCGGGGTTAGAAAATTAAAATAGCAAGCTAGCAAATCTTTAATAAACAAATCATAACATTTTAATGAAACAAGATTAAAACTACAAATGCACCATTCTACATTTCTTCACATTCTATGCAGAGCTGAGCAAGAACACAATTGTTTGGCAGCCTCTTCTAGTCACACCCAGGGCACCTGTCCTACCTGCCATATCCCAGGAAGGCCATTGTCTAACTGGATCAAAAATGAATACAAAATTTTTAACGATTCAAAAGATTTACTTAAATGTTATTATTTTGAACAGATCAAGCAGATACTTTCACAAACTGATACTACGAAACTACTAACAGAATATGGCACACGATATTTCAAAATTGGAGTTCTAACGACAATTTCAAAAAGACGTGTTCAAATAAAAAACATCCAAATTATTAACCAAGCACACAGGAGACCTAAGAAAACATTGACCAATTATAGTCTACAAAATTTTAGCACTCCAATGAAAAATATCCATAACTAGATTATATGATAGGTTATCACTGAATGTGGCATGTATACAGCCAGACCAACTAAATGTCAAAAAATGGTCTAAACCAGCGGTTCTCAACCTTTATAGTACCGCGACCCTTTTAATTCAATTCCCCATGATGTGGTGACCCCCCAACGGTAAAATTATTTTCGTTCATAATGTAAACTGCTAAAAATAATAATGCTATGACAATTAAAATGTTCGGAATCATTATTATTCTATAGTCTCCAATGTCTATCCTCGAATGACAATTATAGTTTAAAAAACCAGTAACTACCAATGAGGAAATTTTGTACAATAACAAGAAAAGAGACAACCACATATTTCTGATGGTCTCGGGTGGCCCCTGGCAATTCGTCGTTCGACCCCCTCGGGGGTCGCGACCCACAGGTTGAGAACCGCTGGTCTAAACGCTCAAGAAACAGGGCCTATTTGAGCAGACTAAAAATTCTTACAAAAATTTCAAAATAGCAATTAAAAAATTAATCAAATGCAAAATCCAACGTAAGATTTGAACTTTCAAAACACAGAACAACACAAAATTCTAACTTCTCAGCTGAGAAATTTCTTCAAATTTAACACAATTTTAAATCATTTGTTAAAACATAATTCAATGAATTATGAATTACCAAAATCATAATATCACACACCGCACGGACACTTTTTAACTTTACATTGATTATATAAACAAGATCAAGATGGCAGCTATATTTCTCAATCTCAGTCAGTATCCACTCACTCTATTCAACTTCAAATAGTGTGAGCTCTGTTTCAAGTCATATCAATGATAATATTTGCCCCTTACATGCGAAAACTCATCTTAGCACGCGATAAGAAGAGCAAAGATCAGTCTGGAAGATGACAATAATATCTTGAATTGAAGACAAGACAAGACAAGACATGCGAAAACAGCCAAATAAATTGAACTAAATCAGTTTAACTCATTGAAATTTTTTCCAATTATTATGCAGTTCAGGAACATTTCCTAGAGAGGTCTTCCTGGAACAAAGAGCTGGTAATTTAAAGCACTAAGGGAAGGCAACAACCCGGAAGGACCTTGATAGAAAGCGGTCGCCGAGTTCAGCAGACCAGCAGGGTCATACTGACCTGCGAAGAGCGCACCCGTGTGAAGTGGGTTGAACGTTGGTACGGCGGAATATGCAGGATAACCCGGGAGCAAAAGACTCGCCCCAAAAATATCCGGGGTACGAAAGGGGCGCGGAGGCACCAACGGATTGACGAGGGGCGGAGGCACCAACGAATTGACGAGGGGCGGAGGCACCAAAGGATTGACGAGGGGCGGGGGCACCAAAGGATTGGCGAGGGAAAACAGAGACAGACTGGAAGCGAGCGAATCGACAGAACTTGACGTGATGCCAGAAAAAGGTGGCTGCAAAACCGGGGCTGCGATTCCAGCGCTGGTTCCAAAGGTCCCAACGTCCGGCACTGTGTTTGTCTGAGCGGAAATACCGGTGACAGTGGCGTTGTTGCCGCCATCACTTTTTGTCTAAAATCAGGAAACATTGAAGATGTTTAATAAAGATAATAAAGAAAGGAAATAGAGATAATAAAGAAAGGAAATTTCACACAATTCACATGCCTCTTCTTCCCATTGGCTGGGTACAGCCTCAGTTTAAGCATTATCGGAATATTATTACTATTATTACTAGTATTATTGCTGCTATCATCATCATCATCATCATCATCATCATCATCATCATCATCATCATCATCATCATCATCATCATCATCATCATCATACACTTTTCAGCACACAATCTGTTGTGTGCCTTAATACCGAATGCCAGGAGCAATGGCACAATGTTTCAGACACTGGGTCTTAAACTAGTCTTGCTGCCAATCGTCCTGATCCATAAGTCATTTTTATATTACTCTGGTGCTGTCCACTGGTCTAGAGTTTCAGAAAACTTAACATTGGCCCTGAATGGTGATTTGTTCAACTGTACATGTAGATGAACCTATCAAGGAGATGAGAGAGAGACAGGCATTATTTTAGGTGACATCATTACAAGGCTTTCATGAGGTATGGTAATGAACAAAGCTGATTGGTTGTAAAAAGCTCTTGGTGAATACTAGAGAGCGACAAGGGGACAGATTTTCGTCTCCTTCCCCATCTTGCACCCAAAAATTCTCCCCATCGGCACCCCATATTGCTTCGCCCAGTCCCCAGTCTGAAACATGCTTGTGTATCAAACCATGCACAATAGCAATCAATACCACAATAACAATGCCGATCTACAAAGAGATTTAAGAGAAACCACAAATCCGATACAAAATGCTTACATCTTTTGAGGTTTCTTTCTGATTTCTGGCCAGATATGACTGACCCTGCTGTAGGATTACGTCATCAATCGAAACAGACCCCAATCCCATAGACCTGTTGCTCTTTGCTGCAAAAAAAAGAGTATTTGCACAGCTTCTGTAGGCAAAGCAGAAGTAAAAACCCTGATATGATCGCAAAATTCGATTTAATGCTGTGTCCATAGTCAGGACGAACGAAGTCGACATCAACAGATAAATTATGAAGAGGACCATATCTACTATTTTTGGTACTTAAGCGGGCCATAATGTTACTAAATTCTAAAATCATCTTAAATATCATAAAGCAAATGCTAAAATATAAACTTTCGGGTCACTTTCTGACAGCCGGGGGGGGGGGCCACAAGTTGCCCGTGAGCCACGGTTTGGAAACCTCAGGTCCAACCAATCAAACGGATCCTACGTGCATGCTTCAATCACCGTTTTAAATGGTTTTCTCAGCGACCAAATAAATTTCATTTCCAATGTTTCTGTTTTGAACGTCAATATTACATCGAAATTGTAATGCAAGATACACAACCGACCCGAAGTAGCGTCCAATCCATGCAACTGCTCGTAGCTGTCTTTTAGATTCTCCAGCTCGGCTTCTGTTCCTTCGAGCCGAGCGATAAGACCCCATCTCAGAGCGCGCTGCCGTTTTCATTAGCAAAATAAGATCCTGCCTACACAAATGATAAATTAAACAAATGTATTAAATTCATCATAAAACAATACCTCAAGGGAAACCACTAACTTTCAACAAAGCTAGATAAAGGGTTGCTCTATACATAGGCTTATCCGGGGCTTTGTAGAACAAATATTTTCTGGAACGCAATAGTCGGAAGTCAGTTATCAACATGACGCAGCGGTCGTACAGTTACTGTAATCAATACAACAGCGTATAATGTGTCCTTAATTAACATGCTGTCACACGTGTAATGAGAAATAATTAGTAGAAAAATGATACGGAAAATATAGTTCTAAATTTTCTATTTATGAATTTAATGCTGCAAAAACCAGTCTTCAGATTTCCTGGAATGTCGTTCTGCCTCCTTCGGCACAAAAAGCCATGGGCGTATCACAGAATTTAAGGATCATCACCTGCAGTTTTTCATGGTAACTGCTGAACGAGGGTGCTTTCCAGCCTTTCCTTCCACTAAGTAACTGTGTACTCAGTCAATGTGAGTTGATTAAATTATAAGAGCCTAAGTGAACCCTTGGCCTCAATAGCTATGTTAAAGAATGCATTCATTGACAAACCACAAGCCAAAGAAAGTCATGGAACAGAACTGAGCCAAAACCAGCAAATCAAACACAAATCAAAATCAAAATATTGGGTCCTTTCATCTTTAACAAATACATCACAGTATAAGATACAGGGTACATTTAAATAACGACAACAACAGGGCTGGAAAATGTAGTTTTAAAATATCTGGTAAGTAAAAATTTTGGTTTGTTTTTTATCGTCAAGTTGAAAAACAAAAACACTCATCTTTATTGTTTTTCAATTTCTTTTTACTCTTTGCAGACAGCAGAACACATAAAAAGTGACACGGACATAGAGAAGGGTTTATGGGTGTTGACAAGCCAAACATTAAAAACCTAAACACCCTAAAAACCTACTTTATTCCAGCCCTGGTATTTATTACTGCCCAACTACAATGTGCTGAAAATTACAAGACTACCAAACACATTAAATCACCATGAGATAGATTTCGTGTAACAACGCAACTGTACAAACCTTGATCTTTGTAGCAAATCCCAAGATTTCTTGTAGTCATTTTCACGTTCTTTGCATTTCTCCAACATTTCAACCTCATTTGTACCCTAGTCACCAAAAATCCAGTCATGAGAAATTAGAAAAAGAAGAGGCACTATACAAATGGTACATTACATTACAATAAAAAGAACTAATTACAATACAGCAGAAAAACTATTAGAATATTAGAAATGTCATTTTAAAACATCATCATCATCATTTCCTCTTTCCTTCAGTAGTTGAAGATAAGGTGACATCACGAATCAGGTATTTCCAGGTAGTTCTTTCTTTTGATGTTTTTGTTGCTGTTGTTATATCCATTCCAGTCCATTCTTCTATATCTTCCACCCATCTTCTGTTCGGCCAACCTCTCTTTCTTTTTCCTGGCATGATACCTTGTTGAATTGTTTGTTGTAGGTTATCTTTGGTGTTTCTTTCTTCTTCTATTTCTTTCATTTTAAAACACAAGGCCTTAAATACTGAAACAAAGAGGCTTCTGTATGTACAGATGCCTTCAAACTATCTTAATTGTTACACGATGCTCCTTAAAATTCCCTTTTGCTTCTGACTTATTGTAATAACTTGGCTGGCATCCCACATTTTAATCTCCAAAAAATGTAAGACCATCAAACAAATGAGAAACTAGCTAAGACATAAAGATTCACAAGAAAATTCACGAAACAAGTTTAATTAAACTGACAAGATTAACCCATTAAAAAGATCATTAAAACGTTCACCAGTCTAACCACCAAATACAACAAGCACACAAGGATTAAGATATTGGGGGGGCCACAAGGCTATAAAATTTACAGATGATCCCATCATATTCAGGCCAGCTCACCATATTGCTGAAAAATTGTTTATATTTAAACTGAACTGTAGAGTAGGTAAGTGTCTATGAGGCAAGTCATAGTGCTGACTTCCAGATGTCATGTGGATTCTGAGTGACGTCTACATAATTGAATTCCCGCGAAAACTGACAAATTTTGCACAATGCACAACAATGTGCTGCTCGTATGTGAATTTAACTAAATCGACCCCTCCCCCACCTTTTTCTTCCTATTCATTCTCAGATTTTCATGTTTAGAGTTTGATTTGGGAGTCCAAAGTAATGGGGCCCTATGCCACAGCCTTGTTGGCAACCCTAAGAATTTGGAGCCCTGTGCCACAGCCTCATGCCCAATCCAGCTCTAAGAATGATGGAAAAAGTAATGAAATTCACCGTCCAATAGAAATCATTTGGGTTGAAAAGGTCAAACTGCTGCTGAACTGCTATTTTCAAATCCTCCGATTCGTGGTTGAACAGTTCAAGAATGGCTATCACACTACAGAGAAACAACAACAGTGCCACACTGGGAAAAATACAATTTCAAACATAAAACATCATAGCATTCAAAGAAATAAACACATAATTCAGTAGAAAGTAAAACAATCGGATGTATCACTCGATTGTATACAAAGTGATTCAACAGTAACATGTTAAATACTACACAACTGTATTACAGATGAAAGAGTTTGCTAACAAACCTCGACAGTTCGTACAGCACGAGGATTTCACGTGGCTCACCATCCACAGTTGTTCCAGGCAAACTTGAACTACAGAACACAACACAGAAA
The DNA here is from genome assembly GCA_018105865.1 of Metaphire vulgaris. NCBI lineage: Eukaryota > Metazoa > Annelida > Clitellata > Crassiclitellata > Megascolecidae > Metaphire > Metaphire vulgaris. The sequence goes on from CM030869.1 coordinate 1,872,492, forward strand.
GTATTCAAGTCATTCATTGCAGTGGCAGCCTCAACCACAGTGCCTCAACAATGCATGAGACTTAAAACTTTGCACACATCTCCAATAGTTGAACAACCTCTCAGCATACATTGTTAAGTATGGAGCTCAAAATTATTATACGGACATTTACTGTAAATCGTTGAAAATAAGCCCCCAAAATATCCGGCTAAATCTCCCCACCTTAATTTAGTTCCATGGTTAAGACGACAAAGTGTAGTTTCATTTCAAACTTACAAAAATGCAGTAACAAAGCTCAACACAACATTCAAATAGTTCTCATTGACATTCAAATCGTTAAATGATGTCAAAACCAGTTTGGGAAGGTTTGCTTTGCCAAGATTGCGAAGCTAAGCAGAAAAATTTGTAAGAAATCAACTCGCTTGCTTATTTAGTATTCTATATAAACCTGTATAAACTCACAGCTAAAGATAATGGTAGTAAAGATACTGTATCTAAAGTTACAGGAAGTAATACAGTATTTAAAGATACAGGTAGTAAAGATACTGTATCTAAAGATACAAGAAGTAACACAGGATCTAAAGATACATGTAGTAAAGATACTGTATCTTAAGTTACGAGAAGTAACACAGTATCTAAAGTGTAGTTTCATTTCAAAATTACAAGAAGTAACATAATCTAAAGTGCAGCATAAAGATACTGTATCTGGTCAAATGAGCAGTATCTAAAGATACAAGTAAAAACTGTAAAAGATACAAGAACATTCTAAATAGTTCTCTGTATCTAAAGATGAGGAAGTAACACAGATGAATCAAAGTAAAGATATGTTCTAGAGTGTAATGATGTCAAAACCAGTTTGGGAAGGTTTGCTTTGCCAGCTGGGCGTTGATTGCAGCTGCAGCCAGCAGCCGTAGCTGACAGAGTAGGCTAGAAAACAGTTCTGAAGACAATCAAAGACATGACACTGATTTTGCAGTCAGTTTGATTAAAGTTTAAATTATTAAAACTCAAGACTATATATATAACATAAACCCCGTTAGTATAAACTCACAGCTAAAGATACTGGTAGTAAAGATACTGTATTTAAAGTTACAGGAAGTAACACAGTATTTAAAGACACAGGTAGTAAAGATACTGTATCTAAAGATACAAGAAGTAACACAGTATCTAAAGATACAGGTAGTAAAGATACTGTATCTAGAGATACAGGAAGTAACACAGTATCTAAAGATACAGGTAGTAAAGATACTGTATCTAAAAATACAGGAAGTAACACAGTATCTAAAGATACAGGTAGTAAAGATACTGTATCTAAAGATATAGATATGATGGTAGTGACTACTAAATAAGACCATGTAACAATGATGTTTAGTTCTTCCAATTCTTGGTTCTTCTTCACATTAGTCTTTGCCTGAATTATAATAATTTGATAGTACATAGTTTCCGTGCTAATTTTGTATAGTATTCCTTTTCAAATCTGAAATTCTGTTTAATAAACAATTCTTTTTAACCCTTTCACATCGGCAATCTGTATAACAGATGCTATGAAGCCGAAATATCAGCTGTATGGGGCCAAAGGGTGAAAGTCAAGATGAAGTTAACAATTTGAAGGTCCTTTCTAAATTTAAACATGGTGGTTATACATCTGGGGTAAAATACAGAGGATCACACAGAGCAATGCATAAGACGAGATGCGACAAACTGGTCAACAGGATTCATTGAAAGAATGCTGAACTCAATGGAAGACTCACTTCTTCTTCCTTCCTTTCTTTCCTTTGTTCTTTCCCTATTGGGTTGGACGATGGGTCTGAATGAGTTCCTTCCACTTCTGTCTGACTCTTGCTGCCCTGGTCAATTGGATGAAGTTCATTTGCATTTCTTTTGCATCCTCTTCAAGTTTTCTATCCATGTTTTTCTTGGTCTTTCTTTTCTCCTTTTCCCTTCAACATAGGTATATAGTGCTTTCTTTGGTAGTCTTTCTTCCTTTGTTCTTTCAACATGACCAAACCATTTCAGTCTTCGTTTTTGTATTGATCCAAGTGTCGTTTATTTTTGCTCTGTCTTTTCTCTGATCATTTTGTTTCTTATTCTTTGTCTTCTCTTACTCCTGAGCACTATTTCACTTAGCCAGTTCATTTCTGCAGTCATTAAGACTCACAGGAAACAGTCAATAAAAGAACTAAAATAAACTTGACACTGACCTTGGTTCGAATCAGATCGTCTTTCCAGAAGAAGAAGGAAACTTCTGTACTAATCATGTATGGCTTATCTTCTATGTTCAGGAGATGCATGCTGTATTTTGGAGTCAGTTGAATGCTAAAATAATAATATAAAATTCACATCAACAATCCTGTTTCACAGTTCAACTTACAATTTGATTCCTACAAGACCACATATCCAAGTTAAAATAATCTTTTAATTTTGTTGACGTTTAACTGTTACAGCATTGTCATTAAATACCAACACAGCCTACAAGTTAAAAGGTGACACATTCATTGAAAGATCTGCAAATGTCTCTCAAACATACATTCAACACATCTACAGGGTGGCACAAAAAAAAAACTGGACTAGTCACATTTAGGTTTGCATTTAATAAAGTCCGGTTTTTGTGCCACCCTGTACAGTTCAGCAACCAAAAATACCTGGATACCTACCATGTGGACTGTTCATGATGCCACATAAAGACATTTGCACTCTTCCATTGAATGGCCACCCCCACCCCCACCCCCACTTAGCTCTCCGTGTCATTTCAATCTGCACATGTTTCTAGGTTTCGAATCTTTGGTATGGAGTGTTACACGTGTGCATGTGCAAATTAAATGCATGCTTGGGAAACAGTTTGAAATGGCATTATCAGCCTCTCAACCAAGTGATTCACTGTCTCTGGTTTCAAGTCACTACTGGCATCCTACAGCAAAATTCTCCTGCAAATTTCCCCCACAGATTGCAAGCACCCAGATTAATTGTGCATCTTAAGTTTGGCTGTGACACTGGCCCTTTATCGTTGGGTGACGTGTCTCAAGACGCACTCAGTAACATGACACAGGTCAGAAAGCAAACAAATGCAACTGGAAATGAATGAAAATGAGCCAAACTTCCCATCTCATTATCGCATTTCTGGAAAGTGACATTCCCCATACACAAACAATTTTATATGGAAATCAAAGGCACAATATCTCAAGTTCATGGGCCTTCCATCCACATTTTGCAGCTACACAGCCTCCCTCCCCCACTCCCCACTTATCTCTCCATGACATTTCAATTTCTGCACAGGATTCTAGGATTGAAATCCTGGACGTGGGACATGTCCATGGATAAGTTTATTTCAACTGACAAGCCATACTTGTTTCAGTCATCTTAATAGTCCACAGTATGCAGCAACAACCTTGGAGAGTCTGTTGTACAACTCAACATCTACCAGTGCTATGCTAGCCTCAGTGCTATGCTAGCCTCACAGAATGAGTCAGTGATCGGAGTGCAGTGTTGTCAAACAGGAATGACATAAGTCATAAGACATTACAACCAATAAGGTGGACCAAATGGCAGTTCTTAATTAATTAATTAACCCCTTAACTGAAGACCCCGGATATATCCGTCCATTTTACATTGAGTTACATACAGTTAAATACACGGTTAAGGGGTTATTATTAATCAACAAGAAATCTTTTTACAGGAATTACCTTAATAAACAAGCAATCAAAGTGGAGTAACAAACTCTGAATAAAGATATGAATGTACAGTTAAACAGATGGGCCTTTGAATCCATGAGGATTTTGCAACAGATTCTGTTTCTTTCCTTCAGCCTAACAAAAGTAAAACATCTCACTTTAAAAATTAACTCTCAAAATGACATTTGTAGTAATAGTCATGGCAGTAGTCTTTAGAGATGATGAAAAGTCATGGGTTTTTGAGACCAGAAAATAATAGGCATCATCATGGATATCGCCCGTTTATTTCAACTGATTCTTTCCTGTCCGTTGCTCTGTGACATCCTTAAACTGTCCACACCATTCTTCAATAACAACACCATTTGGAGAGTCTCCCTTGGCACATTATTCCAAACATCTATCTTTCAGTCCTCTTTCATTCTGCTATGTGTCCAGTGTTGGAGTTTCCTTTGTTTTAGCTTTCCAGCATGAATGAGTTAGTTCTTCATTTGCATTTTTTCACCAAATCAGGAATGACATTTTTCATAACATTTTCTTAAAGGCTAATTTTTCCAAGGTCTTTGGTGATGGACCAAATCCATATAAAAAGCATTTCTTAATTAATTAATTTTCTTTTTGTTTCAACTGATTTGCTTTTCCAGATCTTATCCATTGCCATATCTAGAGCTCTTGCTTTTACACCTGAGTTACATCATGTGTAAATTCCAAGATAGGTGAGTTTTCTCGTTCTTATTAATTTACTTTAATTTTTCTTTTGATCTCTTTGTCGAATTACCATTGTCTTTGTCTAAATGTTTATCGGGAGTCCAATCTGTAACTCATTGCTCAGTATCTGTACTGATCATCTTCATTTCTCTAGGATGTCAATATCATCAGCAAACCTAAGGTTGTTAAATGAAAGTCCCTGAACTGTTATGCCTTTTACATGTTCTTTGACTTTGTCCATTGCTTTCCAGGTCTGTGATGAAAACCATAGGTGATATGTTATAAAACCATTCTCCAAGTTCTCAATCAAATCTTGTATTGAGTCTTTTAACAGTCTAACAAACTTGGAATAAAGATTGTTTGATCTATGGAAAATGCCTTTTGGAAATCAGAAACAAACAGATTTCTTGTTTTACAATTTGAATTTCAGTATCTGTTGTGTTGATGTTATTCAGAACCCTGCTTGCTCATCAGCCAAGTTTCTTCCATGTGGGTTTTAAGTCTTTCGTTCAGAATGATCATGAACAAACAAAAATGTAAAAGTTCTTGCATTCCATCATTTAATAAAATTAGTAACCTTTTAAATTTTGTCCATTTAGCTGGCATCCTACCTACCTTCCATATCATGTAATAGTTTGTGCAGTAGTCTTTATAATTATTTGACAAACATTTGTCATCCTGGTTTTGAGACTCAGAAAATAATAGGCAGATAATATTAAATCAAACATTTTTGTAGATTATATCAGCTACAATTCTGTTCCAAAAGCACTCTAAAATTTACATAAACAAAAAATACAAGCACAGAACTCTACAGTTATTCAATGGACCAGCACACATAATATTACATCTACATTTCAATTTATATAGCCCTATAATATTACATCCCATTCACATTTCAACCCAGTTCAGCTAAATTTCTATAGTGAACATTTCCACAGCAATTTCTAAGTATTCTTTAACCCCTTGGCAACATAACTGACTGCCTGATATTTTTTATAGATAGAGGACTGTCAGGTCCAAATGCAAAAAAAAAAAAAAATACCATAGAAAAATCATAGATACTAGAAACAATCTGTTTTATGCCCCTCTTCAAACATCTGTTCCTCAGACTACAGCAGAAATATCATATCAAAATTTTATATGAAGCAGTTTCGAAGCCAGCAACAGAAATGTCTCAAATAAGCCAATACATTTCCAAAATATTTATAGATGACAAGTATAACAATAAGTCATAAAAATAATTTATTAAAATATTCATGGGTGAAAAGTTGAAAACAAGAATTTTACAAACTTCAAAAGTGATAGATGCAAGGTAATAAATTCAGTGTAACTTGGATCAGTGGCACCAAAATGAAAATTGACAATCATCAACAAAGTGACAAAAACACATGAAAATACATCTTCTTCAAGCAACGATTTCACCTCCACTCCACAAGACCAAATTTAGAATTCAAACACTTTCATCCAGAAAACACCACATCACAAACTCATCGCAGATAAATAAATTTAATCAGAAACCCGTACAAGTGACAAACCGTTGAAAATTGTTGCACCTCTATTCAAATTTTGTGCAAAGGCAATGAAACCTACGGCACAGTCACCATCCCCATCACAAACATAGCAACAGGCTCTACATCGGAGGGAAGGTGTTGTATTCAATGAAATTTCTATGAAGGGCCAAATTTTCTAATGACTGGTGCCCAAGAGGCCAGGTAGTTTCAAAATCAGTAATTGTCATTTATCAATATTTCGCAAGTATTAGAAAAAAAGTTAACGCTTCAGTATCTTCGTGGTGGGCCATCTCACACCCTTCGGCCACCATTTTGAATATCTCTGCTCTACGTACTTCGTCTGATCTTGCGAGCTGCAAGGTATAAAAGGTCTAGCGTCAACATTGAACTCGCTCTGCTGTTGGTTGGCTGCAAAGCTCTTCTCGCAATCATCGATTTCCTTAAATCCACAGTCGTCATCATCGCTATCGAACAGTATTTCGTTGGAATCTACATTTCCGTCTTCATCTTTGTCTTCTGAATCTACTTCTTTGTCTGCATCAACTTTAAACTCCTACAAGAAAAACCAACTGAAGTGAAAATGTAACCTTCTTAATAAACATAATTCATTTTTTTAATTGTAAGGTGTCCTAGTAGTAGTTGTACGATATGCCACCATAATCAGTTCATGATGATGATGATGATGATAATGATTATGATTATTATTATTATTATTATTATTATTATTATTATTATTAATAGATTGTCAATGGATTAACCCTCTGACAACTGCAATCTGTACAGCTACGAAGCTGAAACATCGGCCTTACGTGGCGAACGAATTAAAAAACTGCTAATGTAATAACAGGTCAAAATGTTAATATTTCAAAGCTATGTATTTTGTAATTGGGGCTGGTTATGATGATGATGGTGGTGGAATCTTTTGCTCAAAGACAGATACAATTGGCTTTTGCACCACCTGGGGATGAGGTGAGCAAGGTGGTTCCCCATTACCTTCTTCACAGACAATTAGGTTTGAACAACTTGTCCAAGGACACCATGCAATTACTAGGGTCAGATTCAAACCCACAACCTTCTGATTGAATGGCAAGAACCATCAAAATTAATAATCAAAAATTCATAAATCTACAGAATCTGTTACTACTTCATCCATCCACCAATAAAATTAATGCCTAACTTACAAAAAAGATCTCATATAAAAAGAAAAGTATTACAATCAAAACATCATAATTTCCCGTTCTAAATGACAGGAAAAGCAGAAAAAGACAGATACAGAGAGACAGACAGACAGACAGACAGACAGACAGACAAAGATAGGTTATCAAGGCAGGTCAGGAGACAGTCATATAAAGAAGATTTTACTGAATTTAATATATGGGCTGATTTCTGAGGAAAAATAAAATCAGTAACAGTACATGTTGCAACAGAGAGTTGCCACACACTGTTACTGCATTTGCTTTACAAGCAAACTAAATTATAAAGTAAACCTTTGCATTCAGTACAGCGTGTCCTTCAACAAAGAGTCGGTCATTTATGTGAACATCTTCAGGTCCGGATGTGTCACAGAGAATGAGAGAACAACAACCTCCTACATACATATAATACAACAGACAAAACACGAGGACATAGTCACGAATGCGATGAAAAAGAGTTATTCACAAAATTAAAATAAAAACAAAGTAGTTTAAAACACTGATGACATGAACTTCAGAAGACTGGAAACAACCTATGTAAACCATTGGTCCATGCTAATCTAAGGTTCATGTTAACCTAGGGTCCATGTCAACCAAGGGTCCATGTCAACCAAGGTTCCAAGTTAACCTAGATTCCATGTTAACCAAGAGTCAACCAAGGTTCCATGTTAACCCCCAGGTTCCATGTTAACCAAAGTTCCAAGTTAACCTGGGGTCCACATTAACCAGTGGTCCATGTTATCTGAGTCCATGTTGTTGGGGCTTACCATATCGAAAATAATCCAAAAATCATTACCGATGTTATTATTAAACTGACAATCTACAGTATTATGTGACAGAGAACCCAATGCCATAAGCAAAGACATACCACAAAATGACAATCATCGTAGACAAAAGATAACTTATAGATGAAATAAATTTCAATTTATAACAGGTACAGATTCATCTCCCAGAACAGACATCAGGCAAAATAACAAGACAATATAACTTGGCTGATGAATTGGCAAACCAGAACTACTCACATCATCTTTACTGTAGTCAGTAACAGCAGCCAACAGCTGGCGGTTGTCGATCATTTTGAAAAAACTCACACAAGCCTCTCGAGTCCAAGTCTAAACAAATAATGCATATATATTCAAACAACAGTCTCAGGTCTGCACATCAAATTCTAAGTACGTAAAACTTTCCTGAATGCTAATTTGCAAAGAATTGTATAACTTTATACACATCTCTCGTATACCTGCAAATGAACTAAAGTGTTACTAAGTCTTCATTTGCAAGCATATGATGTAGAACTGTGGGAGTGTGAGGGAGAGTAGTGATTCGATTCTTGGCATGCAATTTGAGGGTAACAGGTCAGAAACTGACCCTAGCCACTGTGTAGCGACCTTGGACAAGTGGTTCACCCCCAAATACCTGTGGGGAAGGCAATGAGAAACCACATCACTGATTTCATTCATTCATCACCCATTTGTACCATCACCATCATCAACAACATTATCAATGTAGACCCCAAATGGCTGAGAGTAATAATATAATAATAATCATCATCATCATCATCATCATCATCATCATCATACACTTTTACAGCACCAATTCTATAAGGATATTAACATCAATTCTTCTCTAAAGCAGTAATCTATCTTAAAGTAATTTTAATTTCTTTTTAAAATTTAGCAACAACCAAGCAGCTAAGTTAAAAGTTGCTACAAGAGACTGAAAAGAAAATCGGAATTCAGAGACTGTATCTATATCAAATGTAAATGGCATGCAAGCATTAAATAAATGCAAATAAGTTTACAGCTGTAACTCTACAAAGATTAATTTACTCCATTTGTTGGCTCAAGTCTACATAAACGTCCACGCAAGGCTTGCTTTGGAATGGCAGACAAATATTTCCAGCTGAAACAAACACATGAATATATTCCGAGTGCTATATAAATTTAACAATTTCATTCATCGTCAGAATTGCAATTCTGTGAGTTGAGCTATTGCCAGAAAACAAAATCACCTCCTTGCAAACTAAGAACATGTGTCAAATTACATTAAATGACATAATGTAATAATTTATAAAAAATAAAAACAAGTTGAGTAACAAGCCGTAAAATAATTACTCACGTAATGAGACGTAAAAGTGACCTTGAGATGGTTGCCTGAGTACCGTAGTCAACGTAAAAGACCTGTAAAGAAATCACTTCAACTTCGTCAACAAATTCTTACACAGCAACTTGGCTACGCAGTTAAAGGGTCATGTTCTTTTCTATGGTTTGCATCGACCTTATTAAGTAGGTGGTCAATATAGCCAGAGGCATGAGAATTTAGTGGAAAGGGCCAACTAAACCAATAATTATGCATATTTCACACTGACTTGAGGGGGTTATTTCCCAAAGTAAGAGATCCAGGTCAGTCAAAGGTGTGGGTCAACCGAACCCAAAATATCCAACAGCAGTTTCATAATATTCTACCAAGTCTCTGAAGGGTCAAGAATTGGTCTGTGCTAACCAAGGGCCAATGTCAACAAATCCCCCCCCCAACAGAGTTAAACCGTAACAAATCAGCTAATATTCAAGCACAAGTATATTCATCACTCGGTCATAATCACATAATTTACAAGCACACTGAACTATTCTACAAGCAGTTAACGGCAACAGCACAGACTACAATGGAAGCCGATGAAAGTCGAGACGAAACAAAATGTCGAAAGAGCAGACGCACCGTGATGTCTTCGTTCGCAACGCTCGTGATGGTGCAGCGGTACCACTCGCCGCCCTCCGGATAAAAACCGATGCAACAGAATCCGGCTTTAAGCATTTCACTTGGGACGACGTAAGCTCCACTTGCCCGACTCCTGTAAAAGGCCCTAGTGTCAAAACAGAAGCAAACTGATAACTGTAACAATACAAAATGCATCATCAAAACTACGCGACTTATTTTACCTTACTATGTATAACGGTATCCAACGTCCAGTCGTTTAAAGCCAGACCTCTCCTTAACCCCCTCGTCCGGTAAGGCCGATATTTTGGCTTCATAATCCGTTGGTTATATGGACCCCAGAGGTCAAAGGGTTAAAAATCTCCAAGTGATGATCAAATCAAGCAGCAACAGGTGAATTCGAGCAGCACTCACTGGAGGTCATCCATAAGCTTATCTAGACAGTGCTTCACGGAAGAAAGCTGAAACCAAAAACGACCCGGGCTCGTCACTTCCGAGATCTGAACGTCGACATATTTCTTCTCGGAAAACAGTTCCGGAGGGTCCTGGTCGCGATAGACGAAAGGAAGCGGTACGGCATCGGGCGGAAGACCGCCGTTTGCACAATGCTGAAATCATCGCACCAAAAACGAATCAAGCATGATTACAACCATTCAGCATATATCCAAATATCTACAGGGTGGCACAAAAAAACCGATTGACATTAGGTTTGGCATTTAATATAGTCCAGTTTTTTTTGCCACCCTGTAATATGTGCAGCATGGTTATACATACATACATACATACATACATACATACATACATACATACATACATATATATATATATATAATTTTACCACAAATGCTGCCAATGGTGAAAGCTCTTTGTCTTGAGATCTGTCGACTCTAAAAGAACTCTTTGACAACTTCACCAAAACACGACCTGAAAAACAAATAAACAATATTTGAATAACTTTTTAAAACACTAATTCTAACACTGATACACACATCAAAGTCTAAATGTCATAGAAAAATCGTAGCAAAAATATTCCCTAAAGGAATCGAATCCTAAACTTCTATAGCGCCACTTCAAAATGCACAGAAGCATCAGCCGATGGCACAACCAATGAAAATCATTCAAGGTGAAGGTCAAATCCAGGATATCCGGCCAGACAACCAGGCAACCATGCATGGTAGATAGGCCAGGTCAAAACGATGGGGTTTTAATCTTGTTCTAAAAATCGGTGGTGAATAAGCAGTGCATAATATGATACCAATGAAACAATTCAATATATCAATGACAGGAGCATTTCACATACAAACACAGAAGGCAAAATAATGCATACCGCTGCCCAAGTACTTCAACTCGATCATGTCGTCTACGGCCATCAGAAGTTTATCAATGTTTGGAAAGCCAAGAAGCTTCGCATTGATCGACTGTCGAACAACGTCCTAAAAAATTCAAATTGGGGAAGACTGATATAAGATAACCAAATAACCCTCCCCCCAAATTATCAGTTTTTCAATAACAATATGTTCTCATTACACAGCATGCGCGTGCATGCAAACACGTACACATTCGCTCTAACAAGAGAGGGGCTACAATTAATAACCGAGAGCAAATGGACAGTCAAACTCACAGGATCAGTCAAAAAGCAGTAACCAGTTCAAGGGAGTGGCTTGCACTCAGATGGTCTATCAACCGTGTAAGTTAGAAATTTACTTTCATACCAAAGTAGGCAGTTGGAAGAATGGATTATGCTATTTAGTGAACTATGGCTGATATACCATACCATTCCATGATCTTATATGAGGCCGGTATATACCATCGTGGACACCAGTTTATGGATGCTGTACCAAAACATTCCGAGATTTGTGAAAATTATTTCTTATGGGGTGACAAGTTAGAAGAGACGGGAAATTAGCAGGGCGGTAACAACATTGGCGTGCAGATCAGAAGGTCATGGGTTCGATACCTGTAGGAGCCCTAAGGTTGGCTCAGCCTTCATTCGCTACAGGGCAGTGACAAATGAGTAGCATGCTATAAGCTGCACAAGTCAAGCACCATGCAATGCAACACACCAACTCCATATACGTGGCATTGAAACATAACAAAATGTAACAGAATATCTGCATAATAAATAATAATTATAATAAAATAATAATAATAAAAATGCATAATAATAATAATTATAATTAAGTTCTTCTACAAATGTTATTATTAAGTTCTTCTACAGATGTTACTATGTTATTATGTAACTTTCAATGATTTTTATGCTTTGGAAATAATAAAATGATGATGATATTATATGCATAATGCCTCTACTGAACAATTGAACACCTGACAGAAGGTATATAGTAATGAAGCTCAGTACCACCCTATGAGCATTGAAGGCTGGGCAAGAATCTTGACACCTATTTACCATTATGATAAGTGAAATCAAAATAGTCTAATGTTTACAATGCCAATTTTCTGCTATGGCTGAGGAAATAGATGCTTTTATATAACTTTTATATCAGCAAATCAAATTTCTAGCCTGATAAATATTCTCAAGTTCGGTCACCAACACGCCATCACGATATTTCTCAAGGACATTTCGGAGAGACATCTGGAAGTCGGAGAAGGTCGGTGTTGGTGGAAAACACGCCCCAGCATGATCTATCAACACACCTGTTACTTGTAACCAGGGTGCGATTTGTAGGAGGGAAAGAGGGGAATCTCCTCCCCCCACTGCCCAACTGCATCCCCCCTACTGCTACATCCTCCCACTGCTACATTTCCCAACAACTACATCCCCCTCAAGCTCCACATACCTCCCCCCCTGCTCCAGGTCACAAATCGCATCCTGCTTGTAACATAGAAAAATCAACAGACAGGGGGGGGGCATAAGCAGCAAAAGAACCTTTCCACAAATCACGCTTTCAAGAAAAACCATAAAGTTTTTCATAGAATTGATTCTAACAGCAATACTTATTCTAACAGCAGATTCAGTAGAACTGATTCTAACAGCAAAACTTATTCTAATAGCAGAACCAATTCCAATAGCAGAACTTATTCTAACAGCAGAACCAATTCATACTGTGTTCCAACAGTTCCTTTCGGAACGTTCTTTTGTCGAATAAAATCCAATCTCCGCTGCTCGGTCGCTCCAGCACAATAGTATCCGACATCGAAGACAACAGGTCAATCACGGCGACACAGTCAAATTTCTTCAGGCTCAGCTTCTGTCCAGTAACCCTCTAAAGGCATCCACAAAAATTAGTTAACACAAACCTAAGTAAACAATGCTAACATTGAAACTAACCAAGAAAAATCATTCAAATATGCAACTGAACTCAATCCAAACGATACAAGACTATTCAAAATGTATGACATTAAGCGTGTTTGACTGCAGCTGCCTGCATAGTTACCTGCATTACATATTAACAGATGCCTATAAACAAAAAATCATCCACTGGAGATCTGTGAAAAAATTGTCATAACTTAATTAGAAACTTGCTTGAAATTCTGTCAGAAATTTGGAACAGTAAAGGCCCTTTGGATGGTGCGATAAAACCTGAAATAGAAGCAGAAAAAGCACAGTTTTCAGTAGCTTAGGTAATCATTAAAACCCAGAACAATCAAAAAAGGCATTTTCAAAAGAATTCCTCTATCTATCTATCTATCTATCTATCTATCTATCTGTCTGTCTGTCTGTCTGTCTATCATCTTATAATACAATCTCTTGTTCAAATATCTTTAAGGTACATCACTCATATGGACCAGCACACTTACTTCTTGAACTTTAACCTTTAATTCTTCAAGGTTAGAAGGTGTCCCAAAATCCTTGCCATTCAGCTGCAGTTCGTCTGCTTCATCAAAATTGGCCCCTTCATTTTGGTCATCGACACCAAAATTCTTGCCAGGATTCACAGCCGATCCATTCAACATGGCATTCGACAGAAGCCTTGCATTAGGAATGCATCCATTCTGAAGAGGTGAGACAATCTGATGATCTGAAACACAAATAAACAAATAACATTTAGATATATTTAGATTTTTAATGCTTATAGTACTTCCAACCCACTCACACACACACACACACACACACACACATCTTTAAAGATATTTATTTATTTATTTATTTCCGGCCAATTTTTTAAGCGCAGTAGCAGGGCTAAGGCCCACAACAAGAGCGCTTCACACATAATCAACACAATAAGTAGCTCATTCTAAATAAGTGAGTTTTTAAGTTCTTAATAAATGATATGTATACTGTATAGCCTTAAACCAGTGCTTCCCAACCTGTGTGCCACGGCACACAAGTGTGCCGCAGCAACTCTAGAAGTGTGCAGCGGCAAAATGTTGGAGAATTAATTCTTGTTCTAGATCTAGAATGTAACCTAACAGCTAATGTGAAAAAGTTGACGGCCATTTTTTTGCTTGTCAGCTTGGGAAATGGGAGAGATCACGATCACAGATGAGGTTTTTTTGCTTGTTGGCTGCAGTGTGGCGTTGACTGTATGTTTCGTGGATAATGTGCCGTGGCTAGAAAAAGCTTGGGAAGCACTGCCTTAAACAATCAAATCTGAAAGTAATACTCAATTTTTTAATGTATAACCAATATGGCTGTATGGCTATGCTAGATATTAGGTGGTGGAGTGGTCTGAAGAAATGGCATTAAAGCAATATGTTGCATAAGGCTCAGCACCATGGCCACCCCTGCTACGCCAATGGATTGGTACTTATGTAGACAGGATCTGTATCGACAAGATATCAACTTAGATGACTTAAGAAATTCAACAACCAAAGCAGAAAGAAATTAGAATAACTTTTATCAGGCTGTCTTTTGCCACGAACAACGAAGTCCTCTCCATTTCCGATGATGCAGACTTCAACAACATCTGGCATGGTTTCCAACAGTCTTCCAATGCTCTTGCAACCGGTGTCGGTGAGCAGCCGATAGTTACCAAAACGCTTTGCAAACGCGTCCACAAATTGGGAGCCTTTCAGGCCGTTTCGATAACTGAGCATCAACTCCATTATCATTCCTCTCAACACGGTAAACCTGCGCTCGTCCATTGCGGTATCACTTGATGACGGTGACAACGCGGCGTCATTTACAGGCACGCGCACCGAAGGCTCGTCTAATGACACATGCACTGACGAGTCATTTACAGGTGTGACTGCTGAAGGTGTGGTGTCATTTACAGGCATGTGCACCGAAGGCTCGTCTAATGACATGTGCGCTGATGAGTCATTTACAGGTGTGACTGCTGAAGAAGGATTATTTAACGACACAGGCTTCGAAGAGCTGTCGATGGGCACAGACGCGGATCGATGATTTATGGTCGTAAATGTTGGTGGACTAGTTGTGGGCATTGAATTTGGATGTTCGTTAAAACGCATCGGTCTTTGCATACGTCGATATGATGACTTTGGTTTAACTTTATTCAGGCCAACCAATCTGGCCACCCGTCCGTTCAACCCGTCTTTTACCACCGCGCTAACTCTCAGCTCTCCGTTTATCCAACGACAGCATACAGCGTCTGGGATGCCTTGCACTAGATCCGCGATGCTGGTATAGCCAGCCTCTCGATATGGAATCGGTTTTCTGTTTAGGTCGTGGTAATCGGCCGCCAGTTGGCGCAGACTGGTTTCTCTGCCACCCGAAACCAGAACTGCATTCAATTCCATTTTAAGGATCTCACGGAGTTCGTTAGCAGAACTCATCTTTGAAGATGACCTAGGAAGTAAATAAAGAGAAGAAAACATTTTGAGCAACAATTTAATTCTATAACTCATCAAAATACTTAATAACCACCAAATCACAGTCACTGTCGGTCCTACCGTGACTCAATATACCCTTAGCATAAGAGCATCTTAAGCCTTAAACCACCACATACTTTGTAACTAAATGCAATCGTAAAAATTGTAACTATATGCCTGTCTCAACAACTACTCAAACTGCATTATCGCAAATGTAAGAAAAACTACCAGAATAAATCAAATTAGCAGCAAAATTAAGAAACTGGTTTAACAGACTAGAAATTTTTAACATTCACACCACGACTCAGACTCAGCAAAAGTCAGCAATTGAAAAAAATTCTGCACGGCGCGATCGAAAAGCTAGTGAAATTTTTAATTCACCCGTAAAAGAGAACAATTAACCCTAACGAACTCGACAATTATTCTAAAACTTTTCCAAGACCAATTAACACACGCAATTAAAACTCGTTAAATTGAAATTAAAAATAAAGAAAATAAACGAATTTGCCAAACGGAAACATTTTAGTAAGTCACGTGACGCAGGCGACTTTCTTCTCGGATTTGCTTACTTACTTAAACTTTAAAAATGTATTATTGCTCCAAGTAAGATGGCAAGAGAACTTGAGAACTTGAGAGACAGCTCATTTAGTCAAACATTCACTGTCCATGATATAGCTTGCAGCAGCTTAATAAAACACATCTGTCAAAGGCTCAAAACATGTATAATTAATTTGGAAATGGTCATAAATCTGGAAAAACATGTGTGAGATATGTCTACTAATTTATAGAACATTGCAAAATTAATGACCTAACAAATTGAAATACACGCATGATTCAAATTGCCAAGCATGTCATCACTCGCGCTGTATTATTTAAGACCAAAAAACAAATTGCTAGGGGTCCAAAAATGAGTCGCCATCAACATAAGCGCTATAAAAATCTGTGAGGATATATTCGCGTGGAAAATCATAGACTTTTATACTATATATAAAATCTATAGGCGAAATAGCATAGAATCTATAAGGAAAACTGATTTATTCATTCTAAATTAATTTTAAAATTGATTAGTCGTCTAACCTTCTTCGCAGATTTTCTCCCTTTACGTCAGGTGAGCTCTGAAACAGTTTCCTCAAATTCTGATTGTAGCCATTGATTTTAAGATGACAAAGTCAAATCACAGCTATAGGCCTATAGGCTATAGCATGCTTAAGAGTTCCCTCCTTGCACCTCTCCTTTTTACTCTTTACACAGTACCTATCGGTTTTCTACTTGTTCAGCACGATATTGGATCCCACCTTTGTGCTGATGCTGCTCAAATCGTCATCAATATTGATCAACCATAGGCTTTTACATAGCTGTAACAACCTAGCCTCAC
This sequence comes from Metaphire vulgaris, assembly GCA_018105865.1. Classification (NCBI taxonomy): domain Eukaryota; kingdom Metazoa; phylum Annelida; class Clitellata; order Crassiclitellata; family Megascolecidae; genus Metaphire; species Metaphire vulgaris. Next base: position 1,889,365 of record CM030869.1, read on the forward strand.
TGCCCTTTTGGATGTTCACTATTGCCTGGCTGATAATATACCTTCCCCATAGCTATTTTAAGAAAGGCTGTGCTTCCAATGAATGTCGTGCGTTCTGTAGTCAGTTTAACTCTGGGTGCCTGACAAACTTTCAATACAGGTACTACTGAGGATGCTATCGCAACTCAAAAAATGTAATTCTCTATTCAGTCTCTTTTGGATTTTCAAAGTTCTGAGTGCGAGAAATCTTGGCATTTTCCTTCACATCAATGCTGTAAGCAGGTCTGCACGCTATCTAATTCGTGAACTATGCATAATCAGGCACCTTGTTCCTTTTATTGTACTTTGACTTATACTTGCAAATTCTCTAGTATCCAAACACCTGGTTGCATTGTTCTCTAAGTCCTTCATTCAGCGTCTAGAAGGAATTCAAAACTCTATCTCTAGCCTTAGTGAAACCCCCAAAATACGATCATGTCACACCTGTGCTCTAATCACTGTTCATTGTTTGCCAGTCCTTGCTTACAATCTAGGCTCTTAGACACCCAACCAGGATATCGCACTCTCGCACCATTCTTAGTAAGCGTGCATTTTCCGTGTTTGGGCCAAAAATATGGAATTCACTCCCAGTCTTGGTTCGCTTTGGCTGAGTCGCTAATGATATTTTGATCCAGACTAAAAACTTACCTGCTCTCTATTGCCTATCGACCATAATCCGGAACCAGATAATCCGACTGATTTATTGGATTTGACAAAGGAGGATTATGATCCTACTTTGGAGCAACAGTTGACATCAGTCCAAGTGCATTACTAAAATGTTGCTATCGAAGTTATTATGTTGTGTTATGGTCCTATTATGAAAGCTGTAGAAAGGGCAGAAAGCCAATGTTAGATTTTCCAAAAAGTTCTCAGAATGTTTTGACATCCAAAGCGGATTCTGCCAAGGTTGCATTTGTGATGCACGCTTTATTCAACCTATTTGTAGAAATGGTACCTCGAGAAATTATTGGTCTGGAGCCTATAGAAGCTTCCAGGATGGAGGGAGACACTTATCAGACCTAAAATTGAGACCCTTTTATGCAGCCAACCATCGCCAAGCGACGACGGTGCATTGGTTTTTACTAGATTTATAAGCAGCAACTTGCAAATCCAGTAGGAGATTGGTCCATATTGATCCCTGCATGCCTGTGCATTGACTGGTTTGACTCTTCTCTGTCCTGCTGTATCCCTGTAGCTAGGGGCTGGGAGTACAAATGTCCCAGGAGGACCCCAAGATTGGGGGGGCACCAAAATAGTTGTGACGACCTTTTTTGCCTTTTCAGGGTTTTTGTGAAGTTGAGGGGGCATCATTAGTATGCTTTGACCCCGGGCGCTGGACAACCTAGTTTCAATATGGTTGTGTAGGCTGTCAGTGCTCACATAACACGGAACGATTACCTTTTTTTGCTTATCAGGGTTTTTGTGAAACTGAGAAGTGACAACCTTTTTTGCTTCTCACGGTTTTTGTGAAGCGTGAAGTTGATGATGGGGGCACCATCAGTATGATTTGTCCCCGGGCGCCGGGCAACCTAACTACGCCTCTGGTTGTATCCCTGTGATGGTCTGAACATTGGTAATGGAGTTCATAGCATGTCTTGGCTCACACACACAAACACACACACACACACATAAGTTCTAGGTCATGAATGTTGCACTAGAGTAACTGATGTGAATTATTGCATCATAATGACATTATCTTAATTTTGTGTGTATTTTTTTTAAAATTTTGTGTTAAAGGTCTGAAGAAATGGCTGAAGCAAAATCGCAATGCAGCACTTTAGCCCTTCATATAAAGGTAAGTCTGTAAGTTCATCGGTTAGCATTTCACATAAAGGTGAGTTATTAAGTCTATATTTTGATAGAAGTACTTGGAAACCAACTGATATTACCGGTGTCTGAGTGAGAATTGTTAGTATACGCAGTACTTTTTCAGTGGGAATGTACGGGAATGACATTCCCACGCCTTTTTTGCCAGATTTGTTTATATCGATATGCAATAATGCGTGTTTTACGTACAATCGGTTCTTTTTTCAGTGGGAACGTACAGAACAGCGTAAATTACAGTTTAGAACCAATGAGCTGCGTTGTATATAAATGTTCCAAGTACGGTTACTCTATTAATATCTATGGCATACTTCTCACAACAAAACAGATGTGAAATGAGTTCCCAAACCTTTTTTTAGAGAAAAGTACTGAGTATAAGCATTACTGGAAAGAGTTGCATATGATTTGTCTTTGTAGAATTTCCCTCCCGTTGCTGCAGAAGATGAGGGTTTCAATATGTTTCTGGAGAATAAAACGAATCAAGAGAACTTTAGCATTGAATACAACTCTGCGTTCAACGAGGCGTTCGTTATGTTTGACAATTTAACTCTGAGTGAGGTTTTAGAGATTTTGTGTATTTAAGGCTTTGTGATTTGTTACAGAAATTCAAATACTCTAAGCACCATGTGAATTAGTTCTTTCCTCTTTATAAAGTTTTTTGTTGTCAACTTTAAAGCTCAGTGGGTGAGCCAATTAAAGGTTAATGTATGTATGCTGTATAATATACTTAATTGAAGCAAAGCTTTGGTTTAACTCGCTTTAGCCTTGTGTAAAAAATGATTTAAAAGGCATAGAAATTTTTTCCAAAACCAAATGCAAAGAATTCGATTAGTTTTGCAAAAGAACAAAAAGTCAAGAAATCCAATGATCATTGCTTTAAATAACAGAATCGTTGTTTTAAATAGCCAATAATATCCAGAAATAATCATAAATTGGATGTAAAATACACGTGTATAACTGTATACGACGCAGCAATGCATGGCACCTGAAAGAAGAAGAAGAAGAAGATAACTGTGTGTATATATATATATATATATATATATATAATTATATATATATATATTGTTTTAAAATTTATATTTATTGCTTTCCTTAATTCATACATTTTCATTATGATTTGTATGTGATCATATTATTTCTGTAGCTTTCCTTATTTTAGACTATTTTATAGATCTTTGATGAGCATGAAGACTTACGAATGTTATAATTACTCTTGGCTGTTTGCTTTCAACGGCAGGCCCATCCGAAATTATATCTAGAATTCGACAACAGCCGCTTCTGGGTAACGATTTGACGGTGGACAAGACGCATTCCAACAGCCGTATCATCGCAGCTAACATAAAGCCAAATGTGGAGCAACAGTGGCTGGAGCTGTATTTTGAATCGCCAAAGGTCAACCCCACCGGTTGCAGTGTGCAAGTGGAGTTTGATTGTTCTCGCCATGTCGCAATTGTGACTTTTTCCGATCCTTCGGGTACAATCTCTGTTTATCGCACTTGATCTCTGTTATTTGTGAAGCGCTCTTGTCGTGGACCTTAGCCCTGTTACTGCACTTAGAAAATTGGTCTAGAATAAATAAATAAATCACTAAATTAATTTTGCTTCTTGTCTTTTTCTTTCGTCATAACACTTTTAGAATTGTTTAGAACTTTTTAGAATTGTTTGGTCTAATACTGCCTCATATACACTGCTTCTTGCAATCGTTAAAAAACCAGTGGGTGTTGGACTCGGCCAGAAGATGCCCGGCCTGCAGTTTGATGATTGAAAGGCTAAAAACCAAAAGTTTATTCCTTTAGCAGCGGGTAATTAGACTTGACCAATGGCAGATTAACTCCCCCTTCATCTCACAGTATTTCAAACACTGGTCTAGTGATTGGGATGAATTGTGAAACTTGACGTTGTCACTAAGCAACAAGAGGTGGACCTGTGAGACCAAACTACTTTGGCTGCAATTGTGATAGGCAAACGGTCACCAATAAATGCTTCTGTATTCTCAAGTCACATTTAATACTAAAGGAAATTTCCAAAGCAGTTTTAGATAAACGACCAATTAGATGATGTGGTTAATATCTTCGTTTCCTTTGTCATTGTTTTTGTGTATTGAATCTAATGGTAAAGGTACATCATGGGACTATATGCATTATGCTGATCTTTGTACTTTAGCCATCAGCTACTTTAAAACCCTATCTTTATGACCTGGCTTATCCACCATAGACTGTCACCCGTGGATTTGACCTGGATCTTTCATTATTTGGATTTGGTGTGCCATCGGTTGATGCTCCTGTGAATTATGAAGTGGCGCTATAGAAGTTTAAGATTAGATTAGATTGTTGTTGGTGCATGTCTGTTATTCCAGCGATAAAATGGCTTTCTTAAAATCAGGTCCACAGTAGCATTCCTGGCCAATGTTGGTGCTAAGTTACTGATATGGAGTTTTATCAGCATTGGGTTTCATGCTTATGAATTTGAGTGCTGTTAGTGATGCTGACGAATATTTTGACGATTGCCTGTATTATTTTTGTTGTTGTTTTACAGCGATAGAAATGGTTTTGTCTGCAAATCATTCGAATATTCTCGGTTCGGAAGCTACGGTCAGGCGCTGTGCCTACTTTGAGTCTCTTGCCAGCAACGCTTTTTCTCGGGATGAGGAAGAATTCGACCAGGAGACGGCAAGCAATGCCGGCAGCACCTATTCAGAACTTCGAGATTTCGATGGAAACGAAGACGCGTGGACGAGAATGCAGAGACGGGTTCGGTCAGCGGAGAAACCAGCGCTCCGAATAGAGGTCACCGTGGAAGCAGGCGCGAAAGACAGGGTGGTTGGAGAGGCGGTCGTCGTGGCAACAGGCGAGGATATCCTAGTTTTGGCACAGATGGCCGCGGTGAATTTTCATACGACCGCCAATCCAGCTTGAATTCCGAAAGGATGTACGGGGAAAGAGGGGGCGAAGCTGGGCACTATAGGTCGCTGAGGGGGAGAAGAGGCGGCGGTGACGGTAGATTGGTGCATAACTGGGACGGAAGAAGACCACCTAGCGGTCGAGACGGAGGCGGTGACCACCCGGAGAACTTTGTGGATCGAGGGAACAGACGCGGAGGATGGCGCCGTCCGTTTGACGGAAGAGGGTCCGCTTTCTCTCATGTTCGCGATCACTCCCACGACGATCGAGAGAACCAGAGAGGAGGAAATCGACGCCCGTTTGGTGGGACTGGTTGGGGACGTGGTAACCATTCGGACAGTGCTGAACCGAGACAAGACGGGCCGAATCGTCGGAGAGCCGGGAGCATACCGAGTCTGCTCGACCAGCCGATTTCGAGTCCCGTCGATACGGTGCATAAGGAGATCGAGGTCAGAAACGAAGTGAGCAGCGAAAAGTGTCACCTTCTGACGAAAGTGCTGCGCGACATCAAGAGTCGTCATCGCTGCAACGTTTTCGTCGACGTGTCGAGACACCGCGTCGTGCTCGACGGTCCCGAGTCGGCGGTCACCGCCGCGACGGAGGACGTGTACTCGAGGCTGTGCGCCATGCACTCTGCCCGTCTTGAGCTGCCGCCGGCTTTCGCCAAGAAACTGAGCACGCGCGACGGTCACCGTCAGATCGTAGACTTCTTCAAGAACGCGCAGACGCAGGCGGTCTATTATGCAGACGCAGACGGGCACCCGATGATCATCGCCTGCGACGAGTACTCGGCAGTTTCTGCCATGGCTCAGCTGAGGGGCAAGATCAAGACGGAGGAGGTCGACTACAAGCAGTGGCAGGTGGCCTACCTGAGCTCCGACGATTGGGTGAACTTCGTCTCGTCGGCGCAGAGGAACTGGCTGCTTGCCGTCGAGATCGCGCCGAGGAATTCGATCCTGGTGATCGGAATCGCGGACGATGTTGCCGTTGCGGCCGAGAGCATACGGACGCAGCTTGGCGCCATTAACGAGCCGTCGAGAACTGGACAGGCCGCAGGTGCCAGGCAACAACATAGGTGAAGTTTTGTTGACGCAGGTCATTCGTATTCTACTCCACGTTTTATAAGTTTTTATTCTAGTGTTTGTAATAATGAAACTGCAGTAAAGCAGCATGATTTAAATATTCTATGCTGACTACAGTAGAGCTTCATTATAACGGACACGGTTATAGCGTGTACTCGGTTATAATGTACCACAGTGTACTGTCCCATATGATGCACTACCGTATTGGATATAACTTACCTCAGATGTAACATACTATATTTTTACAGCCCCTCTAAGTATGTTATAACATTCTACTGTACATGCGTACATAGTTAGCTATGCTCCAACATACACGCACACACACATAATAATAATAATAATCATCATGAACTGATTGTGGTGGCATATCGTACAAGTACTACTAGGACTATACTATACTAAGTTACTTTAGTTGGTTTATACGGAGTATTTACATTGTTATTTACATTAGTCACACTGGGTATGTAACATGTTGTTGCAACAGCTGAATTAGGTATCAGCCTTGTGTAAGGATCACTTACCGGTACTGACATTGGTGTAAACTTCTATTAGGCCTGTAGGCTTGAGCCTCCCCTCCACTTTTTAGAGGCTTCCCTAGGGCAGGGGAAGGTATAGAGATTGAGCCCACCCCCATCACTTTTTCATTCATATTTACCCCAATGCTTGTCGATTTATTGTTTAACGGTGGCATGAAAAAAAATTGTCTTTGTCCGCTTTTAATTGTTTCAGGCAAGCTGCTGTACGCCGGCCGCGGCAGAGTTTGCAGGAACCTACGGAAGCCTGTCCCATCTGCAGTGTTTTCTTCCCGCTGAGCGCGATAGCCGATCATGCCGACCAGTGCGCAGAGAGAAACCGTCAGTGTCCCATCTGCGGTCTTGGATTTCCTCCGCCTTCCTCCACAGAAGAGTATCAAGGCCACGTTGACAGCCATTTCTTCTGATTGTCAAGCGTCAACAGTTATTCCACTGTCTCTCCGCTTGCTCTTTAGGCCTAAAATTGGAATTTTTGATCTTGGTAAAGCTCACACACACAAACACACACACGCGCGCATATGCGAGCGCTAGGTTCTAGAATGTGAATTTGAGGATTTGGTGTTAATTTTAGTTTCTGTTTTCATGGTAGAATTTGCTTGAATATGTACAGTACTGTTGTTTGTCAATATTGTTCCTAGTAACAGAAGTTTGTAGGAAATCTAAAAACTTGGGGCTTTCCGATAATGATCTTGTCATTCTGTTTTCACTGATCTAATCGATGTATATTGTTATCGTGGTCTAAGATATATTGAAAACGGTTTTCATGGCTTAAGATGTTTGCTGTGGTATTTGCTTTTGCACTTTGGTTTTAGAAACTAATTTCATCTGGATTTGTCAAGGAATTTGCAACTTTAAAGTCCTGTCTTAGTCAGATGTGTGCCATTTGCAGTATTGAATATGACCTCAAGGACATATTATGCAATATTATTGTGCTTGACATTGCAGCGACACTGGTCACCTAGGATGGTTTTGTAATCTGGTGGTTTTGTTTTCATATAGGTTAATCAAAACTTCCCTTGTTTAAAATGTGAAATCTTCTTCGTATGGATTTATGCGGCACATGTATTCTACGTTACAATTATTTTGCAGGGTTTTTTAAATTTTAGCTTTTGCCTTTTTTGCACGGCTTGGTTATCATTTTGAAAATGTAGTTTGTTTTGAATTTTTCACACTATCACAATAATTGGATCACAATCGTTACTTTGATTTGACTCAAGTGCTTTAAGTATTTCCTTCACCTGTTGTAATGTCTTTATAAGCCCGTTGATGTTTTGAATTTGCAGGTCAGCCAACCTATTTATTGCAACAATCATGAATCTTAAAATGATGTCTGTACATCTTAGTGTCAGTGGCAGCTCTAGGATTTGGCAAGTGGGGGGCCGTTGGGGTAGCAACTTCTAATCATGGGGGGCCAACCATTTGTTGTTTAATGTATGTAGCATTAAGTATCGGGTCCCAACTGGGGGGCCACTGGATGGCCAGGCACTCAATAGGGGGGCACTGGCCCCCCGGTGGAGCCGCCATTGCTTAATGTCGCTGTAATCCCTATGCACGCATTAAAACTGTTTGAATCATCGTGGATCTGTCGCTATCATGATTTGCCATTGTAGCTGTTATAGTTTTAAGGAGATTCTATTGTAACACAGCTTCGATGTTGTCTTAAAATAGATATGTTAGACGTGATGTCAGATGTGAATTTAAAATAGACCGGTGAGAGCAGTCTATGTGATTATGTGTAGACATGTGATCTAATTTAAGCATGGCGTTTTGTGTTCCATATCCATTTCCATTTGTTTTGACACTTTTAAAGTTGATTGTTTAACTTAGAAAGAAAACCTGTGTGAAAATATGACATGATTTTTGTTGAATAGATGAATTCAATGATGTGTAATTAACTAATTACAGTTATTTTGCAATGTAAACTGTTGACTTAGATGTAAAGTTGTAGACATTTTCCAGAACTGAGGCAGTGATGTGAAATTTGTGAGGAAAGTGACAAATACAATGACCTTTTTCGCTTGTCTTTCCCAGTGTAAAGTTTCGAGTGTGTTAGTTTTCTGTCCCTATGCCAGCCTACATTTTTGATACCGGAATGTTTATTTTAGACAATTTGCACAATTTTTACATTTGGGGCCCCTCCATTCATTGCACCTCTGATTCCAGAAAATAGCCAGTGATGTCCCCACAGCACTATGAT